>OZ020260.1:12069947-12381530 GCA_963971285.1 Astropecten irregularis | reverse complement strand
GGTCTGATTCGGGTTGAGTGTAGGTCTGATTCGGGTTGGGTATAGGTCTGATTCGGGTTGGGCGTAGGTCTGAATCGGGTTGGGTATAGGTCTGATTCGGGTTTGCCATAGGTTTGATTCGGGTTGGGTGTAGGTCTGATTCGGGTTGGGCGTAGGTCTGATTCGGGTTGGGCGTAGGTCTGATTCGGGTTGGGCGTAGGTCTGAATCGGGTTGGGCGTAGGTCTGATTCGGGTTGGGCGTAGGTCTGAATCGGGTTGGCCGTAGGTCTGATTCGGGTTGGGTGTAGGTCCGATTCGGGTTGGGCGTGGGTCTGATTCGGGTTGGGTGTAGGTCTGATTCGGGTTGGGTGTAGGTCTGCTTCTGGTTGGATGTAGGTCTGATTCTGGTTGGGTGTAGGTTTGATTCGGGTTGGGCGTAGGTCTGATTCGGGTTGGGTGTAGGTCTGATTCGGGTTGGGTGTAGGTCTGATTCGGGTTGGGTGTAGGTCTGATTCGGGTTGGGCGTAGGTCTGATTCGGGTTGGGTGTAGGTCTGATTCGGATTTGGTGTAGGTCTGATTTGGGGTGGGTGTAGGTCTGATTCGGGTTGGGTGTAGGTCTGATTCTGGTTGGGTGTAGGTCTGATTCGGGTTGGGTGTAGGTCTGATTCGGGTTGGATGTAGGTCTGATTCGGGTTGGGTGTAGGTCTGATTTGGGTTGGGCATCGGCCTGCCTTTATTTCTGAATTGCTCCCAATGTACAATGCATTCTTCTATACTGTGTGTTCAGTCTACATAAAACACCCACACTCGTCATTATAACCTATACAGATCTCTCGCCATTACGGTCAGTCTGGTATTTGCCGTGTAAATAGCCAGCCAGGTCAATATAACTAAAGAGAATCATACATGCTATATATCCACGTACATGTATAGGTCTATATAAACCACTGGTTGAATTCAGGGATAGGGAGCTGCATGGTTTAGACAGCAAAACAGGTTGGATTGAAGTGAAAATTGCTGGCACTTTTCTTCGCTTGGCTGTATAAGGTCCGTATTATGATGAATATTATCTTCTTCTTTAAAATTGACGTTTTTCATGTGAGCTCGGTTAATACTGATAGATCTATGCTTAATTTGCACTTAATGACACTGTTTTAAGTTTAGGTATTTGGCTTAAAAAAATCGTAAATAAAAGAAGAGAATTCAAAACAATATCAGAGCTAGTAATAATGTATGAAGGTTTTACGGTTGATACATTACGGACTAGATTAGGATTACATAGTGTACCGTATTGAAAGAAATACAGATTCATGGGCAAAATATCAAGACAGATACAGTAACAGTCATCTGTGAAAATTGCAGTCCCATACGGTGCCTTCTTTCTGAGAAAACAGTGGAAAACAGCCGCAGTATTTTTCTCTTTTATTTTTGATCTTTTTAAAGATCAAAAAGATTTTCGGTCGTTGTTTTACTAATTTCTGGATAAATACACCGTTTCAGGCGGAAACATTTTAACGGTATGTTTATACCATCGCCATCTTTATACCCTGTAAGTTATAGGTAAATCTGTGAAGATGTCTGTTTCGGTAGCTACCAAAGTATGATACTACTTTTAATTTGCAGTGCTGCATTGGAGGTGACCTAGTTTCTATACCGAGACCGTGTTAACATATGGACATCTTGTTGCATAGGATCATGCTATGGTATTAGGACGTCAAGTAGTACCGGATAGGCTATTTACGTTTCACACTGGTCATGCCTGTTGAATTATTTTACCCGACCTTTGTCACACCTTCAGCCATATGTTTAATCATTAACAGAACGACAGGGTATGGTGGAATTTATAAACTTCGTTTGTTTTGTAAAAGGCAGCAGATTTCAACAGTCATCTTCATCTGTAGTAATTTGTGAATAATATTACAAGTAATCTTTGTGAGAATGTAATCTTTTATACAGCGATAATAATTATTGATAAAAGGAAAAGCAAGTTTTGAGAGAGGAAAAAGTGAAGTTCCAAATGGACTTCCCGACTAGTGTACAATGACCATGGAGGTAGAAATAGATTTCGTCTTATCCGATTGTAATTGGAGGTGTAACAAAATTGCAAATTAATTTTTTCGTTTGTCAGTCACAGTCCAAAATGGACCGATTTGCTAGTGCGACGTACTTTCACATTTTGTAATCAAAATAATCACATCTTGAATGTAACTCGATTTTAAGTAATCGATCTTAAATGTCTATTATTTTGAAAAGTGAACTGAGAATTGACTGGAGCGGAATTCGAACCGGCGACCTCCTGAACACCGTACTGACGCTCTACCAACTGAGCTATCCAGCCTACGTTGGTGGTGTCCCTAATAGCCAATTATCTTTTATTCAGTCAGTTTCCCTTGTGGTAATTTTGATGTCTATATTTGGATAGGGTTTATTGATTATAAAATAATCGATTTTAATGGTATAAATTTGATTGGTTTATCAATTATAAGTAATAGATCTTAACGACATAGATTTTGATTTATTGATTATAAAGTAAAGTAATCGATCTTAATTTGATTTGTTTATCGATTATAGTTACTCGCTCTTAATGGTCTACATTTGTAATGGGTTTATCGATTATAGGTAATCGATCTTTATGGTCTATTTTTCGATTAGCTAAAAAAAGTTTTGATCGCAAACCACTCAGAATGTGTTCTCCTCCTCCAACCTCCCGCTAATGAGGAAGAGGAACGTTCATCAATGGCCAAGGGTCGCTCCAAAATGGTGGACCAATCAAGACCCGCTTCGCGCTCAGAGGAGAACACTATGGCTCGTCATCGTGGTTTGCGCTCGGCAATCAAATGTACGATTGCGATAGGAGATACATACTATAGAAATGATCCCTAAAAGTATGATCTTAATCTAAATCTATGCTTGGAGTACTTATATAGCCTCTAATGTCGTGTCATTATTATAGTTCGCAGTATGTGCTTAATTGTAATTGCTAAATGTTTATTATTTCACGTGTTTGTACACCATTTTGATGAAGCTAAGTATAAAGTATAGGACATTTTCTTTACGGTATTCTGTCATTATATTTGCGAAACTATTTCGTTTGTGACCAAAACTTGGCAAATTGGGCGCACTTTTTTAAGGATTGGTGTTGAGATGCCGGTAGAAATAGATTTCTACCTCCATGTCTTTTCTAATTTACAAGACTACAAACCTTGTGGTTTCCCAGCCTTATTGCATGCTTTCCCTGTTTCCCTGGTCACTCTGTCCCCTTTGTTCAGATCCTCTCATCCATTTATGTGTATCTTTACTTGCACGTTCTTGTCATCTTGTTATTTTAGCCTTTGATGAAGATCCTTCTAGGATCGATATGTCAGGCCTTCCTAACTCCAAGCATTTTGTTTTTTATTTCAGAAGGAGATAATTCAGAAATGTTTCGGAAGAAGGACGAATTAAAAACATTCCAAAAAGAGGCTTTATCGGCACACAATAAGTAAGTATAAGAGATTTACTATACTCACAAACTTTCAAATTTCTCCAGTTGGTAATACTTTTATACTTAAATTCCACTTTACAAAATCATTGTGTTTTATCTTGAAGGTTTCGGGACAAACATGGCGCCGGCCATCTTAAACTCAACGATGAACTCAGTGCGCACGCGCAGCAATGGGCCAATCACATGGCCAGTACCAATTCTTTCAAGCATAGCAACAGGAACGATTTGGGAGAAAATATCGCCATGCATTTCAGCTCACAATCCACCGAATATTCAGGTAAAATGCGACATAATTATTATAGCATGCATCCTGAGCTGATTGGTGTTCATAGTCAACATTTTCAGTAACATTCCCGTTAACATGTTGACCAGTGGCCAATTTTACGGCTCTGCTTAGCACAAACATTTGCTAAGCATGATATTTCTGTCTTAATAAAAACAGGGTTAACAACCAAATTTCCATAGTTTCTTTGTATTGCTTGTGGTTGTTATTTGGCTGTTGTTGGCTGACCATGAATATTAAATGGAATTTTTAACGGTGGTTTGTTGTATTGGGCAAGACATTTTTGTGCTAAGCAAATGTTTGTGCTCAGCAGCTCCATGAAATTCGCCCCTGGTACCTTGTTGCTGAAAATGTTGACAGTGTACATCAGGGCATACAAAGTTGGGTAACATGTCACCCAAATGTTACTGAGATGTTGACCGAAGAATGCACAAATACATTTATGTTACCGAGTTTTAACCAATCAAGAATCATGCTCTAAATCACCTGATCTACCTGTGGTCATGTGATTTGGACAAAATGGCAGCTACCATGGAATGGAACAAAAAAATTGTTACCAAGTGTACACAGGGCTAAATGTTGCCCAGGTTTAACGAGAATATTACCCATAATGTTGACAGTGTATACAGGGTCCTTACTCATGAATATGAAATAAACTCATTTTGTTCTGAATTAAATTTGAGCATTTTGTAAGCCGTGCAGAACAACACTTTAAGAAAGACATGCATGAATTACATTGATTCCGAAATCTTGGAGAAAATCATTTAGGAGGTCGCCGGTTCGAATCCCGCTCCAGTAAATTTTTCTTTGTTCACTCTTCAATGACTTTAATTTCATTCAATTTGCCTTGTGGTTATTTGATGATAAAAATAATTTACTCATAGGTATTTTGTTCGTGTTTTGAATCATAAAAACAAAATCACCCGAAGAAAAAAACGGCAAATGCCAAGTGGGATTAGAACCAGAGACAGGTATCTGAAAGAAAATACTTCATGACCTTTATTATATTTTTTCCTGACCAGGCAAACAGGCGACCGACCAATGGTATTCAGAGGTGAAAGATTACAACTTCAACACTCCAGGTTTCCGCTCTGGAACTGGTAAGAAAATCACACTCCTTCTTTGTATCAATCTTTTATTTTTTCACAAAATGCTTGGAGTTTGGAGAGCCTGACGTTTCGATCCTTTAGCAGGATCTTTCTCAAAGGCTAAAGATCGAAATGTCGGACCATCTTATTCCAAGAAGTTAGCCTTTGAGAACGTTCCTCCTAGGATCGAAACGTCAGGCCCTCCTAACTCCAAGCATTAATATACTGTATTTCAGGTCATTATTTTGGCTGATAAGAAGTACTACTCAATGTATTCAATACAATTGTTTACATGTTATGGTTGAAAGTGAACGTAATACACATAATAATTTAGCAAATTATTTGTGAAATGTCTGCTGTCTAACGACTGAGTCAGCTCTTGTTTTTTCTACGTATTTTCCCCTATATATTGAAAGGTTTCTTACGTAACGCCTTGCTTGTAAAAAGATTTACCTCGCACCAAAATGTTTTGCTCAATGAAACAAACCAACTTAAATTCCGTTTCATATTAGTTGTCAGAGTACAAAGAAAGAAGCAACAGAAATTTGGCTTTTTTTTTTGTTTATGGTTAATAGCAAATTTGTATGATATGGTCTTAAAGGCATGAAAATAGCACATGTCTATTATTTTTTGCATGTTTATAAAGTTCAAATGCAGTTGTAATGTTCTTAATTTTACTCAATGAATTGCCAGTCGAAGATTTGACTGAAATTAATAACAGAGGATTTATTAGTCAGAAGGAATGGGATTTTCTATTTTTGTATTCATTGAAAGTTTTTTGATCGCAAACCACTCAGAATGTGTTCTCCTCCTCCAACCTCCCGCTAATGAGGAAGAGGAACGTTCATCAATAGCCAAGGGTCGCTCCAAAATGGAGAACCAAATGACCCGCTTCGCGCTCAGAGGAGAACACTATGGCTCGTCATCGTGGTTTGCGCTCGGCAATCAAATGTACGATTGCGATAGGAGATACATACTATAGAAATGATCCCTAAAAGTATGATCTTACTTGATTACTGCACTCCGGATATTTATATACTCGTTGCTGTCACGAAGCTTTCATAGTGCGCAGTGCTTATACGTAATTGCTAAATAATTATCATTTTATATACTTTTACACTATTTTATTGAAACCAAGTATATAAAAGTACATTTTTATACACTATTGTACCATTATATTTGCAAAATCATTTCATTTGTGGCCAAAATCAGGCAAATTGGGCACATTTTTGTAAGGCTCAGTGTCGATTCCTGTGAAACGGACGAGATCACGTGTATAGTGTACGGGCTTATGAATTATGTATGAGGAATGCCGAACGTAACGTGCAGTGCAGGTGCAGTGGGCGGGCCCTATTATGTAAATCGGTCGAGCATGTGGGTATTGTACACGTAGGATCGTGTGCATTGACATGTGTACAGTTTATACGGTAAGCATGCACTGCATGCAATGTGTACAGTACGAAGTGCACTAGGAATTTGTAAGTACAGTACTGTATGATTTTTATATGATCACAACTTCGCGATATGCATAGGCCTACTTGTTTTGGAATCATGCATATAGTTAGACGTTTACCTGCAAGTGAAACTAGCTGCTTTTACCTCATGAAATCGTGTTTTTCAATGGTATTTTCGGAACGATTTCTATACACGGACAATATGCACACAGTCTGCAAAACTGAACTGAAGAATTAAGAATGTTAACAGCGTTCTTTTTCATTGTCCGTACATGCAATGGCAATCTTGCTGTATTTTCCTGTGTGCTGTTTTAATGTCGCTATTATCTGTTAAAGCTAGTACAGGATTGGTAACATACCCCCTCCCCCCCAAAAAAAAATCACAGATTTACATATAACTTTCAGGATATGAAGATGGTGCTGGTAGAAACGTATACCTTTAAAGGTAGTATCATACTTTGGTTCTTATCAGAAATACAGATTCATGGGCAAAATTATCAAGACGACAGATACAGTAACAGTCATCTGTGAAAATTTCAGTCCCATACGATGCCCACTTTTTGAGAAAACAGCAAAAAAACGGCCACAGTATTTCTTAAGTCTTTTCTCTTTTATTTTTGATCTTTTAAAAAATTTAAAGATCAAAAAGATTTTTGGTCATTCTTTTACTAATTTCTGGATAAGGTAAATAAAAGAAACATCATAACGTGTTCAGATCAGGTGACAAACTCACGCTGTGCTTAATATTTCGGAAATAAAATGTTTTTCAAATTGCAAAAAATCTTTAGTTCAGTTATTAGGCGCCAATTACATTAAAAAAAAACCGCGTAGTGTATCAAGACATAATAGTGCGTGTTTTCGACCCCTAATAAAAGCGAGTGTTGGAAGAAGGGTCTAGCCCAGAAAATATTGGGTCTTCTAGCCCCCCCCCCCCCCCCCCAAAAAAAGGCTCTTCTAGCCCCCCAAAATATTGGCTCTAGAGCGGCACCAGGCAGGCCCCCAAAACGTTCTTTGAACTTTAAATTATCTATTTTCGGTTTCAATTTTAGGTCATTTTTCTCAAGTGGTATGGAAGGACTCGAAGGAGATGGGCATTGGCAAGGCTGTGGCCGGTAACGGCAAGGTGTTCGTGGTGGCTAACTATCGCCCGGCTGGGAACATGATGAGCCGGTACAAGGAGAACGTCTTCCCGCTCGGTAGCACAGTGACCAATAAGAAGGATAAGTCTCGTCAGAGGAAAGGATCTACTAGCTCCAGTAGTAGTAGCAGTAGTGATGATGAGAAAAAGAGCAAGGTAAAAGTTTGGAATTGAAAATTGAATCGGTAATTGTATTGTCCGGGTTTCTGTGATTGGAAAATTGAATCGGTAATTTTGTCGTAAGGGTTTTGGGAATGGAAAATTGAATCGGTAATTTTGTTGTAAGGGGATTTTGGGAATGGAAAATTGAATCGGTAATTTTGTTGTAAGGGTTTCTGTGATTGGAAAATTGAATCGGTAATTTTGTTGTAAGGGGTTTTGGGAATGGGAATTTCATATCGGTCATTTTGATGTAAGAGGTTTTAACTCCTTACGACAAAATTACCGATTCAATTTTCATAATATTGGAGCAAATCAGGGGCGGATCTAGCTTCAGGAAAAGGGGGAGGTGAAAATCAAAAAGTTTTTGATGGAATCAAGATTTGTCCTAAAGTAAACTGAGTTGCAATCCATCATGGTGGGACTGAAAAACTTATCGAGGAACGTGCATTGGGCATAAATATTATGCATCTAATTCTTTGTTTACTAAACAGAAGATCTTTTTGTCGAAATTTTTCTCAAGTTATACGGCAAAGTGGCAAACAATCAAATCATAATTGTGAAAAAATGGTTTGAAATAATTTATGCACCGCAAGTGATGAATGATTTTGTCAAAGGATGCCTATTTTTTCTTTTGTACATTTTACTGATATAGATAATAACATTAGTCCGTGCCGGCGGCTGAACGGGGGGAGGGGGTGCAATTTGGAAGAATTCGATTTTTATCTCTAATTGGAAACTTGCACCAACCGGTCAAACGCGCTCACATAATGAATGCAAAACACACACGTGGGCGGGGCTTAATGGAACGGTCCATTGAAACCAATTTCTAAATTTTATTGAAATTAATTGGCTTTTTTGCTTAGAAGGGATTATCCTTACTGAATCCAACTCCTTGACGATCACACTGTTGTTTGTTTTTGTTTTTTCTTCATTTTCGCTTCGCCCACAGTTTGGATTGAAGAAAAGGGACAAAGGAGCCGCTAAAATTGACACCAAGGTCTCGGGCTCCGACCTGAGAAAGTTCCAGAAGGACGCCCTCAACGTCCATAACGAGTACCGATCCAAACACGCCGCTGAATCGCTGAAGCTCTCTGACGACTTGTGCAAGAGCGCTCAGCAATGGGCCGAGCATCTCGCCAAGAAGGATCTATTTGAGCACAGCAAGCGGACGGATATCGGAGAGAATGTGGCCATGCATTATTCATCCGCCACTACCGAATATTCAGGTACAGCACTTGTACAAAATAATGAAAATATTGGTTTTTATGAAATATTGTTAATTTGTAAAAACAAAACGTTGTTGATTTATCATTAATAGCATTATTAGACATAAGACCGGAAGAAGAAGAAGAGAACTTATTATGTCTATTTTAAATGTAATATCATACTTTGGTTTTTGTCAGAGAAATACAGATTCATGGGCAAAAATATCAAGGAAGATACAGTAACAGTCATCTGTGACAATTTCAGTCCCATACGCTGCCCATTTTTGATAAAACAGTGAAAAACGGCCACAGTATTTCTTAAGTCTTTTCTCTTTTATTTTTGATCTTTAAAAGATCAAAAACAATTTTGGTCACTGGTTTGACTCATTTCTGGATAAATACAGCATTTCAGACAGAAAAAGTTTAACGGTATGCTATTATCATCACGGCATCTTTATACCCAGTAGGGGCCTATGCAAATCTGTTAAGATTAATTTTTCGGTACGGTATGCTACCAAGGTATGATACTATCTTAATAAAGAGGTACTCATGTTGCAAGCTGGAATACTTGACAAAACAAATGTAAAGTATTCTTTGCTACCCTTTTCTACTTACAAGATGTTTAGATTCAGTTAAGCAATAACATTCCATGGACAGCTTGCAAAATGAGTACCTTTATTGAAATAGACATAACTCCTCTTAGGAATGATCAATTTGTTTCATTCTTTTTTCTAATAAGCAGGAGAGAGAGCTTGTTAAATATGTACTTTACTGAACTTTTGAGTGTCATTTGTTTGTTTTGAAAACAGAAAAACCATCACCAATCTCGGACGGGTCAACTTCTGTTTGACTCGGCCTGTATTTATCATTTACATTTTTGACATCAATAGAACATGTTCTTGTATCATTATGTTTCTCCTTTTTTTCATCATCAGGCAAAGAAGCATGTGACCAGTGGTATAGCGAGCTAGCCAAGTACGAATTCAAGAAACCCGGCTTCGGAAGTGGAACAGGTCCGACAATTCAAATAATTTCTATAATTTATGTGACCCAAAAAAACCCTTTTCTAGTTTAGAAAAATTACCCGATCTTTCTTGATAATGTGTATTATTTTCTGAATTATGTAATTGAATAACATCCCCAGATATTGATGACAAAGCAATCCTTTTGCACAAATTGTATGTTTGTTGATGGATTCCCACGTAGTTTTGTCATATAGGCAATCACAATTACATGCATTATGATTTTTAATAAGTCCTCAAATTCCATCTGTGAAAGCTACCACCACTACACTCTGAAAAAATTCTCACACGCTTTAGCAATGGTCCCATGCACAAACCTATGCGCGAAGACTGGGAACTTGACCGCATGTTACTGACTACGCCAAACATAATCGATGACCGTTTCATGTCACAACTCATGTTGGTCCACGTAGTCTCTACGGGCTTGCCTATAAGCGTCACATGAAACAGTCTTTAATTAATAGTCAGTGAAATGCGGTCAGGTTCCCAGACTTCATAATATGGTTTGTACACGGGCACAAACATTTGCTTAGCACAAACATGTCTCGCCCAATACAACAAACCACCATTGAAAATTCCATTTGATATTCATGGTCAGCGAAACAGCCAAAGAACAATCACAAGTGATACACAACACGTGGAAATTTGGTTGTTAACCCTGTTTTTATTAAGACAGAAATGTCATGCTTAGCAAATTTGTTTGCTTAAACAGTTTTATAAAATTGTCCTCTAATATGATATCATATTTTTGTCTTTAATTGTAGGTCATTTTACCCAGATGGTTTGGAGGGGGTCGAAGGAATTTGGCATCGGTAAGGCCATTACCAAAGACGGTAAGGTGTTGGTGGTCGGGCAGTACCGTCCCCCGGGCAATGTGGTCGGGCGGTACGAGGAGAACGTCCTGCCCCGTGCAGACGGGTTTCGCCCTTCGCCTAGCGCCGGCCAAACATCCAAGGTAGGTTATGTTAACTTTTTTGAGTCAAAGTTCACAATGAACTTTGGCGTGCGTGCGCACTTGCCATTCGTGCCGCAGCGGGATTAAAACCCGACGTTTCGACCCGTGTGCTCTGGTCGTCAGTGTTGTAGTCAAGACCAGGCAGTCCGAGACCAAGACCAAGACCGAGACCAACAGTCCGAGACCAAGACCAAGACCAAGACCAGGCCCACTAAAGCAGTCCGAGACCAAGACCAAGACCAAGACCAATAGTCCAAGACCAAGACCAAGACCAAGACCGGATTTATAAATAAACATTTATAAACACAAATTGTGGGGGTTAAGCTATGTAGGGTATGCCCATAGAGCTATCTACTTTGATCAACATGCAGTGACTTCGGCACTTTTCAGACATTGGTGAACTTAATGTAAAGCTCAATGAAAATGAATAGCATTTTGTTCAAATTGTATTTATATTTTGTTTCTCTCCTATAACCTGCCCATGCCAGGGCTCTCCCTTAACTTTTTTTTCAGTCGCCAGCCGGACTACCCAGCCAGAGTTTTGGGTAGTCCGCCAGCTTTTCAACTCGCCCGCATGTTTTATGCTATTTTTTCAATAAAATTAAAAATTGATAAAAAAACATCGTTATTTATACTTCAGAGCTCATATCTAGTTGAATCATTCAACCAAATGTCAGTATTAGTTTGATAAAAATGTATGCTACATGTAATTGCAAATATATTACACAATCACAACTTAAGTTGGAAGTCAACACTTTTATATGATCATGATCATGAACAAAAGTGCACATCAGCTTCAGTTTTGCGCTAGCAAATGAAGTTTTCTTGCACTTGAAAAAATTATTTAAAACCATTAATTATAATTATGTTCATTTTGGTTTAATTAATACAAATCAGTTTATTCGCAATATAAGAAGATCACTTGTAAAACAAAATATCAACTAAAACGAGTAACATTGCCGGACACCCGCAATTTAATATAAAACATAAGAAATTAAGAACCCGGAAGTGTGTTGCGTAATGGCTGTTGATGAGTATCGTACCGGTACCGGTGCGCCGCAGGGCGTGCTTAAAAATTACAGCTCATTCAATTGACCAGACCCTCCCAGAACACCCCGACTTTTAGCTGATTGCTATTTTTAAGGGTGCCAAATTTAATTTTGCGCTATTTCTACCGACATGACAGACCAAGCAAAACTTAGCGCGATCTTTTTTTCCGACAGTGAACACCGACATGAAACACGATGTATGCATTGTCACGATTGTTATTTGAATCGTTGCGAGATCCCCGTGCAATTACAAATATTCTGACCGTACGGTAAATCGCATTTTCGTGATCAGCTACATCTTACTTGAATTTAAGTCGGTAATTTTGTCCAAGAAGAAACACACTTTTCACGTACATGTGCTTGATCTAAAAACAAACGTCATGAGAAAAATGCATAGGGCGAAGAATGCATCGAGAAGACGTAAACACGATGCATCATGCAGTCAGCATGGTCATAATCTCGAATATTCTACGACTGGTATCCGACCCACACGGCCACACGTGAAGTTACGATATCAAAACAACGTGCACAGTCTCAACCACGTTTGAGTAGGAAGACTACATACTGTATACACCGTACGTACTGTGCGTGTGCACTGTGTAGGCTCGTTTGGTTCCGAAGATCTGCCGTACGCGGTAGGATTTTTGGTCGGTATGGAACATGTATATCGCGGCCGGGCAGCGTATGTTTTTTTGGTCTATTTCTATTGGTCTCGTGCTGGTCTCGGCCCGAAATTCCGAGAACGGCAGGTGCGAGACCAAGACCAAGACCAAGACCAGCGTTTTTCCCGAGACCATACGTGGGGGAGACCGAGAACACTTCCAAACTGGTCTCGAGACTGGTCTCGAGACCAAGACCAGTCTCGACGACTACAACACTGCTGGTCGTCCTCTTTGATTTCTCTCTCCTGAGGAGTATCTCGAATCCAAGTTTGATGTTTGATGATAATTTCGTCGTTGTCTGTGTCATTTCCCGCTCAATGTGGGGTTTGTGTGTTTAAGTCTCCTCAACGTACGTACTGGTATAGTGCAGAGTTGTTATAATAGAAATAATGCATAAAAATCATTTGTATTTTATTGGCATTTTATAGGTCACCAGAGTGGTTCGCAATACACAGTACGTCGTTCATGATCAGCCCAAATCTATGGAACATGTCACGAGGCAGGTGAGTGAACAATATGAGGCTGGACACGCCCATTGTCAGTTTCCTTGATTACCAACACTAACCGATACCTTTATAGTTTTCTATGTGAAGCAGAGTGTACACTGTCAACATTTTCGGTAACATTTTCGGTAACATGTTGCCCAGTTAGGGCAACACAGTACCTGGGCGACACGACTTTGGGCCCTGTGTACACTACCGACATTTGGCGAACGTGTAACCGAGATGTTGCTGCGACATGTTACCCAACTCGTTTTGCTCTGTGTACACTGACAACATTTTCAGCAACAAGGTTCCTGGGCAACATGTTACCGAGAGTGTTACCGATTTTTTTCTTTTTACGAAGTGGTATTTTGTGCATGTTTGTATGGGGAGATTTTGCGTTTTCACGAAGAGACAAAGTGCAATCGCCGTTTAAAATAACTCCCTTTTGGAGTTTTGCGTTTTCACGAAGAGACAAATATCTATGGACGTTAATTACTCCGTAAATAAGGGGTCTATTAACTTTTAATCAGCACCTCGTGTAAGTGTGAGTTTCGAGCTTCAAATTGGTATAGAAATATTATAAACATGCCCTCTAAAAGTAGGGGAAATCTTCAATTTAAAAAGGGTAAAACTTTAAAGTTGATTTTCTCAAAACTATAGTTTCAACGCGCCGTGGCCACTTTGTTTCTTCGTGAAAACGGTGACGAATTGTTTGACTAATTTCTGGATAAATACACCATTTCAGGCGGAAATATTTTAACGGTATGTTTCTACCAGCACCATCTTTATATACTGAAAGTTATACGTAAATCTGTGAAAATTTTTGTTTGGGTATGTTACCAATCCTGTATTGTACCAATAGGCAAACTTGCAAAACAGACCTTACCCCATTGGCACCGTGCTTTGTCATAAAACGTACATCCTGCATTCATCATCTTGCTCTACGTTACAGGTTGGTGGTGTGACACTGAAAGAGGCCGATCTTTCTCCATCGGACTTGCACAGATTCCAGCGCGATGCCGAACACGCCCACAACAAGTACCGGGCCAAGCACGGCGTCTCCAGTCTGAAACATTCGGACGAGCTGGCCAGACGAGCCCAGGATTGGGCCGCGCAGCTGGCTAAGAACGACGAGTTTAAGAACAGCGGGAACTCCGATGTCGGCGAGAATATCGCCATGCATTACTCTAGTGCTAGCACCCAGTTCTCGGGTAGGCCTATGGATTCTTCTTGGCTGTTAAGTATATGGTTTCATGATATGGTGACTGATTTTACTTCATAATAAAAATATTGTGCTTTACTGCAATCACAAACTGGCTATAATCTTACAAAATAGTAAAAGTTCTGAAATCGGGCGATTCCAAAACAATGCACCTCCAAGAGTTTGCAACGCTTTGGCCAATCCCAAAGGGCGGAATCGTTCGACACTGTGGGTTTACGAAACGGAAGCTCATGCTCAGGCTCCAGCTCTGTCATCCTTATTTTGAAAATATAGGTTGTGGTTTGTCATTGAAGCTGAAGCTCTGTTGTCCTTTTCAAACAAGAGAATGTACTTAAGAACCGCAGCCAAAAGCCTCGGTCTATTTTGATACCCGTTATTTTCGAATGGATTCACGAAACTGAGCCTGAGCCGAGCTTTGAGGAAGGCCTCTGTTTCCAAAATGCGCATTGCTTTCCGTGCACGGTGATTGGCCAACGCATTGCAAGCTCTTGCGGCGCACTTGTTAAGAATCGGCCGAATTACACTTTCAAACGATTTTATTAAAACGACGATTTTCCATCGTCTTCCTCGGATGACTGCCGGCGTAGTGTAGCCTTGCTTACCGGCAGGAAAAGTAGCTATCGCCGGTCGACGCTAAACATAATAGAATACCGTCGAAAACCTTATGACAACTTCAACCTCATGGATGTGTAAATTAAGAACCTTATTTTCATATTTCTGCCATCCTGGTGAAACTATGTCATGACTATAATCTTGATATTTTATTGATTCACAATATTCAACTTCTCACATTTTTGGGGTTTATTATTTTGTTTCAAAGGTGATGAGGCTTCTGACATGTTCTATCGTCAAGTTGCAAAGTATAACTTCAAGAAACCTGGCTTCACGTCTGGTGCTGGTGAGTAGGGCTTAATGTTGGTATTTATGTGCCCTAGTCACAATGAGAACACCGTGGCAGACGTACTTCTGATGCTATTCTCAGTTTCATCCGCCATGTTGGTAAACACAACAGAGCGCCCTCTGTTTGTGGTCTGACACCTGACGTCATTGCCATGAGGGCGCACCGCAGCGATCGTCTATCCAAAAGCAACATCCTACAAATTTGAAGATAACTGACGAACAGTTCTAAATTCTAACTTAGAACTTTGACAAACTTTTCACAATTCTTTTTCAAAAATGGCATCGATATAAAGATTATAATCACATAATTTATGTTGCTTTTTCTGCTTAATTTTTAGGGCATTTTACTCAGCTGGTTTGGAAGGATACGAAAGAAATGGGAATCGGCAAGGCGATCACTAAGGAAGGTAAAGTCATAATAGTTGGCTTCTACCGCCCTCCAGGGAACGTCATGGGACAATTCGACACCCAGGTCTTTAAGGAGAAGAAATAAGAATGGACGAGATGAAACTCCTGAGGGCGCACGGTGAGCTGACGTCACAGTACTGATATATAAAAGACTTTCTCTTTGGCTTTGTGTTGGTTAGTGTTTTTAATGTTTCTAGTGCTAGAATTCCTAGTGTGTGACGTCACTTCATGATAATGAAGTAGTTATGGTTCATTCATTCAGTGATATTTTTTTTCCATTTTGGCTTGTAGTTCGTTGTAGGTCTGATGGACCTAACCAAAGCGTATTATCTTGGGCACTACGCATGCCCACGCAAAGGACATTGGGTAATCTTGAAGCAAATGGACATTATTCAACACCAGCCATACAATTTTACCCAGAATGCTTTGCGCTTATCTCGTTTGGGTTCTTCGATATAAGGTCCATTGCAGCTTAGTTGCATGTGAAGTTTTCTTTTTTGGTATTGTGCCTTCAATTATTTTTGTCTCAAGTGTCCTACAAAACATTTATATTTATCAACATTCCTATTCATACGCAGATGGATTCAAAACTGAAAGTATAACTAAGTATAAAATGTGGTGCTGTTGTTTCAAGAAAGACAACACAATATTTAACCAATATTAGGTACTATTTTTATGTATATACTTATGCACAAAAATGTAGAATTTCTTCATGACTTATTCAAAGTTTCAAACAATCCATAAAAATGCGCATTATGAATGCATAGGTCCGTTTCACTAATTTTGGTTTTAATTTTTCAATTATCATTGTCATCTTTTTTGGTGCATCCTTCTAATTTTACGATCATTATTTTGATTATTTTCATTTTTATAATTTTATTTTGATTGCCATCAAACCTGTTTGTTTTGTCCATCTTTTCAGTATGTTATGGCGAGATTTTCTGTTGCCATTACTCCTGTCAGTCAGATGAAGTTGGTATCAATATTGTTGTCAGGTTTCAAGGTATAATACATGATTGGTAAAGGTCACAGAACAACACTCACACTTTGTCTGATCCAACATGTAGATGACTTAATAAAGCTGTGAAAATTTGAGCTCAGTTGGACATCCAAGTCACAAGAATATAGTGAAAACCCGACTCAACATTTCTTATAACTTACATAAAGAATGGTTTTGATCTTACCCCAAGATCAAAACTGTTTTCAGTCTTTGTTTTAACTTATTTCTGGACATATACAGCATTTCAGGCGGAAATATTATAACGGTATGTTTCTATCAGCATCATCTTCATACCTTGAAAGTTATATGTAAATCTGTGAACATTTCTGTTTGGGTATGTTACCAATCCTGTACTGTACCTTTAAACAAAACATCGAAATAATTATATCCATTCCATCTTTTCTTCGAAACAGAAACGGCATCATTTTGATTCCGTTTTCTTAATTGTGTGGAGAGGACCTCTCATTTTGCCAATGAATGAAATATCCGATATTTTGATTAATTTTAGCTGAATACAAATAAGTGCAATAATGATAATTTTTTTTTTTTTTTTTTTTTTTATTAATCACGTTCATGTCTGAGTCAGTGTAATAGGTGATGGATAGTCGTCAAAATACGACGTAACAAATTGTCTTCAAGTTTAGTTCGTGCATAATGTTTTAACTAATTATCAGCACATATGCAAATAGATCTTGAATATTCATGAGATGTCTAACTCGTGACATTAAATATCCGTCTCAAACTTCCACCTGAAACAATGAGATATATATAATGTTTATATTCACTTATTCCATTAAGGTATTTTAACAGTCTATTAAAAGTAATTTTTTCATAATTATTTTGATTCCTTCACAGATTTAAGTGAACTTCACTGATAATTTCAGAATCTGAACTAATTAGAATTTTAGTACTATTCTAATGCACTGTTCACAATAACGTTGAGATTACCAAATTTGTACCACCATGCCTTACATACTTTCATTTAATTGCACAGTTTGCACATTTTATTCATTTTTAAAATGATTTAGATTTTAGGAAAATAATCTGTCCATAATCTTCCACCCCTTGCCTTAGCCTCGAACTGTTGTGAGTTTTCAACAACAAAAAATAATTATGATTTGAATGTTTTATTTTCGCTGATTCCATCGAATGTAACTGTATGTTAAAACCACTTTATGATGTCACTATTCCCACCTCTGCATTCCGGTATGACTTCAATAAATATATTGATTAATGTAACCCTTTGTGATTTGAAATGATAATAATGATAATGGTAACAGTTTGCATAATTTCACCACCGTGATATTTAGGATATTATTAAAAATTGAAGTGAGTAAAGAAAAGCCAGATTGTTTGAGAAGGATCGTCTTTAGTGTGTGAAGGATCATCTTTAGTGTGTGAAGGATCGTCTTTAGTGTGTGAGGGATCATCTTTAGTGTGTGAAGGATCATCTTTAGTGTGTGAAGGATCATCTTTAGTGTGTGAAGGATCATCTTTAGTGTGTGAAGGATCGTCTTTAGTGTGTGAAGGATCATCTTTAGTGTGTGAAGGATCGTCTTTAGTGTGTGAAGGATCATCTTTAGTGTGTGAAGGATCATCTTTAGTGTGTGAAGGATCATCTTTAGTGTGTGAAGGATCATCTTTAGTGTGTGAAGGATCATCTTTAGTGTGTGGAGGATCATCTTTAGTGTGTGAAGGATCATCTTTAGTGTGTGGAGGATCATCTTTAGTGTGTGAAGGATCATCTTTAGTGTGTGAAGGATCATCTTTAGTGTGTGAAGGATTATCTTTAGTGTGTGAAGGATCATCTTTAGTGTGTGAAGGATTATCTTTAGTGTGTGAAGGATCATCTTTAGTGTGTGAAGGATTATCTTTAGTGTGTGAAGGATCATCTTTAGTGTGTGAAGGATTATCTTTAGTGTGTGAAGGATCATCTTTAGTGTGTGAAGGATCATCTTTAGTGTGTAAAGGATCATCTTTAGTGTGTGAAGGATCATCTTTAGTGTGTAAAGGATCATCTTTAGTGTGTGAAGGATCATCTTTAGTGTCTGAAGGATCATCTTTAGTGTGTGGAGGATCATCTTTAGTGTGTGAAGGATCATCTTTAGTGTCTGAAGGATTATCTTTAGTGTGTGAAGGATCATCTTTAGTGTGTGAAGGATCATCTTTAGTGTGTGAGGGATCATCTTTAGAGTGTGAAGGATCATCTTTAGTGTGTGAAGGACCATCTTTAGTGTGTGAAGGATCATCTTTAGTGTATGAAGGATCATCTTTAGTGTGTGAAGGATCATCTTTAGTGTGTGAATGACCATCTTTAGTGTCTGAAGGATTATCTTTAGTGTGTGAAGGATCATCTTTAGTGTGTGGAGGATCATCTTTAGTGTGTGAAGGATCATCTTTAGTGTGTGAGGGATCATCTTTAGAGTGTGAAGGATCATCTTTAGTGTGTGAAGGACCATCTTTAGTGTGTGAAGGATCATCTTTAGTGTATGAAGGATCATCTTTAGTGTGTGAAGGATTATCTTTAGTGTGTGAAGGATCATCTTTAGTGTGTGAAGGATCATCTTTAGTGTGTGAAGGACCATCTTTAGTGTGTGAAGGATCATCTTTAGTGTATGAAGGATCATCTTTAGTGTTTGAAGGATCATCTTTAGTGTCTGAAGGATTGTCTGTAGTGTCTGAAGGATAATCTTTAGTGTGTGAAGGATCATCTTTAGTGTCTGAAGGATCATCTGTAGTGTGTGAAGGATCATCTTTAGTGTCTGAAGTTCATCTCCAGTGTCTGAAGAATTACCTTACATTTCAGTACACACTAGCTGACAAGCACCAGCTTAATCATTATGCCACAATATACACATAAATACAGACACACCCAATCTCTTTACCCGTTTCAATGATGCAGCAAAAATCACCATTCACCAGGGAGCATATTCGTCATCATACTTTCTCACTTTTTTCTGTTTGTCTTATATTTGCGTCTCGGTTCGACGGACAAGCTAAACAGAGCCATGAGCTGACGCCTTCCCCTGTCATCAATAATGGATCCAGAAAGACACGTTACTCATCCTTCGTTATCATTTTGTATTTCCCTTAGTTTTTTTATTCGCCTGATATTGGCTGCGGATAATAATTCCTTGCTTACATATTTCATATCGCGGTCAATGCAAGTAGATTTTTTCTTGCTTTTTTGTGTGCAATGGACCATTGTAGTCGTTGATTTGCCGTCTTGGGACTAATGTGTGATGTATTATACATGATCACATGCAATTTTAATGCCTTTTTAAATGGAAAATCGCCAGTGGAGGTCGGTTGACTGGTTGGGTGGTACAGCTGGTGGGTCTAGCGGGCAGCGGACCTGCATGCTGCCGTGTTAGGAGGGCTTGATCCCCGTCAGAGTTTAGGTGCAGTGGCGTTGGCGTCCACGGCATTTGGAAAAGTCGAAAAATAACAGCGTGTCCTTGATCTGTTGTTCGTGGGACAATTTGACGGCGTGCGAAAAGACAGAGAGACGCTTCTGCAGTGGTCCATCAATATGTATATTTAATTTGGTCAATTTTCACAATTTTTTGACATGTCTTGATATCAATCCTATAGCCTTCTAAGACACCAATATAGCTGTTTTGATGCTGGAAAGTTGTTCCTTTCATCCATTAGGGTATTCTGGATCAGTTAGAGAAAAAGTACATTTTGGCCAAAATTGGCAAAAACGGCCATTTTGGTAGATTTTCACCATTTTTTAACATGTCTTGAAATCAATCCTATAGCCTTCTAAAACACCAATATTGCTGTTTTGATGCTGGAAAGTTTTTTTTTTCATTCATTAGAGTATTCTGGATCAGTTAGAGAAAAAGTCCTTTTTGGGCCAAAATTGGCAAAAACGGCAAGGGTACCCCGGCCTTGCCATTTTGGTCGATTTTCACCAATTTTTTGACATGTCTTGAAATCATTCCAATAGCCTTCTAAGACACCGATACTGCTGTTTTGATGCTTGAAAGTTGTTCGTTTCATCCATTAGGGTATTCTGGATCAATTAGAGAAAAAGTAAATTTTTGGCCAAAATTAGCAAAAACGGCAAGGGGTACCCCTTGCCATTTTTGTCGATTTTCACCATTTTTTAACATGTCTTGAAATCAATTTTATAGCCTTCTAAGACACCAATATTGCTATTTTGATGCTGGAAAGTTGTTCCTTTCATCTATTAGGTTATTCTGAAACAATTAGAGAAAAACTCAATTTTTGGCCAAAATTTGCAAAAACGGCAAGGGGTACCCCTTGCCATTTTGGTCGATTTTCACCATTTTTTAACATGTCTTGAAATCAATTTTATAGCCTTCTAAGACACCAATATTGCTGTTTTGATGCTGGAAAGTTGTTCCTTTCATCTATTAGGGTATTCTGGACCAATTATAGAAAAAGTAAATTTTTGGCCAAAATGTGCAAAAACGGCAAGGGGTACCCCTTGCCATTTTGGTAGATTTTCACCATTTTTTAACATGTCTTGAAATCAATCCTATAGCCTTCTAAGACACCAATATTGCTGTTTTGATGCTGGAAAGTTGTTCCTTTCATCTATTAAGGTATTCTGGATCAATTAGAGAAAAAGTCAATTTTTTGCCAAAATTAGCAAAAACGGCAAGGGGTACCCCTTGCCATTTTGGTCGATTTTCACCATTTTTTAACATGTCTTGAAATCAATTTTATAGCCTTCTAAGACACCAATATTGCTGTTTTGATGCTGGAAAGTTGTTCCTTTCATCTATTAGGGTATTCTGGATCAATTAGAGAAAAAGTCAATTTTTGGCCAAAATTAGCAAAAACGGCAAGGGGTACCCCTTGCCATTTTGGTAGATTTTCACCATTTTTGAACATGTCTTGAAATCAATCCTATAGCCTTCTAAGACACCAATATTGCTGTTTTGATGCTGGAAAGTTGTTCCTTTCATCTATTAAGGTATTCTGGATCAATTAGAGAAAAAGTAAATTTTTGGCCAAAATTAGCAAAAACGGCAAGGGGTACCCCTTGCCATTTTGGTCGATTTTCACCATTTTTTAACATGTCTTGAAATCAATTTTATAGCCTTCTAAGACACCAATATTACTATTTTGATGCTGGAAAGTTGTTCCTTTCATCTATTAGGGTATTCTGAATCAATTAGAGAAAAACTCAATTTTTGGCCAAAATTTGCAAAAACGGCAAGGGGTACCCCTTGCCATTTTGGTAGATTTTCACCATTTTTTAACATGTCTTGAAATCAATTTTATAGCCTTCTAAGACACCAATATTGCTGTTTTGATGCTGGAAAGTTGTTCCTTTCATCTATTAGGGTATTCTGGACCAATTATAGAAAAAGTAAATTTTTGGCCAAAATGTGCAAAAACGGCAAGGGGTACCCCTTGCCATTTTGGTAGATTTTCACCATTTTTTAACATGTCTTGAAATCAATCCTATAGCCTTCTAAGACACCAATATTGCTGTTTTGATGCTGGAAAGTTGTTCCTTTCATCTATTAAGGTATTCTGGATCAATTAGAGAAAAAGTAAGTTTTTGGCCAAAATTAGCAAAAACGGCAAGGGGTACCCCTTGCCATTTTGGTCGATTTTCACCATTTTTTAACATGTCTTGAAATCAATTTTATAGCCTTCTAAGACACCAATATTGCTGTTTTGATGCTGGAAAGTTGTTCCTTTCATCTATTAGGGTATTCTGGATCAATTAGAGAAAAAGTCAATTTTTGGCCAAAATTAGCAAAAACGGCAAGGGGTACCCCTTGCCATTTTGGTAGATTTTCACAATTTTTTAACATGTCTTGAAATCAATCCTATAGCCTTCTAAGACACCAATATTGCTGTTTTGATGCTGGAAAGTTGTTCCTTTCATCTATTAAGGTATTCTGGATCAATTAGAGAAAAAGTAAATGTTTGGCCAAAATTAGCAAAAACGGCAAGGGGTACCCCTTGCCATTTTGGTCGATTTTCACCATTTTTTAACATGTCTTGAAATCAATTTTATAGCCTTCTAAGACACCAATATTGCTATTTTGATGCTGGAAAGTTGTTCCTTTCATCTATTAGGGTATTCTGAATCAATTAGAGAAAAACTCAATTTTTGGCCAAAATTTGCAAAAACGGCAAGGGGTACCCCTTGCCATTTTGGTCGATTTTCACCATTTTTTAACATGTCTTGAAATCAATTTTTTAGCCTTCTAAGACACCAATATTGCTGTTTTGATGCTGGAAAGTTGTTCCTTTCATCTATTAGGGTATTCTGGATCAATTAGAGAAAAAGTAAATTTTTGGCCAAAATTAGCAAAAACGGCAAGGGCCCTTGCCATTTTGGTAGATTTTCACCATTTTTTAACATGTCTTGAAATCAATCCTATAGCCTTCTAAGACACCAATATTGCTGTTTTGATGCTGGAAAGTTGTTCCTTTCATCTATTAAGGTATTCTGGATCAATTAGAGAAAAAGTAAGTTTTTGGCCAAAATTAGCAAAAACGGCAAGGGGTACCCCTTGCCATTTTGGTCGATTTTCACCATTTTTTAACATGTCTTGAAATCAATTTTATAGCCTTCTAAGACACCAATATTGCTGTTTTGATGCTGGAAAGTTGTTCCTTTCATCTATTAGGGTATTCTGGATCAATTAGAGAAAAAGTCAATTTTTGGCCAAAATTAGCAAAAACGGCAAGGGGTACCCCTTGCCATTTTGGTAGATTTTCACCATTTTTTAACATGTCTTGAAATCAATCCTATAGCCTTCTAAGACACCAATATTGCTGTTTTGATGCTGGAAAGTTGTTCCTTTCATCTATTAAGGTATTCTGGATCAATTAGAGAAAAAGTAAATGTTTGGCCAAAATTAGCAAAAACGGCAAGGGGTACCCCTTGCCATTTTGGTCGATTTTCACCATTTTTTAACATGTCTTGAAATCAATTTTATAGCATTCTAAGACACCAATATTGCTATTTTGATGCTGGAAAGTTGTTCCTTTCATCTATTAGGGTATTCTGAATCAATTAGAGAAAAACTCAATTTTTGGCCAAAATTTGCAAAAACGGCAAGGGGTACCCCTTGCCATTTTGGTCGATTTTCACCATTTTTTAACATGTCTTGAAATCAATTTTATAGCCTTCTAAGACACCGATACTGCTGTTTTGATGCTTCAAAGTTGTTCCTTTCATCCATTAGGGTATTCTGGATCAATCAGAGAAAAAGTAAAGGCTTCATACGTATATCTATCATCAATCACATACAAGCTTCATACGTATATCTACCATCAATCACATACAAGCTTCATTCGATATCTATCATCAATCACATACAAGCTTCATAGCTACCATCAATCACATACAAGCTTCATACGTATATCTACCATCAATCACATACAAGCTTCATACGTATATCTACCATCAATCACATACAAGCTTCATACGTATATCTACCATCAATCACATACAAGCTTCATACGTATATCTACCATCAATCACGTACAAGCTTCATACGTATATTTTACCATCAATCACATACAAGCTTCATACGTATATCTACCATCAATCACGTACAAGCTTCATACGTATATCTATCATCAATCATATACAAGCTTCATACGTATATCTACCATCAATCACATACAGGCTTCATACGTATATCTACCATCAATCACAGACAAGCTTCATACGTATATCTACCATCAATCACGTACAAGCTTCATAGGTATATCTACCATCAATCACGTACAAGCTTCATACGTATATCTACCATCAATCATGTACAAGCTTCATACGTATATCTATCATCAATCATATATTAGCTTCATACGTATAGCTACCATCAATCACGTACAAGCTTCATACGTATATCTATCATCAATCACGTACAAGCTTCATACGTATATCTATTATCAATCATATACAAGCTTCATACGTATATCTACCATCAATCACATACAAGCTTCATACGTATATCTATCATCAATCACATACAAGCTTCATACGTATATCTACCATCAATCACGTACAAGCTTCAAACGTATATCTATCATCAATCACGTACAAGCTTCATACGTATATCTACCATCAATCACGTACAAGCTTCATACGTATATCTACCATCAATCACGTACAAGCTTCATACGTATATCTACCATCAATAACATACAAGCTTCATACGTATATCTATCATCAATCACGTACAAGCTTCATACGTATATCTACCATCAATAACATACAAGCTTCATACGTATATCTATCATCAATCACGTACAAGCTTCATACGTATTGATTCCATTGCCTTGTGAGACACCAATATTGATGTTTTTATGCTTGAATGTTGTTCCTTTCGCTTGTAGAACCTTTTAGGGCATTCTAGATCAATTAGAGGAAAACTTGATTTTTGGTCAAAATTGACAAAAACGGCAAGGGGTACCCCTTGCCATTTTGCTCATTTCTGGATTAAAATTCAAGTAAATTTTTATCATCGGAAATGTCTTCCTCTTACTCTAGGGAATCTTTTTGTGAGCATTTGGAACCAATTTCAAAAATAGGTATTTTGGGTAGTAGTAGTTCCCCCAGTACGGAGTATTTCCCCAGTACTGAGTAGTTCCCCCGGTAGTGGTTCCCCCAGTTTGGAGTAGTTCCCCCAGTAGTTCCCCCAGTAGTTCCCCCAGTAGTTCCCCCAGTTTGGAGTAGTTCCCCCAGTAGTTCCCCAAGTAGTTCCCCAAGTAGTTCCCCCAGTTTGGAGTAGTTCCCCCAGTAGTTCCCCCAGTTTGGAGTAGTTCCCCCAGTAGTTCCACCAGTAGTTCCCCCAGTTTGGAGTAGTTCCCCCAGTAGTTCCCCCAGTAGTTCCCCCAGTAGTTCCCCCAGTTTGAAGTAGTTCCCCCAGTAGTTCCCCCAGTTTGGAGTAGTTCTCCCAGTAGTTCTCCCAGTAGTTCCCCCAGTACTTCCCCCAGTTTGGAGTAGTTCCCCCAGTAGGTCCCCCAGTAGTTCCCCCAGTAGTTCCCCCAGTTTGGAGTAGTTCCCCCCAGTAGTCCCCCCAGTTTTGAGTAGTTCCCCCAGTAGTTCCCCCAGTTTGGAGTAGTTCCCCCGGTAGTTCCCCCAGTTTGGAGTAGTTCCCCCAGTAGGCGGGAAGTTGGTTTGGGTATAGGAGACCCTTATGCCAATAATAAGTAGTTGGTGCGAAGATGAGGAACTCTGCTGGAGTCTGCTGGTGGGAGGTATTGGGGACCCTACCTTACAACATGTTGTTGTGGTCTTGAGGAGTGGGCGCTAGATGTTGCTGAGTTTGAAGCCTACATCCTGGGGGACGGTGTTGTGTTCAAAGATCTTGATCACTTCCCGGATCCTTCGGGGGAGCCAATGCCTGATAGGGGTGAATAATGGGAGACTTTTGAGAAACGGTCTTCAAGTCAACTGCGCACGCGCACGCACAACAGCGCAGGCGCAAAACAACGCACGCATGCTCACAATTGCGTCCGCGTGCGGTTGACTTGAAGACCGGTTCTCCAAAGTCTCCCATTCAGCGTTGACCCAGTTGATGTGATAGTCTGAGGAGTAAGCGTGCTTGATGATAGCTGATTTGTCGTAGTCCCCAAGTGGGCATGCAATCATTGTTCCTTGATACTGGTGGGGAGGTTGAGTCCGGCTTCCCCGAAACTTGACCGCATTCGCATGGAATGCGATATACTCCTGGTTGACTGCTGAGTGGTCGCTTGTCTTTGTGGGTGTGGAACATGGTTTGGAGCTTGTTGGGTGCTAAGTGGAAGACATGGATGTTGGAAGACTGGAGGATCCTGCGAAGTTGGTGGGAGGTAGGACTTAGGTAGAGAAGGCATACAGTGGCGATTAGGATGGGGGAAGGGGATTGGCTTCAGGTATAGAAGACCCCAACACCTTGGGGCGGGGTTCCTCTATTGTTGATGCTCCTACGGTGGAAGCCGTTGAGGGTAAGGACACTCTGGATGTGCAAGAATTCCTGTGGTAGTTCTTCATTCTGGGGCCAATTTCATAGAGCTGCTTAAGCACAAAATTTACTTAAACATGGAAAGTCTTAATCAAACACGATTGCCAACCAAGTTTTGACTGCTTTTGACTTGTATTCGGTCATTGTTTGTTGAGCATAACATTCACAAGGAGTTTTGGCTGATTTTATTTACCAAGGTTTTTGGTGCTTAAGCAAAGTTTGGTGCTTAAGCAGCTCTATGAAATTGGCCCCGAGTAAGCACGTCGGACAAGAGTGCAGTTGATCAATGGATTGACTAATCAAATCAAAATACATGTACAATCACTTACAGTTTTTGAATGAAGTTTTTATTCTATATAATGATGTGGGTTACAAATATGTCAGGCTATTTTTGATTGTATAAAAGAAGGATTTTGCTTCATTGGACTAACTCCAATGAAGCAAAAGAAATAGTCCAGTCTAAACTGGACCATTCCTTTTTAGTGAAATATTTCTTTTTGTTATTTTTACAAAAGAAATTCGGCATAATCACCGACTTTGTCATGGGGTCCAATTGTTCATCAGAATAATATGTTCACAAAGTATCAAATTGACTAAACATTCTCTAATTACTTTACTAAATCATATGACTAACTACTATACTGATTTATACACATTCCTACACGCTGTGACTGTTAACTAACAAAGTTGTGAACAATGTTAATGATACACAAAAAAAGGCACAATACAAACAATCAAACAAAACCCCAGAAAAACCGTGCATTACCAAATCAGTTGTATTACATCATGCCTAAACTAATATCAAATACTGCCCCCCTCCCTCCCCCCGACCTACTTCCCTTAAAGAGTATCAGTTATTTACAAATCAGATATTGTCCAAGACGTTGTCACATTAGTGAATGCCTATTCATTTGGCTACAGCACAAATCCACTTTTGGGTCTCGTTTCTAATCATTTTAAATCGTTCTTTGATGTGAAGACGGTTTACCAAGGCAACCATTAAACTAGGCAACCAGAAATTGGAGAAAAAAATTACCCTAAAGCAGAGTGTACACTGTCAACATTTTCGGTAACAATCTCGGTAACATGTTGCCGAGGTACGTTGTTGCTGAAAATGTTGTCAGTGTACACAGAGCAAAACGAGTTGGGTAACATGTCGCAGCAACATCTCGGTACCATGTTGCCCAGGAACGTTGTTACTGGAAATGTTGTCAGTGTACACAGAGCAAAACGAGTTGGGTAACATAACGCAGCAACATCTCGGTAACATGTTGCCCAAGAACGTTGTTACTGGAAATGTTGTCAGTGTACACAGAGCAAAACGAGTTGGGTAACATGTCGCAGCAACATTTCGGTAACATGTTGCCCAGTTACCTTGTTGCTGAAAATGTTGTTAGTGTACACAGAGCAAAACGAGTTTGGTAACATCTATTTCAAGTATGTCACAGCAACATCTCAGTAACATGTTGGCCAAATAATGTTGCTAGTGTACACAGGGCCCAACGTCGTGTTGCCCAAGTGTGTTAACCTATTAACTTGACAACATGTTACCGAGATTGTTGACAGTGTACACTCTGCTTAACTCACTGCCATACCAAGCATAAAAGACATCCAACAAACTTTTACAAAAAACGAACGCCCTGTCCTTTCAGTAAACCCCCAAGAAGTAATAATAATAATAACTATGATTGGAAATACTTCTATAATAAACCTTGAACCTTGTTGTTGTTATTTTAAATAGAAAGGTTTACGATGCGGTCTGCTCAGTCGATGACGATGGTCCGGTCGGCTGACTGGATCTTGCTGACCATCTGATTGGTCTGGGGAATGACCTTCCATGGGCGACGGGCAAGACGCTTCTGGGCCAAGATGGCCAGTTGCTTGCGCAGTTTCCTATTAAAAAACAAAAAACAAATGTAGAGATAAAAGAATGAAATAGTTTTGACATTTCCAGACATTAGCCGGCCTTGAGTTGATTACCGGTTACATTAAGCTGTCATAAGCATTCCAGGAGTTGATTTCACTTAGCCCTACAATCAATCAGTGGGAGCACGTTCCGCGGCAGTGTGTTGCCCAAACTACCTTTAAGCGGTACTCCTTCGGTCTCTGATGGCCATCCCCCAGGCAGTCACGTGACCTATCCCCATCTCGGCAAAATAATGATCCATCTGACGTAACCACGTGTCATGTGGACGCCCTACCAGAGAGGATCTGCCTGGCAGGATCACTCGAAGGGAATCTAGCCACATGACCGTACAGTTGCATCTGGTGCTCACGTATCATGCAGGTAATAGGTCTCATCTGACTCTCCCTGAGTAACCTCTCGTTAGACACACGGTCTGACCAGCGGTACCCAAGGATCCTCCTCAGAGACCCATGTACTGAAGACATTGAGTCGCCTCCCCAGGCCCCAGTCAAGGTCCATGTTTTACAACCGTAGAGTAAGACAGGCAAGACCAGGGACCTGAAGACCCGAATCTTTGTCCTCTTGCACAGATATCGCAAACGCCATACAGACCGCCATTAGCCCTACAACTGATCGTATTTGGAGTTGCGAAGGATAACCGATATTGTATCCAACATAGGGCTGCAATGCTTCATGAGTCCTACGATTGATAGTAAGTTACGATGAGTTTGATGAAATTGACCGCAGAATAGTTAATGTCATCATTTGCCGTTTTTGTAAATTTTGGCCAAAAATTTACTTTTTCTCTAATTGATCCAGAATGCCCTAATGGATGAAAGGAACAACTTTTAAGCATCAAAACAGCAATATTGGTGCCTTAGGAGGCCATGGAATTGATTTCAAGACATGTTAAAAAACGGTGAAAATATACCAAAATGGCAAGGGGTACGTACCCCTTGCCGTTTTTGTAAATTTTGGCCAAAAATTTACTTTTTCTCTAATTGATCCAGAATTCCCTAATGGATGAAATGAACACCTTTCAAGCATAAAACAACAATATTAGTGTCTTAGAAGGCGAATGAATTGATTTCAAGACATGTCAACAAATGATGAACATTTAACAAAAAGGCAAGGGCCCTTGCCGTTTTTGCCAATTTTGGCCAAAAATGTACTTTTTCTCTTATTGATCCAGAATACCCTAATTGATGAAAGGAACAACTTTCAAGCATCAAAACAGCAGTATCGGTGTCTTAGAAGGCTATAGGATTGATTTCAAGGCATGTCAAAAAATGGTGAAAATTTAGCAAAATGGCAAGGGATTTTGGTAAATTTTCACCATTTCTTGACATGTCTTGAAATCAATTCCTTGGCCTTCTAAGATACTAATATTGCTGTTTTTATGCATGCAAGATGTTCCTTCCAACCATTAGGGTATTCTGGATCAATTCGAGAAAAAGTCCATTTTTTGCCAAAATTGGCAAAAACTGCAAGGGGTACCCCTTGCCATTTTGGTCGATTTTCACCATTTTTTAACATGTCTTGAAATCAACCCCATTGCCTTCTAAGACAACAATATTGCTGTTTTGATGCTGGAAAGTTGTTCCTTTCGTCCATTAGAGTATTCTGGATCAATTAGAGAAAAATTAAATTTTTGGCCAAAATTGGCAAAAACGGCAAGGGGTACCCCTTGCAATTTTGGTAGATTTTCACCATTTTTTAACATGTCTTGAAATCAATTTTATAGCCTTCTAAGACACCAATGTTGCTGTTTTGATGCTGGAAAGTTGTTCCTTTCATCCAATAGGGTATTCTGGATCAATCTGTTTCTTTCCATTATTGTTGATTATGATGGGGCGTGATAGTGTTAATATAGCGGATATTTTAAGATTATGTTCTGCCCGGACCAGGGGCCAATTCCATAGAGCTGCTTAAGTACCAAAATGTGCTTAAGCACCAAAAACTATGGTAAATAAAATCATTATGCCAGCCAAAACTCCTTGTGAGTGTTATGCTCAGCAACTTATTGCTGAATAGAAGTCAAAATCTGTAAACATCAAATGAAAATTTGGTTGGTAATCCTGTTTGATCAAGGAAGACTTTTCATGCTTTAGCAAATTTTGTGCTTAAGCAGCTCCATGAAAATTGGCACCCTGGCCCATATCCACAGAGCTTTCTCACAGGGACTACTGCTTACCAAACCTTTAGCCAAAGGCGATGTACTTGAGGGGGCAGTTAGCCTAGCTATTTGCTGAGAAAATATTTTCCTTGGAGCAAATCAGTGTGCTCGAAGATCTATGAAATTGGAAGTATACACATACACCATGGTGGAGTCAGCTTATCTGAAACAGAAATAAACGCAAGAGAAAGGTTAGTCTATAAAAATGTCGGATTGGGGTCGATTTTAAGAAGTCCTACGATCGATCGTAACTCGAGTTACGAAGGATAAGTACGTAAACTACGTATAGGCTGCAATGCATCATACGTGCTACGATTGATAGTAAGCTACGATGAGTTTGGTGAAATGAGAGAAAGGTTAGTCTATAAAGTTGTCGACTTGGGGTCGATTTTAAGAAGTCCTACGATCGATCGTAACTCGATTTACGAAGGATAACCCATCGTATCCTACGTATAGGCTGCACTGCATCAAACGTCGTATGATTGATAGTAAGCTACGATGAGTTTGGTGAAATCGACCCCTGCTCAATAATCAACCTCGTTTCAGGCTTCACTACGCCCATCAACTCACAGCTCCGCCCTCTAAAAAGACCTCCATCTGACGACTATCTGACTTCAACAGTGTCTTCAAGATTACTTGTGACCGCCATACTCCAAGAAGGCTTAAAGTGAGGTATATATCAGATATGCTAATGTGTAATAATCTAATAAGCAATGATTAGTTTCCCCGTGCAACACCATTGTCAGAAGGTCTTTCAAGCATGTTTCCTGACCAAGTGAGCATTTTCGAGGTTCCTATTTTTGAAAAAAAAAGAAAAGGGAATTTAATCAACAATTTGGTGACTTAAAGTCTATACGTTCCTGGTAATAAGTCTACACTACAGCATCTGAATGTTGTGCTTTCTTATTGCTATAACAGCATTCGTGGAAAAACCCTACCTATAGGCAGATAGACCTATACATCGCTAGATATTATAGTATGTTCTCCAGGCCCTGTAGGTAAAGCTTCCTCGGATAGAATGCACACATTTAAAGCCGTGCCATTAATGAAATACATGTTTAGATATCTCATCCTGATAACCTTTAGACTTTCACTATAATAACATGACACAGTCGGAATTGATACTTAACCAGCCACTGTCTGAAACGGTTCAGGTATATACATAGGCCTATACATTAATCACATTTCTGTGAATCTGTTATGAAACCTGACGGCGTTACAAATTGCCCCACCATTTTGAAATAATTTCCTGCGACGATACAGTCATAAAATTGTTTGAGCAAGAACATTGACGTCAATAATTAACCGAGTCATCAAATTCCTGGACGCAAAAGCCGTTGCCATGGTATCGAATTCTACAGTATGGATTGGAGAAATCAAAATAATTAAGCAGCCAAAATTTCTTGAAAAATGAAAAATGTACACATTTTTAATATAGCAAGCATCAGTAAAGAGTTAACTTACCGCGTCACCGAAAACATTAATCTTGAAATTATAATAACAATAGTTTTGTTCACTTATTCATTTCAAGATCACTACAGATCCGATCAGTAATTGGTAATATACTCAAATAGAAATGATCACAGATTTACGTATAACTTTCAGGGTATGAAGATGGTGCCGGTAGAAACATACCGTTCAAATATTTCTGCATGAAACGGTGTATCTATCCAGAAATTAGTAAAACAAAGACCGAAAACAGTTTTGATTTCGGGTAAGATCAAAACCATTCTTTATGTTTTATAAGACAAAATGAGTCGGGTTATGGCTATTATCTCGTGACTCAGATGTCCGATTGAGCTCAAATGTTCACTGGTTTTCATGTATATGTTGGATCAAACAAAATGTGAGTGCTGCAAAATTTTCAGTTGAGTTGTCCCTTAATTAGTCCGGTTGACCGATGGGGCACCTCAGATATTCTGTCAACAACCTTTCTTCAACCTCTGTTTTTCTTCTGCTCTGTGACCTTTACCAATCATGTATTATACCTTTAAGTTACACATACAGTTTCATTGTGTTACAAATAATGTATTTACCTACAAGTTACAACCTGTTTTTCCTGCAAACTCAAACTGATAATACAATACATGAACACTGACAGCAAGCGACAATTCGTCTCTCTCTACATCTATTTTGATTAAGCTCCAGATACACAAAAATATCAAAGCAGTGTGTAGCCTTCCTTGAAAGATATAGGCCTACATGCAAATGACACTGACACTTTGTTAATTAACCTTCACGTTTTCAAGTCATTGCTGCGAATCGGCGATGTGTCTGCTGCATTATATAAAGCTTTTTAAGCTAGACGTGGCATGTTGTGGAGTTCACCATCCAGTCTTTTATTATAAGAGATGGCTATGGTTGGACTGTACAGAGCTAAGATTAACCCACTATCCCGATGGGCAGTGATAGCCGATTTATTTTGTCCCCCAGGCAAAACAGAATCACCCATGGAATGATGGATTCGCTGGGGAAGGACGCATCACTTCGCATCAGCGTTTTTTTTTTATGATCGGATGAATATTTTGTGACTCTGGCTCGCAAGGGGTAATGGCTATACCCCCTAAAGGCTTCTCAATCCTAGGTCCCCAATAAGCAAATTAATTCCACGGTGACTTAAAATTACCATACTTTAAAAAGAATGATTATGCTAACATGGGTGGTAATAGGGGCTAATTTCATACAGCTGCTTAAGCACAAAATTTGCTTCAGCATGAAAAGTCTTCCTTGATCAAACAGGATTGCCAACCAAATTTGCATGTGATGTTTACTGCTTTTGACTTGTATTCGACCATTGTTTGCTGAGCATAACATCCACAAGGAGTTTTGGCTGACATACTGATTTTATGAAAGATTTGAGGCTTTGCATGATGACAATTGGTATGTGGATCGGTTTGTGGAAACACCATGTAAGAATCGTTCGCATTTTCGCACTTCTATTTCGTTCGCACTTCTCGTAAGGTCTCAACGTTTCGACTAGCCTGCTCTAGTCCTCATCATGAGACTGATTTTATTGACCGAGGTTGTTGGTGCTTAAGCAAATTTTGGTGCTAAGCATCTCTTTAAAATTGACCACCGTTGACATAGGTATATAATTAATGGATGGCATCACTTGGAACGCCAAATGACTATAACGTCTTAAAATTGCCTCGAAATTCCTCTAAGAATCATGAAACAATGAAAACGCAAATACTGGCAGTTATTAGCCATCGTAGAGGGCGCAATATCGCCTCCAGGGTTCAGATGGAGTCGGCATTATTAAGGCGGTGAACTTAATGTGGGAACATGATCCACAGAGGCGGTTTATAGGCGAGGACATTTATATTGCAAGGCACATCAATTGCAATGCAAGCACGAAGGGGAAGGTCGATCAGACGGAGTCGGTAAAATAGGCCTACATTGAATAGGCCAATACAAATTAATACGGAGTATAAACTCAACCGAGGTCAGTGACTCGGTCAGGTTGGGCAGGCAAAACCTTGGGAGTCGGGTACATTCAGGGACAACAGCCGTTAACTGAGACCTCTGGGCTAGGCGGTGCCAAGCCGGGCCAACTTTCCAGGCATTCTGTCACCGCCTGGCCGCAGGAATTGAATAGATAAGTAGGAGGCGACAGCAGCTTAAAAGCAGGCAAGTGTACTCACGGAGCCACACTTGGGCCAATTGAATGACGCTGCTAAGCACACAAAATTGCTTAGCACAAAAATGTCTTGCCCAATAAAACAAACCACCATTAACAATTCCATTTGATATTCATGGTCAGTGAACAACAGCAAAAGAATAATCACAAGTGATACACAACACAAGGAAATTTGGTTGAGACAGAAATGTCATGGTTAACAAATGTTTGTGCTAAGCAGGAACATGAAATTGGCCCCTGGTGCGACGCCTTGTGTTAACCGAGAAACAATAAATATTCTCAATAATTTACAAGGTGGGAATCAAAATCGAAGATCACCGGACGCAGATTCGTCGTCCTTGAAGGCGCTAGCACGTCACAAAAAGTGACTCTCGTCAACAAAACCCTAAATATTCATAACCTTTGTCACTCCCTTGAAGAAATCTATCAGATAAAAACAATCGCCCCAGTTATATTCCGTGTCGACCGTCTCGTGAGAGGAACAAGATGTAACGGCAGAGAAAGAGAGTGATGTTTCTTGATTCATCTTGAAGACCGTAAATCTGGGTCCATTTGGATAATTTTTTTGTTGTTCTTCTGTCCTTGAGCGGTGACGGTCGAGGGATTGGGACGTCATAGTTCTCAGAGTAAAATACAGGTCATTTTTCTTATCAGGATGGGCCGTGATTCACAATTTCACAACAGAGGAATAGTTACCAGCGGTAGTTATTGGTGGTAGTTATCACTTGTCAGTGGCCGTTATCAGTGTAGTGGTAGTTACCAGTGGTAGTTATCGGTGGTTATCAGTGGCAGTTGTCAGGGTTAGTTATCCACTAGTTATCAAAGATAGATACCATGCAGTGGAAGTTATATTATCAGTGGTAGTTATAAGTGGTAGCTACCAGTGGTATAGTTATCAGTGGTAGTTATCAGTGGTAGTTATCAGTGGTAGTTATCAGTGGTTGGTGGAAGCTACATGTATTGTCACGAGTGTCTGGTCCTAAAGGGCGAACATTGTATAAGAATGTAAAGGTACAGTAAATGGCAGTTGAGCAACAAGCCCTCCGATCAATCAAGTACCAAACCCAACTAGATGGATTGTGGCGTTATGAAGCCAATCTTAAACAACCTACTGTTAAAATTCACAGCCCCAAACCATACCTCCTTCAATATAAAATGCTGATATTAATGTACGGCATATACAAACCAGCCTCACATATTGGTTCCCCTCTGAGTATAGGCCTATTCAGAAATCAATATTTAATTAACGGGTGATCCCTCCAAGTCGGTATATAAATGGGAGCAGTGCCATTATTGATGGCATCTTAAACCCGTTATTAAGCATGGTTGGTGTATACCAATTGATTGGAAGCATCAATCACGGCAAAGCCAATGCGTATGTCGTCTTAGGTATACACCACGCGCAGCGCGGCACGTCAGTGTATAGTAACCTCGTATAGGCATATAGACGTGAGCGCAATTCTATGCAGTGCCAATGCGAGAGCGTGCGCGCAGGCATTATCGTACTCGCATCTCGTCTCATCACAAGTCCAGTCACGATCGAGAGGAAAGTCACGGCAGTTTTTTTTTTCTCTTGACTGTTGAGTAGTAGTGAGCAAGCCATGTACGTGTAGAGGGGACCTGTCACATCTTACACATTTTGCTACTCGGGTATACGGTCAAGGATCCGTGCTGAATGAATGAGGCAATGAACATTGGTACATTATAAGCGATCGATTGACGGACTCTTGTCAATGATGTAACATTTTGGCGTGATTGGATTAGGATCGCATCCGTGTTTTCTAGTGGAGGCACACCCGGTGATACCATCATTTCCACGGTCTATCTACGCCTCGGAAAGCACTCTGACTTGACCACATGTGATGAGTACTTCAACCTCGCGACTTCACGCTACAATAACCATTTTTCTCTTGGCTATAACTGGATGATTTTAAACCAATCTTGAAAACTCGTTTTCCTACAGGTGCATCTCTTAATGAGATATCGGAGCCATCCTAGCCTGCATGATCACAAGTACTTGGGGAAAGGTCGCTGGAGCCTGACTCGGACTGAACATGTTGCCGTGATATTGCCCCAACCTCTGAACAGCTAGCTCCTCTTAGCCGCTCGTAAATGGGAAACCGCATGATAATGAAAACAGACCCGGGGCATACCTCTTAGTACCATCTTCCAGCGCGAGCGAAGACCTCCACCAAGTCCACCTCCAGGCTGCTGCTGAAACGTCCTCCTTGCGGAGTGCATAAACGCTCTCTCATAATTACAACCCATGAAGGCGACCTTTCTTCATGAGCTGGACGTCCATCTGACCGTCCGTCCGTCCTCCATGCTTCTGTAGGGGGAGATTAAAGTATAATACGGACGCCGTGGTGGGTTAATCTCGGAGGATAAAGACCTTACTGCAATTGGAATCTTCTTTTAAGAGGACGGCCTTCCGGGAAATTATTACAAGGCGATAATTGCACGAGCAGATTTAGTTTTGGGAGTCCATATGTCGCCGTCTCGGGCAAACGTCCGCTCGCATCAGCTGTCAGAAGTCAGGTAAAAATATCATGATCTGTAAAAAATACGCATGCTTCATCATTTTGGTGCACCTTTTTGCATGTTTATATTATTGATGTAAATGCTATCTGCTCTGTATCTCTGTGTACCGCTGTAAAAAAAAAAAAATCATTAGGACCTAAAACACCTTTACTTCAGAAAAGCTCCAGAAATAAGAAACCGGTTATTTCACAGGCAAACACCTTTACAAGTATAGCACATGATTGGTAAAGGTCACAGAACAGCACTCACACTTTGTCTGATCAAATGTGTACATGAAATAATAAACCTGTGACAATTTGAGCTCAATTGGACATTTTTATAAAACATAAAGAATGGTTTTGGTCTTACCCCGAGATCAAAACTGTTTTCCGTCTTTGTTTTTACTAATTTCTAAATAAATACACCATTTCGGGCGGAAAATCTTTCAAAGGTATGTTTCTACCACCATTATCTTCATACCCTGAAAGTTGTACGTAAATATGGGAACATATCTGTTTGGGTATGTTTACAAATCTTATACTGTACCTTTAACAGTACAGAAATTAGTTGCCGTGTAATCTTTAAAAAACAGTCTTATTAATTTTTAATTAGCGTCTTGGTAGCGCTTTCATAAAATATGCAATGACAAGTTAGGTATGAAAAATGTCTAGCAAAATGAAAATATAATCATAATGTATATCATACAAAATAATGGGCATAATGAATTAGTGCACAACGCATGGACAAACAAATCCATTAAGGAAAGAACCATGCGTAATAGGCACTCTAAATGACGTGAATACGTATGTAATTCATACGAAATTACTGTTGAATTATAAAGGGCGTGTCAGTCGGGAAAACGTTTTGAGAAAAAATCCCCTTTTTAAAGGTAGTATATTATACGTTGTTACATGGGTGTCGATCCCGGGGGGGGGGGGGGGGGGGGATGGGGGGGATATATCCCCCCCAATATTTGAGGTAGGGGGATGGCGTGTATTATCATTCCCCCCAATATTTCGAGGTTGAATGTCATTCAAGTTTATTGTATAGGAATATTGATCCTTGTTGGTTTTTTGAGTCGCAGTGAATTTATACTATGTCTAATTCTTCTGAATATCGTTTTTAAATGCTCTAAAACGCGACTTTCGACTGGTTTGGGAGGGGGGTATCCCAACTCCCACAGCCTACCCTGGCTCGGTCGCTTCACTCCCTCGCATAGGACACCAAATCATCAATCATCCCCAACAATCATGAAAAGAAATCGACATCATACCGAAACACACATCTTCACAGATTTACCTATAAGTCACAGGGTATAAAGATGGTAATGGTTAACATACCGTTAACATTTGTCTGAATGAAATGCTATATTTATCCAGAAAAAGAGTAAAACCAATGACCATATGATTTTTTATTTAAAGATCAAAACTAATAGAGAAGATATTTTACAAAATATTGAAGGCGTTTTTAATGTCTTCTCAAAATTTTAGCACCGTATGGGACTGAAATTTCCACAGATGACTGTTACGGTATCTTCCTTGATATCTTTGCCCATGAATAAGCATTTCTTTGACAAAAAAAATCAAAGTATGATATTATATTTAAGCGAAATTATATTCAGACCATCTTTCCTCAATAACTTTTATCACCTAACATCTAACCATCCGCTTCTCAAAAAAGAAAAATTTCAACATTTCAAGAAATATGATATCACTTCCAAAATTGTTCGTTTCTTGTTGTTTTTCGGGGGAGGGGCGACAATTACCCCCGCCCTATCTACCGGTATTGCATGCCTCCGTGGACAATCTTCGTTCAACATTACAAAGTGGCATTAACTGTATGGAAAGCTACTCAGAGATTGGAAGTGAACGCATGATAATACTCAAGTCACGATAATTACTACGATATACAACAATGCTCTCAAAGTGATGATCGTAAACTCCTACAACTGGGACCTGTAATATCTTAAATCGGTTTAAGTCTTGTCATAACTTCCCCTCAAGACAAAAAAGAGAACCGCAGTAACTATAGACACGAGCTTTAATGAAGCGAGACCGTTCTTTATAGGCATTCAGCAACGTTCAACAAGCACAACACAACTCCTAATGGGAGATTAAATCTTCTTCGACGGAGAGTCCATTGAGAGAAAAATGATTTAAGCTCATGAGAGGGACAGATCAACTACAGTACATGCGATATATGGCCATGGATGGGACTGTTACCCGATACTCGTTTCTGAAAGCCTGAAAGATGCCGATTAATTGCTGATGCGGATGACTCGCAGACAATTTAGCGCGCCAATTTCTTTGGCCATAAACCGTCTACAAGTCAACTGCGGCTCCATGTGCATATATACAGCGATTAGGAACGGCGAGCCAGAGTATGTGTTCTCAATTTCATGCAGGGGACTACAAGTGATATGCAGAATGTTCCCTCAGTATTACCTGAGAGTCACAAGATTGGCGCCTAATCAGAATATGTATTAGGCCTAAGCATGGCCACAGCTAAATGTCAAATAGCTTAAGACCCTTCGCCCTTTCAAGGTCCTAGAGAAATAACCACGAGTTGTCACCTCTTATGTAGGCCTATATTACCCGCAGAGCTACAGACAAAAATCAATCGCCCTAAAAACAACACACTCCTCCAAGAAAAATGACGTCTATGTTTGTTTTGTCATTTGAGACTCTAGCAGGCATCTTGCGATGTCCATTACGTGAACAAACAACTTAAAAGCGAGTTACATGATAAACACTGCATGCCGACATTTTATCAATTGCTTTGACTCTGACAAGACAAATATCCATCTAAACAAGCGAGTATAAAATGTGAGCCACAGACACGGAAAACAAACAGCTAATACAAACGACGATTCATTAACGATGTCTTCTCAGTTGTGTATATGCATGCGATCGACGCACGCGGTTGCCCGGCAGAAAGCGAAGTAGATTTTCTACACATTACACACTAGTCAGGTATCCACGCAATAATTAACTTATAGCACCGTATACAAGGCGCTGGACAGCATATACCACTGTACTAATCAGAAAATATTCATCAAACACTCGCGCCGCAGCCACAATCAAGCTGGATAAAGGTGCAAGGTTAATATATGACATCAAGACATGAAAGATTTGAGGCTTTGCATGGTGACAATTGGTATGTGGATCGGTTTGCGAAAACACCATGTAATATTCGTTCGTACTTTCGCACTTCTATTTCGTTCGCACTTCTCGTAAGGTCTCAACGTTTCGACTAGCCTGCTCTAGTCATCTTGGTCTCCTGATGAGAACTAGAGCAGGCTAGTCGAAACGTTGAGACCTTACGAGAAGTGCGAACGAAATATAGAAGTGCCAATACGAACGAATATTACATGGTGCTTCCGCAAACCGATCCACATACATCAAGACATAAATTCATCCATCAAAAAGAAACAGGAGACAACCTTATAGTAGCCTACCAAATAATACATGCTTTTTGAAAGACAAAGATATGGTTTAAAGGTACAGTACAGGATTGGTCACATGCCCAAACAGAAATGTTCACAGATTTACGTGTAACTTTCTGGATATGAAGATGGTGGTGGTAGAAACATACTGTTAAAATATTTCCGCCTGAAATGGTGTATTCATCCAGAAATTTGTCTAACTAAGACCGAAAACAATTTTATCTCGGGGTGAGATCAAAACCATTCCTTATGCTTTTTAAGAAAGATTGAGTCGGCTTTTCGCTACTTTCTTGTGACTCTGATGTCCGATTGAGCTCAAATTTGCACAGGTTTTTCATTTCATGTACGTCTGATCAGACAAAGTGCTGTGACCTTTACCAATCATGTATTACACCTTTAAGAACACTTATGGCCTTCAATTCGAAACTAAGGATGTCCCGTCCTTTACATTATTTCGAAAAATTAATAAATTATAAGAGAATGATATTTATCATAATAATAAATTGCACTCTAGTACTTGGAGCGCCTACAATGTGAAATACAAGCCATCAGGTTTACCAACATTCACACAGAGCTCAAATAATATAATTTGTATTCAATATCATTTTAGTTCTACAATTGCCGAATGACTTGCCTCATTAAAATGCATTGCATCTTCATTGCTCCCATATGAGTGCATGAAAACAAATGAAAGGCTATACACTTTTTGTATACAGTGAATTTCTTTTGAAAGTACAATGATTAAATTATTCACGCAGTTGTGCTTTTCCCTCTCAGGTACAAAAGCAATATAATCAAGCTCCCCTTGTCTTACATGGCCTTCAAATATGATGATCATCTAAACTGTATATGGGCCTCACAAGGACATCAATGGAGTCAATGAAGTTTAGATATGAAATTTAGTACGTGTAAAACACAGTGCAGCAAAATGCACAAATGAAATGTATTATTTTCTAATGAAACCAAATTATTTGGAAGCCTTTTCAGTCCACATGACATAACAGTATATAAAGGCCTTATTCACAGTGCATCCATCCTACATTCGAAGCAGTGTAATCAAACCGAGGCTTGGATTCAAAATAGTCTGGTACCCGTTTTCTTTTTAGAATTGGTGTTATATTTTCCGAAGGGTATACAAGGAAGGTGACAAGATGGATGCGCCTAAATAAGGCCTAATGGTGAAGAAACTGTCGTAGTTTTGCCGAGAATGGATGGTGCAGTGTTATATGCCTATACCTAGCTGACATGATGTGACATGGGGCCAATTTCATAAAACTGTTAAGCAAAAAAATTTGCTAAGCATGACATTTCTTAATAAAAACAGGGTTAACAACCAAATTTCAATGTGTTGTGTATCACTTGTGATTGTTCTTTGGCTGTTGTTCGCTGACCATGAATATCAAATGGAATTTTCAATGGTGGTTTGTTTTATTGGGCGAGACATTTTTGTGCTAAGCAAATTTTTGTGCTTAACAGTTTAATGAAATTGGCCCATGATGTACCACCCACCCGAGCACGCACGGATCATTTTGAAATTTACACCTGAAAACATGTTTCATGTAACGCAGTATTCTGTTTATAGGTTTGAAGGCCATCGCAGACGTTATACATCATGCATGTATACCGCATTGAGGTGAAATTCATTACCTTTATCATGGGCTGAGAATCCACGACTTGCAACAAACCATAATACACGTACATAGCCTCAGATACCATTAAGTGCCATGTATCACTCTAACGCATATCGCTCACTTGGCTACAAAATGACAGGAAATGAACAAATTGAGGCAAGGCCCTGACGCCATTAGGCAATTCCTCATTCTTCTTCCTCCTCTTTTTTCCCTCATTCTAAAGTATGATGCCACCATTTTAATACGTCACTGAGTGGAGCGAGTAGAGCGAGTGGAGCGAGGGACGGAAATAAAGAGCTAGCTGGGGAAGGTTGCTAAAATTAGACCCAGTTCTCTCATGAGTGCATTTGTAGGTCTCCACGCCTAATTCCATCCCAACCATCCTCCTCCACTTCTTCTACTTCTTCTTCTTTTTCCTCTTTTTTATTTGCCGAGTCGCTCTGACCTTTTATGCGGCGAGCATCACAAGTGCACCACGTGGCATCTCCCCCACCCCCCACCAACAAAAGACAAAACAATATCTACTCTTTAAGTGAGCTTTCGATGGCGCGACACCGAATCGAAGCAAATTCAATATAGTGTGCAGTACATGGAAGCAAGACATCGGGAGCTAGATTAATGTATAGTATAGGCTGAAGAAACGCACAGTACATGCACACACTGCGTCAATGTACACACATCGCAGTATATCAAGCGGCCATGAGATCCATTTTGTGGACCATAATATACACGCGGTCTTTCCCCTTCAGTTTATCGATCGCAAAGTATTATAATATTATAGCAGTGGAACCAATAAAACCTTCTTTGATACAAAATAAAATTCTATGTCTTCACAACCTTGACTACGTTTGCAGCTGAATTTAAACCGTCTAGCTTGCTACTTCCACCTCTTGCATTTCACAAATACGGATATCGACCACTCTCTGGCAATGATAAGTAAATAATCAGATAAACTCGAAGAGTGGTTTACCGCTATTCTTGTCTTTGATGTGCGATGCTGTTGCGCCGAACCGGCAATTTAATATTGGAATTCAGTGAGTTTTTTTTTTCATCGTCAGTTTTCAATGGTAGTTATCGGTGGGTTGCGTGGGCCTTGTGTGCAGTTTAGTACTTGGTATGTTATCAGTGATAGTTATCACTGGTACAGTTATAATGTGTGGTAGATATCAGCCTGTAGTTATCAGTAGTAGTTAGTTATCTCATGGAGGATGGATCCGTAGCCATGCTAGTTATCAGTAAAATTATGTCGATATCAACTCTGGGCAATGAGCCAATTGCCATCAGAGATATCTCTGTGGTGGTTATCACTGGTATAGTTATATCAGTGCCACATCAGCAGTAGTTATAGCAGTATGGTAGGCATCAGCAATACACCATACGTCGTATAGTTATCAGCTCTAGGTAACGGTGCTAGCCATATATAGGCCTACTCTGTGGTAGTCATCAGTGGTAGTTATGGCGGTAATAGTCCCGGTGGTTAACATAACCTGCTATCAGAGACTTGCTACCACAGGAACCCATCTCTGATAACAAGTCGTAATCAGCAGCAGTTGCTATCATTGGTAGTTATAAACAGTGGCATGGATAGTTATCACTGGCAACTATCAGCGGTAGTTATCAGTGGCATAAGTTATCAGTGATGGTTATCAGCGTTATTATTATACTGTTATCACTGGAATAACTATCAGCAGTAGTTATTTGCGGCAATTTAAAGCGGTATCATTTGTAGTTACCATTGGTCGTTATTAGTGGTAGATAGTTATCAGTGGTGGTTATCAGCGTTATGTATAATGGTAACTATTAGCTGTACTATTATGAGCAGTTATCACTAGTTATCATTACTGGTTATCAGTGGTATAGTTATCACTGTATGGTGATTATAATTTATCAGTGTTGTGGTTATACTATAGTCGTAGTTATCAGCGATAATTCAAACGGTAGTTATCAGCGGTATTCCCAACTGTTTACTAGTGGCAGGCTGGCAGCCGGTTACCAACAGTGTGGTTATTAGAGGTAGTCATTTTGGTAATATTCTAGAAAAATGCTGTGCATTATGAAACCAGGTTGCCGCACGGTCACACTATAATTTTACAAGAATCACTTTTATAAATGCGGCACACTAGGACAGATCACTAACCCGTTGCGAGAATTAGCCTGAAAGGTCGGCAAACCACTGCTTACTTTTGATTTCAATTTTGATTATTCCACGGATATTGACGAATGCATTCCGTTTCACGTAAGCCATGACAGAAACGATCAAGCTCACTTTACAATGTAATCTAGATTCCCTGACTTCGAACTGTTGCATCTGTACACACAAATCAGAAATCACTTCAAAACTAATCTACTCAAAACAAATGTGAATGCATTTTCCGATGAATTTGCTTTTTGTATGCATGCATGGCAGTATACACTTATAATACTAGCGAATGTTTGCTTCAGGGTAAATAGAATCAAAATCCTGTTCGTCGTGTGAAGGATGTGTACAACAAGAAGGGAATTAATGGAACACATGTAAAGGTGATGGCAAAGCCCCTTCGGGGAGCTGGAGTCGTGTAGGTCCTGAGTCCTTGCTCAATAAAACACCTGACAGCCTCTCTTTCGAAGCTAGGGACTCGGGCCGGAATGAGGTTAATTATTAAGGACAACATTTTTAGCTCGTGATAATAACATTTGGCTTCTGGCTATTTGATTTCGCAACCAATAGAAAATCACGCATGCACTGTCTTTAAAGGTACAGTCGATTTCACAAAGATTTACGATTCATATTTTTTACATGAGTTGTTCCTGTTTCTAGTAACTCGCACTTTGCTTAGCAATTAAGATTGATATGTATGTTACGACTCTGTCTTCAGGGGCCGATTTCATAAAGCTCTGCGACGCGTCGCAACTCGATTTGCGACGCGTCCTATACTGCGACGCGTCGCATCTATGCGGTGAGTCCATAGAGAAAGGATGCGTCTTAACTCTGCGATGAGTTGTAAGTTTTATGAAATCGGCCCCAGATTGGTATACAAACTAAAACAGACATGTTCATATTATTTTTACGTATAACGTACATGGTATAGAGTGGACCGTACAAACATACCCTTAACATTTTTTCTGCCTGAAATGCTGTATTTATCCAGAAATGAGTGAAACAAAAGACCGAAAACAGTTTTGATCTGCGAGATCAAAAACCTCACAATAACACATCACAATTTTAATTACTTCACAATTTCGAGTAACAATTTCAATGGTTTTTTTCTGTTTTCTACTGTTTCCAACGATCAATCGAGCTGATGATCTAAAAACCTAATAGATAAAAAGATAACAATTACAGTAATCATCGCGCAAAAAGTATTTCGTCAAAAGTTTTCCCGTTGATTAGAAACCAATAAAATCGAACCAAAACAAATTTCGAATTTCAAAAAGTCAGCAGGCGACTTTTAGTAATAACGGCCAGTTATATAGCCGTTGATATAATATCCGTTGTGAACGTGGATGCGCAATTAAAATTACCACCACAGTGCTTTATCGGCTAGCTGACTGTGAATGAATTTGACGATCAGGATGAAAATACCGTGAGCGTTTTCCATTGCTTTCTCATAATGTTAGGCACCGTATGGGACTGAAAATTTCACAGACGACTGTTACTGTATCATTTGTATGAAGTTACATTTAAAGGTATACTTTGGTAAAGTTGATAGAACAGCTGCGGTATGTTCATAATTTGGTTTATCATGGAATATAAACAAACCTGTGAAATTGCCAGCTCAATTGATCATTGAAAACAGTAGAAAACAGCGAAAAACCGTTGCAATTGTTACGCGAAATTGTGAGGTAGTTGTAATTGTGACGTTTTAATCTCGTAGATCAAAAGTGTTGTCTGTATGTTGTACTACTCATTTGTGGGAAAATACAGGATTTCAGGCAGAAGAATTTTAAAGGTATGTTTCTACCGTCACCATCTTCATACCCTGTAAGTTACAGATAAATCTGTGACGCTTTCTGTTTCAGTATGCTACCAAAGTATGATAGTATACCTTTAAGAGCCTGGCAATTGGGCCGCTACGTCGGGAATCGGGAACAGTGAATAGATTGTTCCATAAGGAAAGTGGGACGGAGGTTAATTTGACACGTTTCGGTTCGGGGCCGCCAGCTTCCGTTGAGTGTATCCCATTCAAATGGAATCAGATCAAGTGTTGATGACAAGGTAGGATTTCAGTTGATAGGCCCAGTACTCGGACATAGGCCAATTCATAGGCCCAATACTCGGACATAGGCCAATTCGTTCACGAGAAAAAAAACCTGAACACAATGTATTGGAGTGATGATTTGTAAATGTTCTTACCTTTCTCAAACATTAGGCCCAGTAGGTCATGAAACCGAGGATTCCTCGAAAGTGCACAGGTATACATTAACTCGCAAGCCTGATGAAACCTTTATGGAAAGATGATGAGAAGAAGATATAGTTTCAGATGCAGGAGGGAAAATTCCAGTAGAATAATATTCTGTGTTTTGACGTATACGGAATCAGGTAGGGACTGAAAACCCATTCCACTTATGGACCGAGCCAGACTCGAACCCGGTCCACCAGAGGTGAAAGGCGAGGAAAGAACCGCCGCTCGCGCTACGCCCAGGGTTCCATCGCCACTTAATCGTAGGTCTTATGATGCATTGCAGCCCCACTTCGAAGTCGTAGGATACGATAGGTTATCCTTCGTAACTCGAGTTGCGATCGATCGTAGGGCTTCGTGAAATCATCCCCATGGTACAGAACTGGCATAAGTTTTAAAAAAAATGGGTGCAACTAACAAAGTTATTTGGTATTTAGGAGAAAGTATCCTATAATAAAGGCCCTACACGGTTGATATCGGTGCTCTGAAATGCTGTTATTGTCGACAGCAAGCTGATCTCTATTTCAGATATCGAGATTAAATACAATGGGAACCAAACATGTAGTACAAACTGCTAAGAAACCATTAGGCCCTCTTTGTTCGAAAACGTAAGCAGTGAATTTGACGAGTAACACTTTACAGGTTCTTGTTACATCATATTTTTGGAAACAAGATGACTGGGATAGATGATCCCAAAGGAATAACATAACAAATGATGTACCTCTAAACAATTCAACTCAGAAATGGCAAGGTAGAAGACCCATTAGAGGATGGTTATACCAAGCAGGTAAGAATTTGAGTTCAAGCCTGAATTTGATTCTATAACGACTTACTAAAACACCGGGGCCGATTTCATAAAACTTACGACCCGTCGCAGAGTTAAGACGCATCCTTTCCCTATGGACTCACCGCATAGATGCGACGCGTCGCAGTTAGGATGCGTCGCAAATCGCTTTATGAAATCGGCCCAGGCCTCATGAAGTTATAACGGACATGCACTTCCATATTTAAGGAAGATAACCTTCATTCAAGCCATAAATAATTAATACAAATTCGGAGAAAACTGGGGAAATGCGGCCGAGTATTGATCTAAAAAATGTTGGGGATGGTGTTGGGGCCAGCATGCCCAGAACATCCAATCCACGCGGCCCGCCCGGCGCAGCTGGACCTACACCTCGGTCTCTGTGTCGGGTATGAGAGACCCTCCCCCAGCTTCTCAGGGAGTTTAATAAAGGTGTGTTTCCACTTGCTTCGGAGAACAGATTGAGAAAACAAATTCCTCTTGTGAACCAACTGATTAAACGCTGTATATTTGGGCAGACGATAAATAAAAACATTCTTTTTCAATCAGAACAAACAGGCGAAGCAAATACAGAAAGACATACTATCAATATTCAAAGGAGTGAAAAGACACTCTTTGAAGAGCCATAATAAGGGACAACTCTTTTTCGAGTTGTCTTTAATTCTTTCAGAGTGAAGTATGCATCGTTTGCGGAGTGATTTTTCACCCTGGCCCAGAGTGAAAAACACTCCAAAAGAGTGACATATCCACCACTCTTTTTCAAGAGCCATTATAAAGGACAACTTGACTTTGAAGGAATTGTATTTTTAACTCTTTTGCATTTAGAGAGTAGAAATTACAGACCGCTATAACGGTCAACATCTTTTTGATCGTGCCGTGTTCGTTATAGCAGTGATCTACCGTATCATCCAGATTCGTTTCAAATTAAACATGTTGGGTCGTTTACGCGATCACGATGCCGGTTTCAACTCGATTTTGTCGGCAAAGACCGGGGTTGCTAGTCTCATGCGAGACCGTACATTCGTTATGCATTCACACTTTTCAATTGTTCAAAACATTCAAGTTGACAGCATTAATATAAGGTGCGGGTCCCTTGATGGATACTTCAAAGGGAAAGATTGCACGTGCGGCGGCAATGTAATGGAAACGCTCGCGTGGGGATTTATTTGGCTCAGGCACCGAACTACACTCATGCACGCACTACATTGTGCTAACGTACATGTATTTCAATGTTCGGCATACGTTCAATCCAAGTCCTACATGCAATATCCCCTGGTGCTTCTTACTCATTATAAAAAACTCCTCTCTGATTTTTCTTCTTCTTAGATATAAAATTACAGCGAATACATCAAAAAAATGAAATTGAAGACTTCTTTTAATCAAGCACATTTCTGAGGCTCAGTACTTGTCAATTTTTAAAGGGGAAAAGGCTTAATTTTCGAGTTTTCTGACTTTGAAGTCGAATTGTTTACTCGGGCTATGTGTTTTTTTTGTGATTGATGGTACAGAAAATGACATTTTACGGTCAAAATAAACACTGAAAGTCAATCAGTGAGATGAGGGGGATTGAGGAATGCAATTACTAGTCACCTGCATAAACATTCCCCGTATACTGAGAATCACGCCCATCGTTCAAACCTCACGGTCAGTTCATTCTGTTTTTATTGTGTGCTGCAAGCCAAGCTTCATGTCAAATCGGACAGTACCCTTGAAAACGTAGAAGAAGAAGCTTAGAATTAGGGTAAAAAATCAAAGCTGTTCAATCCAGATGTGCACCTGCTTGGACACGGAGGCGGATCATTGGGGATACTCACGCCCGGGCCTAGGTGATTGGCCCTCGCCCGTTGCGGCATGAGAAACGTGCCCTTACTACATGTAGCTCGCGGTGAATAGCATTCACTCTACATCCACCGGTGTCCAAAATCACAGAGGTGCTAGAGAGCACCGACAATAAAAAAATCCGGCGATCGAATTTTCCCGGGAGGATGATTCGATATCTCACGCGCTGAGAGGTTTTTTTCCTTCTTCTTTTCCTCGACCCCTCATATTTATTATTATATTTTACAAGATATCGAAGAATAGGCATTGAAAGAAGGTCAGGTATACGAAGCTGTAGTTAATTTCCGTCCCCGGGTGAAATGAAGATAACCCATGCGATCATAAATTCAGGAGATGCCGCTCTCTAAAAAAAATTTTTTTTTTCATTTTTGTCCTATAATAATACTCAAAATGTCTTCAAAGTTTACGTTCAGATTTTTATGTTTTGAAATATAATTGCCGAGGAATAACTAATGAAATCACACGAATGAATGATATTAAGTAAAAGATCAGTTGTCTCCGGGCTTGATATCAAACTAAATCGTGATCGTTCGTCGTATTTAAACATGTCATCTTATTCCATTTGACTTCATCTCATTCACTGGTGTGAGAGATTAATTTCGAGATAGAAATCTCAGCCCTGTGGCTGATTTCGAGTCCGTTGTCTTTGGACAGTTCTGTGTGAGCGGCATCAAGTGACCATGTCCAGCGAACAGAGGAACAAGAAAATCTATATAGGTATAGGCCTTGACGTCACTGAGTCTTACACATACGTCATAGCATGTTTCAAGATTTCTGTAGCTCACCGATCATAAAATGCGACACAAGCGAGGCATGCATGAGAGTGGGTATTCGTGGCGCATCGTGAGTTATACGCGATGCGTGTTATGTATACGTCACTGTGCGCTATATCCGTACAGCTTGGTATGATTTCTTAGCGTTGTGAAGGAGTTACCAAGGGAATCAATGGAACGCCGTTTCTTTTATATAAAACCACGATGGGAACGAATATAGAAACCACGCCGTGATGTTAGTACTTCACGTTTAAGGAAACAATTACTGAGTTAACACGTTCTCGATAAAACCCCCAGGGTTACACCCAAGTAAATAAACTCCGAAAGACTACAGTGATAACTCATAATACTTCAAAAATCATTTTAAAAATATACTAAAAACTCTCACAGCACAGAAAAATTATGATGAAATGCATGTCACCTTTCATTTTCTTTTCATTGTATGGTGGGTTGACCATTGAATTATTGAGATATACTCATTCTCAGCTGACCACCCCTAAAACAAGGTATGGTTCACTTCAGTCAAAAAAGCCATTTTTCAAAAAACATCCCTCTGCAAAGCGGCATAAAATAGACCGACTTTCTCACCCAATTGCATCAAAAATGGTCACAAATGAAAGCCCAGAGTCCAGTGCCATATTTCTTCAATCCCTCAATTACATGGCTCTCAGAACTCTCTCAGAACTGAGCTCGGCGGACGGATTTTGGGACTATTTACTTGGGTGCACCCTCAGCGAGATACAAGGTATATATTCTATACCAATTATGGATCCGATAAAACTGTAATCGCAATCTCTGTACATAGCATCATTGTAACCCTTTGATACTTGCAAATGCATTTTGTGTGCTTTATAATCCTTACCCATTGATCCATTATACGTGCTCCAGGGTACAACACCACTTGATAAATAAACACTTGTTTAAAAATGGCGCTAGGTGAAAGTATTAACTTAATTACTGTCATTGATCTACCATGGGCCTTAATGGGAAAAACAACTTTGAAGGATAATAATTTATCCATGAATCTTATTTCTCGTTGAAGCAAAGAAATGTTGAAATAGACACCTGCTGGGTGGGTGGAATAATGTCAAGGCTTTTTGGCTGTTGCCCTGGCGTGAATCCTTCTAAATAAAGACACCGCGGCACTGCCGAGGAGGAGGTTATACTGACGGCCGTGATGACGATTGAAGAACGGAATAATGTGGGTCCAAGGACGGACGTGCAGGTCCCTTCTATATCACAATCTTTGCATCAGATCCGATCGTGTTTGATACATTGCACAAACTTCTTGTTAGTGGAAGTTGACACGGTCAATATTGAGCTAAATAAGCCAAAACACCTTCTGAGCAAAATAAGACTTGAAGCTAAGCATGGTGGAAGTACTAAAAGAATGTAGGTTTGCGGTGACACCATGTAATCTCTTCTGTGAGAGTGTGTGGTTCTGACAAGAACCGTTGGTATTATCTCGACGTTTCGAACAGTATGCTCTGTTCATCCTCGGGAGAGTGACTTCTGAGCAACCGATCAATATGAAAATACCGCTACTATACTACTATAATAATACCAACGTCTTAAGCAGAAGTGTACACTGTCAACAATTTCGGTAACATTTTCGGTAACATTGTGCTCAGTTTTAGGGCAACACACCTGGGCAACACGACTCTGGGCCCTGTGTACACTAGCAACATTTGGCCAACATATTACCGAGATGTTGCTGCGACATGTTACCCAACTCGTTTTGCTCTGTGTACACTGACAACATTTTCAGCAACAATGTACCTGGGCAACATGTTACCGAAAGTGTTGACAGTGTATACACTCTGCTTTAGAGAGCGCTAATATTCAAAGAAAATAATTTTGTCCACGATCTTGCTTAATACAATGACCCACTGTATAAAAACACCGACATTAGTGACAGTATACGCACCGTAGAATCACAACTTTATGCAGAGGGGACTCTGTTTTAGAGTAGAACTTGACCTATCGGACAAGCTCGAGGCAAAACTGAATCACGGAAGTTTTTATCAAATTTGTACGGAAAAAAACCCGCAAGTTTAAGGTTAAAAGCCACTCAAGGTATACTGGGCATGAGGAGAGGCTGGATGGATGGGACTTAGGATCGGATGGGGGAAAACTAAGACACTCTCCCGGGCTGAAAACAGCTCACAGGATCAGAGAGGACTTTCACTAGATGAAAATGAGATCTAAAGAGATAGAGTTTATAAAAATAGCTTTTTAATCTAGGAATAGCCAAAGTTATAGTATAACTGGTGGAAAACCGAGTTTCGCGCTCGATAAATTTTGCGTGTACCGATTTAGAAATGTATTCATCGTCCTTGCATTCATTATGGGGATTTTTAGATAAAGGCAAGGTCTGATCCAGCATGTACATGAAATGATAAACCTTTGGAAATATGAGCTCAATCGGACATCTGAGTCACGAGAAAATAGCACAAAATTGACATAAATTTTTCTTATAAACATAAAGAATGGTTTTGATCTTACCCCAAGATCAAAACTGTTTTCGGTCTTTGTTTTACTAATTTCTGAATAAATACAGCATTTCAGGCGGAATTATTTTAACAGTATGTTTCTACCGTCACCATCTTCATATCCTGAAAGTTACACGTAAATCTGTGAGCATTTCTGTTTGGGTACGTTACCAATCCTGCATACTGTACCTTTAACTTTCTTGCTCATTTGAAATTCTCTTTTTGAGTAAATATAAATCTATGATTAACCACTTTTTGTCAATAATTCGAAAGTAAATTAACTGCCTAATTACAATGTCTCTATTTGATGTTGATGAGCGATAACCTTATGAACTTATGACATTTATACAACAAGCATCACCATTGAAACAAAATGCAGGTGGGTAAAGCCCCTTTCACACGGGCCTTACGTACAGTTGCGTAGCGTTGCGTAGCTAGTAAACTAAGCTGTCCTACGCTAGTCTACGCTGGCTTACGTAACAATACGCCGAGTACGCGGTAGGAGTACGCGACATGTACGCAAAAAATTAAACGTGTTTAATGTTTTCGCGTACTCTTGGCGTAGAGCACTGGACAATGGAAGTACGCAGTTTATACGCAAGTCTACGTTACACTACGCTACTGTACGCCATGCCTACGCAATAGTACGCTGCCCTACGTCTTATATACGCAATACTACGCACCTGTACGCCAATTATATTATGTTGGTAGGTACGCGATGCCTCTGCACTGGGTACGCAACCATACGCCATCGCACTACGCACATCTACGCAGGCTCACCTTGACTACGCCGCCTTATTTCGGCGTACACGATACGCATTACTACGCAACTCTACGTAGGCCCGGTGAGAAAGGGGCTTATGGGCTTACAAACTACAAAGGCATGTCTTCGCTTAATAATAATAATACTTGACAGCCATTACCAACCTGTAAAATCCCTTTTAATAATAACCCAGTTCCTAAATGATTAAAATAAAATGGACAAGCTCGAATTGCAATCTGAAGTTGTCCCCAATTGAAGAATAGAATTTGTACCGCTCCATGAAATTGCCGCACAGAGTGAAATATTATTACGGTATAGAAATTAAACAGGTCGTCTTGATAATATAAGGTAAGACGAACTCGGCATACTGACTTGAAAAAAAATCTAATAACCAAGATTTGCTGAATAGGCCTAGGTCTTGTCTGACAGGTCTTTGTCCGAGCGTTAAGGCTCTCCTTTCATTGATTGCATCGTGTATAATGTGTTCTACTTTTACAGCAAATACACCGCGATGACTCTGATAAATACACAAATATAAAAGGATGGTCGTTTCATGCATGGACATTTCTGCTTCATCTCATATCGAGATGATTTAATTATTCCTTTTCGTATAGTCAATAGCAGGCTTACCTTCACCTGTCGTTAAACCCCACGGGCATTCAGGTCTAATAGCTCTATTTAAAGATGTTGATGGCTTTATGATATAAGACTTAAAATGAATAATTTAAGACCTTTACTTAAAGGTAGTATCATACTTTGGCAAGAAACCAAAACAGAAATGTTCACAGATTTTCGTATAACTTACAGGGTATGAAGATGGTGGTGGTAGAAACATACCGTTAAAATGTTTCCGCCTGAAATGGTATATTTATCCAGAAATTAGTAACACAACGACCGAAAATCTTTTTGATCTTTTAAAAGATCAAAAATAAAAGAGAAAAGACTTAAGAAATACCGTGGAAGTTTTTCACAGTTTTCTCAAAAGTGGGCATCGTATGGGACTGAAGTTTTCACAGATGACTGTTACTGTATCTGTCTTGATATTTCTGCCCAAGAATCTGCATTTCTTTGACAAAAACCAAAGTATGATATTAACTTTAATAATTTGTCATTTTTACATTTGTATGTACATTTGAACGTCACTTTAAAAAAAATAAAGGTACTTGCTATGTCTTTTTGACAAACGTTTTTGATGATAATCTTCCCTCTAACGCATCAGGCCTTAAGAATTCCCATCACGACTCCCACATGCAGACGAACCAGGGATCGATTTCACCAATCCCATCGTAACTTACTATCAATCGTAGGGCCTATGATGCATTGCAGCCCTACGTAGGATACGACGAGTTATCCTTCGTAACTCGAGTTAAGTTCGATCGTAGGGCTTCGTGAAATTGACCCCGTACCTATAAATACCAGGCTAGCCGCGCTGTGTCGATGCCCATAAAATGGCGGGAATCGTTCGACTTGTTTAGCTAAAACAGAAATTACTCGGATAACCGTTTTTCCATCCTACTCTTTCCTGTTGTGAATTCCCAATGGGTGACATCCCTTACTTTGGTCTCGACTCAATTCCGGCATAATCAATGCCATATACTATACTGATAAGTTATGCGCATTTTGGGGCACCGATGGTGCTTAGGCCTATAATATACAGCTCGAGGCCATTTCAGCATTTTATGAAAATTCCCCCCTCCTACGTGTGTACGTGTATGATATGAAGAACACGAAAATCGATTTATGATTATCCTGAAAATAGCTCAGTTCTTGGCTTATTATAATATTTTGGTTCAATTGGATTCGTACGTCGAACACTGTACGTCATGCCTGGAGCCAAATGATTAATAATTAATTACATTTTCTAGTTAAGTCTTTTAATTGGGTTGTGGCGCATTCACATACGAACGCATAAGCATATCTGGTTTGTTTTCAATACCGTTTAATTATTGAGTGTAAAAACATATACGACTGCTATCGACAAAAATCAAAACACGCAAAAACACGTGCCTTTTTCCTAAACATCAATATCTCTAACGGTGTTTAATCCTACAGCGTGTTTTCTCAAGAACGTTTTTATCATGAAACCATCTGGCCGGTGGGCTCAGGTCAAGAAAGCACTTGCAGAGACACTTAACAACTTTAATCGTGCAGAGTTTCAGCACCCAGCCCGAGTTGATGATGTCCACGGCCGGCTGGTGCACGCCTATCGGAGCAAAAGGCGACGAGGCGAGAAAATAGCACCAAGCGGGCCGTGTATATTTATGGCGTGCCACTTGATGTTAAGGTGACAAAACGCTATATCTAAGACGGTAGTTGGGCTTTTGAGTTCAATTAAAGAGTTATTACTAGGTAAAGACACGCATCTGCTTTGTCACTAAGGAGGCAAGGTATATTTGTGCATAGCCTATATTGCAATTAAGTACATACGCACTTAGGGACACTTATTTTTGTGTTGCCTCTCAGCTATTAAACTGGCGCGATCATTTTGTCGCCCTTTAAAGGTTTACTGTAATCAAATTTGGAAAAGGGATGAAAGTGCTTTAAAATTATTGCTTAATACATTAATTATTGACTATATGAATTTATATGTTTATGTAAGTGTTTACTTTTGACCAAAAAGTTACAACATCAGTACATGTATGCCCCGCCCCCCAAAAAAGTACCCCTTGGAACCGATCCACGCAACAATGACGTCACCTATACAGAACTAGTATAGGCTCGCACCACAGTATACTGCGTGGCGTTCTGTATATGTGACGTAAGCAAGGTTTTTCGTCGCGAAAAGTGGGGTGCTAAATTATGGGCCTAAAATACCTCCTTTTTCTATATATACAATATTTTTTAGCACAAACAATGATAGACATGTTGAGTTTTATAATAATTCAGATGTATTTAACTTCATATGAGTTTTGATTTCAGTAAACCTTTAAGTTCAAATCACGTGCGTCACAATGTTTCTAGTGCTTCCAGCTACATTTACCGCTTCGACTATTTTTAACCCCAATCCCCCCGCGCGACTGCACTGCATGCAGTTTATGCTGTCCGCGTTTAGTGAAGCTAACATGGGCATTACTGCAATGCTATGCCGTGATCTAGAGGGACCTTAATGCTGACGGCTACACTTTGTGGTGTTCAGTAACATGCTTGATTTCCGTAATATCCCCATTTCGAGCCTTTTCAGCGTGTATCGAACGGAAATGTTCCCCTGTCGTTGTACAAGTCCGCGGGCACCAATGGAGAGATGAAGAAAAAAATTCCTAACGCGTATAAAGATTTTCGGCAAAATCCAAGCGGCTTCATTTTGTTTTGTCAAAAAGAAATCTCTACAGGGAAAAGAGGATAGACAAGGAATACACACACGCATTTTGAGTAGATTGTGTAGGCGCGGTTCTACGGGGGGGGGGGGGGGGAATAGGGGAGAGGGGCTTTAGCCCCCCACTTGAAATTTTGTCTAGCCCCCCAAAAAATGCAATTGAAAAAAAAATCTTGAAAATACTGCATTATTTTGTTCAGTTAAGCGCCAATTACATAAGAAACGCGTTGTGTTTAATGTGCATGTTTTTCGACCCCTATAATAAGACATAGCACAAGCGAGTGTTAGAAGAACCCAAAATATTGGGTCTTCTAGCCCCCCCAAAAATAATGGCTCTTCTAGCCCCCCCAAAATGTTGGCTCTAGAACGGCCGCAGCAGCGCTAGGATTGCAGTGCACACGCGAGGAATCATGAAATAAAAAAAAAAAGAGAAGGAGCGAAAATAAATCAAATTCCACTACTAGTGCAGAGTTTCTAAATTGAATTAACGTAATGCGCGCCATATTTCCTCACATTAATAACTGGCGTCGCGATGACAGGTTTATTGCTATAATATGCAATCTTTATTTACAGCAAGGACCTTGATAGTCGCTCCTAATGTGCCCCGTCACTACGTAATTTATTGACAATGAAACGACCTAAGATAGTGAAAAGGATGAAGTTATGAGGAGAGTGTTGGTTGGTGATGTGTAATTTCAAACGCAGAGGGGTGTTGAACCTTCTTGAAGTTCCTGTCGAGTCCATTTAAGTATATACAAATGCAAAAGCGTACAGTGAATCTTTATTAATAGAATTCGATAATTGTTTTAAATGATATGCCGAATTGACACCTGAACTATGAGCAATGACAGTTACAATGATATTGCCCTGTTCCATGTGTCAATCAAAGATGATGATGATTTTTCCTGGCTGGACCTTTGGGCTAAATAACATTCCTGAAACCATCTTAACTCTCTGGGAAGTATACAACCCCGGCTACCGTATTAGGTCATTTAGGTGCACAGAGGCTAATCAAACCACAAAGTCATCTCTACCCTCACATGTACCCATGGCCTTGGGTGTGAAGAGGAGCAATATGTTACAAAGCATCTTGCTCAAGGACACAAGCATCACTATAAACCCATGACTGGATTCGAACCCACAAATTGTAGACTGACCACAAGATCTTGAGTATACGACACATCAGACCGTTAAACCGCGCCACTCCACAAATACAACTAGATCACCACACAGTCAATTACGATTTAATATATAAATATGGAGGATATATTGGAATATTCCATTCGGAATTTGAGAAGATTTGAAATATGAAGGGGGAAATTGTAAAGGTTACGCATTTTATTATGGATGCTACATACATACGGCTGCCTTCTTTTTAACAAAATCTTAAATCCCCTTACAATAATAAAAGTACACATCACAGTCATGCAATTTCCTACAATATGACAAAGGTCAATGCAAGTTGACTTCACACATTCCATTGTGGTGTTTTTGACACCTCTCATTTGGGCAAGAATTGGGTGCGTGTCGCCATGAAAGAAGTAATTATGAGACATTATGGAATGTTTGAGCCTAAAATGAGTCACTGTTTAACATGTTGACCTCTGTATTTTGTTTCATGCATGCAGACGCTACGAGCTGGGGAGCAATGCGGTGTGCGTCTGGTGCTAGTTACGCCATCGCCTTCAAGATGGTCCTACTAAGTCTTGTGTGTCTTCCACGAGTGCCTGGACATGCCGGGGCTACAGATTATGATGATGCCACCGACCCTATCACCTCTTCACCTTGGCCACCATCATGGACAACGGCAGAGGCAGCCAGTACGCCGCCCAGCCCACAGCTACACTTAAAATCATCGCCACCGTCTTCACCACCACCATCACTGCGGTCTCCGGATGCTTCCCAGGCCCAAGGCTCTGGGGGCTACGCCATCGCCAGTGCCAACGCAGGGAAGGCCGCGAACTTAAAATCCACGAGAGCTGCACATCAGCAGCCAAGGACAGCAATAACAACACGGGAGAGTGTTATGACAACAGCGACGGATCTCCCTCAGAGTACGGACCTTGTTTACAGTGCCAGCTTTCTTCGTCCCACATCCGAGACCGAGGGAATTGAGGTGCCGGTAAGTTCGTCGGCATCGCCGGACGGCGTGTGCGACACAAATTGCAATAACGTCATGGCGAGAAAGCAGGGCATCTGCGGGTGCAATGCCTCTACAAATGCTAAACGGCCTTTCCTGAAATCGGGGCTAAAACGAAGTGCATTGGACAGATACAAGAGACCCACTACTACTACTGCCACCACTACGTTCGACTGAGAGCTCACTTGGAAATTCACATCATGGATGGATGTCAAGTTTCAAACAAAATTCAATGTTGTCATTTATACTCGTCAAGAATGCTCTGTTTAAAATACAGCAATGGTTTCATACCTTGGTTTTCATGCAAACCGCCATTCGCCAATCTTCAGATTCCTACGACGTTTTCCATCACATTACTGTACCGAAAGAAAGTTTCTTCCGGACAAAATATTCCAACTGTTCCATTCGCAAAACGATGTATTTCCCACTGTGTCCACAGCCTAATTTGGGAATTCCCTGGAGTTTTGCCGAAACTTAATTCCACTGCCTTTTCTCGAATTCGAAATGGCACACCAGCAGTCAAAATAATGCCCAAGTTTTGTAAATTCCAGCAATATTCAGTTGATGTGCACGACAAAGAATTGATACCACTTTTACCAGATCGCCATTTGTGAATGGATACAAGTCTGGTACCTGGTATTCTCAGATCCGGCCTACCGTATGAATTATTTACCTCAAAGTAACCTGACTAAAGACAGAACGCCGTCTGGGGTACCAGCGTAGGTTCTATGTAAAATGACGCGAACATTTTGTCAATACGACGACGCGAACCAGCGACCGTGACAGTTCTTTTAGCAGACGAGAGGATGCTGATTGGCTGAACACTTACGTGTAAAAAAAAACTTTCATGGACTTTCATTGGTTGATTTTAATATTGACATCAAATGGATGTTTTTATCTGGTAAAATGTATTATTGTATTCATTGAATAATCATATTATTTAATTTACCAAACAAGAATGTATTTGCTCATTAATTTTAATATCAAAATCATTAATTTTACCAATTTTGGGACTGTGAAGTCAAAATGACTCAAATAAAATCCAGCAAACCAAAACAATGAAAAGGGTGGAAAAATGGAAAGTAGCTATGAAATAACATTCAAACTATGAAGCTATGTTTAGCACCGTTGGTAACCTTACCTCAAGAATTATCAATAGAGGGTTTTCAATTCTAAGATAATTATAATTGCAAAACCTAATGGGGTGTAATTACAAAGATAAAGTACATCATTGGTTACTTATCATATGTTACTTTTTTAAAGTTTAACATTAAATACAACCACCTATATACAAATATATCATTATAATTCTGACACGTGAGAATTTCTTCAGAATTGGTGTTCAAAACTTCCGAGGAAACAATTATGCCTTATTCACGGTACATCCATCTACATTCGAAGCAGTGCAATCAAAACGAGGCTTGGATTCAAAATAGTCTGGTACCCGTTTTCTTTTTAGAATTGGTGTTATCTTTTCCAATGGGGTATACAAGGAAGATGACAAGATGGATGCGCTGTGAATAAGACGTATAGGCCTCAGGGTTTGTTAATTTGTATATTCATCTATTTGTTGTTTTTGTAGTCTGTTTGTTTGTTTGTCTGTCTGTAAGATAATAATAATATGGACATTTATAGTGCGCCTTTTCCACAAAAGTGATCAAAGATTGTGTTGGGGTGTTTGTTTGTTTGTTTGTTTGTTTGTTGGGGTATTTGTTGGGGTGTTTGTTTGTTTGTTTGTTTGTTTACTCACGTGTGTACTGTTTGATTTTGTATTGCAGCAATATGCAATGATATAAGGGAAATTTTAAAAGAAAAAAAGCATAAGCTTTCAGACCGAAGCTTAAAGGAACAGTACACTGATTGGAAGCATACCCAGATGTTCACAGATTTACGTATAACTTCCAGGGTATGACGATTTGGTGCTTGTAGAAACATACCGTTAAAACATTTCCGCCTGAAACTGCTGTATTTATCCAAAAATTTGTCAAACAAAGACCAAAAACAGTTTTGATCTCAGGTTCAGTTTTCGTTATTTTCTCAGGACTCAGATGTCCGATTGAGCTCAAATTTTCACAGGTTTACCATTTTAAGTACATTGCTGGATCAGACAAAGTGCGATTGCTGCTCTGTGATCTTTACCAATCATGTTGTACCTTTAAGACAATAACGTTTATCATCTTTATACTAATCAAGTACTACCCTGAAAATAATTGTCCAATTCTAATTTTCATACTTTGACGCTCACACTATACATGTATACCTGGCAGGCGACATAAAAGGCCGCAGTATAATCATGAAAATGAAAATATTCATCAACATTTCAAATAAAAACATGACCAAGCCGAGTATAGTTACGGTATATACGTCAATAGGACCTGACAATTTCTCCGTGTTTTGACAAGGATGAAGGGAATGCGAGACGGTAGGGATGGCGGAGAATTCCCGGTGAATAGGGGGAGGCCTGAACGAGACTCGTTCCACGCTGAAACGCACAATGAAATTGAATGTTTGGATTGTGAAAAATAATCCCATGGCTGTGGAAACTGAAGGCTTGTCATAACATAACCGAAGGAAGGCCTCAGAGCAGTGTAACCGACGTAAGTCGTCCATTCATTGTTTTCTAAGTTCAATTCGAGGGGCAAATATTGACAGAGACAAGGGTGGCGTATTGAACTGACACGCGGCAACTCGAATATGGGCATTGTGTTCAAAACGTTTAACATAGGTAGCGCTGGAAAGATTGAGAATGCGTTACTGTGGAGGGATTTATGCTACATCACATGAAAACTTGGTTGGTAATCCTGTTTGGTCAAGGAAGACTTTTCATGCTTAATGTTAAAGGTAATATACTTCATTTTCTACCATACCCTGTAAGTTATGGGTAAATCTAGGGTTTCTGTTTCGGCATGCTATGAAAGTATGATAGGCCTACTACCTTTTAATGTTGTGCTTTAGCAGCTATAGGAAATTGGTCCCAGATCGCAAACAGCATTACCCCAAACCAACCTGCATACCAAACTTTACCACACATGGTTTTTCATGTGGTAACTTGTGGTGTCCTGAATACCACAATACACCACATGTGCGGTTCGTAATCTAGTCCCCTTGTGGAGATTGTGGTAATAATGTGGTAAGCAGCTCTAGTCCCATATAGTAGGTGTTTAGGTTTTAGAGTTAATCATATCAAAAAGTGAAGGTTGAATATTCTCCAATATTTTTTAGTCCAATAAGGTATAATTATTCTCAAGCACGTACATACGCCGTTCTCCCGTTCATTATCACCGGTTGGAAATGACGACCTCGAGTTCGACACACGTATACGACGACACCGGAATAAGCCTAAACGGAACGCGCGTGAATGCAGCGGAAATTATGAACGGCTTATATGACGGAGCAGGGATTATGAAAAGATGGCTCATGTCACTTGTTGAAGGAGTGAGAAAATGAAGGGTTGAGTGCGGGAGAGCAGAATGATGAGGAAATGATCTGTGATATTAAAGACGGAAGTGAGGGGTGGGGCTTACGGAAAGGGGAGGCGTCCGGACAAACGTTCGTGATAGGGATGACGTCATCAAACCGATTGGGCTACGCTGGGTTGTCTTTAAAGGTAGTATCAAAACAGAAATGTTCACAGATTTACCTACAACTTACAAGGTATGAAGATGGTAGAAACATACCGTTAAAATGTTTCCGCCTGAAATGGTGTATATATCCAGAAATAAGTAAAACAACGACCGAAAATCTGTTTGAATTTTTAAAAGATCAAAAATAAAAGAGAAAAGACCTAAGAAATACTGTTTTGTTTCGGTATGCCAAAGTATGATGCCCCCTTTAAGTCATGTAAAATCAAGCACGTATACTCGCACGTATTTTTCATTTTTCTTTTTTATTTCATAGCTATTTTCTGACAATAAATATAATCAAACATTTTCATTCCACACATTAATAATATGCAAATCAGTAAGATCAAGGTGTACACACTAATGATTTGGAATAAAAGTCATAATATATGATTTTTGTTTTATACATTTTACTTCAGTCAAACATGTACTGTATATATACTCGTACATGTAATTTTTTTCAGTGAAAGAGACGCACAAAGATATCAAAAAGGACAGATTCGAAATATGTATTAAAAAATTGTATACAAAGACTTCATGCAAAACAGTGAAAAGTTTTCGATACGACTGGTATTTTTGTTTAAGTCATTATTTTTAGACTGCTAAAAACCACTCTTAAATATTACCTAAATTGTGAAGATCCTTCTCAAGATACTAGCTGTCACTTTTCAGCTAATAATTATATAATCCGGAGAAAATTCTTACTAAAAATGTTTTTTTGTTTTTTTAGAATACATAGCCGATCTTTTTGCCTCCAAATGAAAATTAGAAAAGGTGTACATAGCGGATTTGGTCACGTGATTTGGTACCAGGGGTGGATTTTACGAAGCCCTACGATCGATCGTAACTTGAGTTACGAAGGATATCCCATCGTATCCTACGGAGGGCTGCGAAGTATCATAAGTCCTACGATTGATAGTAAGTTACGACGAGTTTGGTGAAATTGACCCCAGGCTTGAAACCATCGTCTGAAACACGTTTCCATTACTTTGCGACGTTCTGAAGACTGCACGTTATTCAAGCCCCGATCTGGTAAATCAAAGATTACATACACTAGATGACAAGGCATTGTATGTATCCTGCTCCCAAACTGTGGAATAATCTTCCTGATTTTTTTAATTTGTTCGGCAGACAAACTCTCTAGATCAGTTCAAGACCAGGTTAAAGACCCATTTATTTAATGATAATTAGTTTGTAATGTACAGAAGAGTATATTGAAATAGTACCAGCGCAATATAAATGTCCTATATATGTTATTTGTACATAAATAGGGTCTTAATTAGGAGACAGTTTGGCATCTGAAAGTGAACATTTGGGAGACATCGGGAATTACGGAAAACAATTCGATGTCTCCCTAAGGTACCAGCTACCTTTAAAAGACAGATTATATTGTCCATATTTTAACAGAAGACAAATGCTCTCAATATGAACATATGTCAATTTCAAGTTCATTGGTTTGGAGGATGTTTAGAAATCGTTAAGTACAATTTTGTGCACGACCCTATGGGAATATCTCTATCCTCAGTTATTATTATATTAAGCCTATTGTTGTTATTATTATGATTTATTATAAACTACAGGTGGATTGTTCAAATATGACACAATAAATAAATAACAAAATAAACCAATTCATTTGCATGGATTCTCCACAAAATACTGCTATCCAGACTAAGTCTGGCTTCGGACTCATAGCATCTGTATCACTCACAAACACACTCTCTGGTCTTAAAAATGTGGCATTACCCAAAGAAAGAAATCTTCCGTAAATTTGGAAAGTAAACTATCCATAACATTGATAATGCATTACCAAGACCACATACTGAAAACTTTTTTCTGCAATAGAACAAACAAGTCCACCAATATTGAAAATCTTAAACACTGATTTATACCAAATTAACCACCCGAAACGTCCCCCAAATCAAAAACATCAAAGGCACTATATTATTATTATGATAAATTATTATATGAAGGTGCAGACAAATGGTATGGAAAATTGCTGAAAGGATGCATCCATAATTTTAATCGAAGGAAAATAGTGTTAATCTATTAGTGAAAAAATGTCAAAAATTATAAAACTCAAAACACACACAAAATCAAGTGACCAAACAGCAACTACCTCCACCGTATGATCATACCCAAACAATTTAACCCAATTTAACGAAGAGCCATTTGTGTATTAAATGGCAAAATTTTAAAGGTCATGGAAATTAGTTGGGTTTACTTAAAGATAATATCATACTTTGGTTTTTGTCAAAGAAATACAGATTTATGGGCACAAATATCAAGGAAGATACAGTAACAGTCATCTGTGAAAATTTCAGTCCCATACGGTGCCCTCTTTTTGAGAAAACAGTGCAAAACGGTCACAGTATCTTCTAAGTCTTTTCTCTTTCATTTTTGATCTGTTAAAAGATGAAAAATAATTTTGGTCACTGTTTTTTCTCTTTTCTGGATAAATACAGCATTTTGGGCAGACAAATGTTAACGTTATGTTTCTACCATCACCATCTTTATACCCTGTAAGTGATATGTAAATCTGTGAAGATTTTTGTTTCGGTATGCTACCAAAGTATGATACTACCTTTAAACGCTAAACATCATTTCAATCCTCAGTAGACACACCAAATTCGGCACTTGCGTGTCTGGGAAGGGGAAAGGAAAAAAATACCGCAGGACTGAAATTATCATTCCCCCAAAAAAGTACTGGTGAACCTTGTCCTAATAGCTCTTGCAATATAGTGTGGAGGGAAACTGCCTGGTTGTGAGTGCAGACTAGGTAGGCCTATTACAAATGCACACATGCCATAAGCCATGCACAGGTGGGCACAGCGTGTACATTACTTATGGCCGGCTCTTACAGCAACATGTGATGGAAAAATATACACGAGCACCCACCAACGTGTGTACAATCAAGGATTAAAGGTACAGTACAGGATTGGTAACATACCCAAACAGAAATGTTCACATATTTACGTATAACTTTAAGAATATGAAGATGGTGCTGGTAGAAACATACCGTTAACATATTTCCGCCTAAAATGGTGTATTTTATATTCAGAAATTCGTAAAACAAAGACCGAAAAGAGTTTTGATCTTGGGGTAAGATCAAAACCATTCTTTATGTTATACAATGTATAAGAAAAAAATGAGTCAGGTTTTTGCAATTTTCTGTAGAGTCAGATGTCCGATTGATTTCAATTTTTCACAGGCTTATTATTTCATGTACATGTTGGATTAGACAAAGTGTGAGTGCTGTTCTGTGACCTTTACCAATCATGTATTATACCTTTAAATTATTAGAGAGTGGGGATAAGCCCAACTTCAAATGCTCCCAAATAAATTAAGTTTTTTTGGACATCGAAATCAACTTATTTCCTTTTCACTGACAATCAAATGCCTGAAAATTCTGATTTTAAGACAAATACATTTGAAATTTGACAAATTTTGATAGAAATCTGACGCCATTTCTATGTAACATCAGATGGATGACAGAGGGCCAGTTTGTTTCTGTTCTGGGTTCGATTTCACCAAACTCATCGTAACTTACTATCAATCGTAGGACTTGCGATACAATTGCAGCCCTACGTAGGATATGCCCTTTACGATGGGTTATCCTTCGTACCTCGAGTTACGATAGATCATAAGGCTTCGTGAAATCGACCCCTGGATCGCATTTTAGCATATCCTGCCTGAAACGTGGATTTGTGAGATCAAATATGGCGACCAAGATTCGCGGCGAAACAAACATGCCTCTACATGACACTGGTTAATAGTTCTTAAAGCTACTTAATATAAATTGTCTTCACGCGTTATGTACACAAAAACAAAACAAAATATTTACAGTGTTACTTTACACAATCATCAGTCGTTAATGCACTTCCAAAAAAAAACTAAGACAAAAAATTACTAGCGACTGATAATTTGGTTTTTGTACCCAACTAAAAAAAATATAAATTTGTAGGTTTTCTAAGCTCCTTACTTCACATTCAATAATAGATGAATACTTGATGTGAAATAAGGAAGAAACCTCGTCATAAAAAAAAAAAACCCAAAACCCAAAACATTCAACTAATGTAATTTATCTCTTCACTGACATAGGGGATTTACGAAACGGAGGCTCAGGCTCGAGCTTGGGCTCGTGCTCGGGCTCGGGCTCAGGGTCCGGCTCAGGCTCTGGCTCAGGCTCCGGATCAGGCTCAGGCTCTGGCTCTTGGTCAGGCTTTGGCTCAGGCTCCGGCTCCATTTCGTGAATCCATTCTAAAATAACGGGTAACCAAATAGAGGGTTTAGTTTGGCTGCAGTTCGGAAGTAGATTCTCTGGTTTGAAGAAAGAAAACAGAGCTTCAGCTTCAATGAAAAACCACAACCTATATTTTCAGCATATGGATGACAGAGCCGAAACCCTGAGCCAGAGCCTTCGTTTCGTAAACACCATAGAATGCATATTATGACATTGTAATATCTTAAAAAATATAATTCGAAAGGCAATGACGTGTGTACATGTATATAATGCATTGGTCTTGGCATATATTTCCGTCAAAATGCATCAGCTGAATTTCGCCGCTTTAAAAACTGCATTTTAAATGAATTATTCTCTTTTTTTTTTCCTTTTCAGCTGATCTTCGCTATTAAAATTGATGAGCATTTGTCAAAATACGAGTCACAGGATATGAAATATCGCTGCTAAGTATAAAGTGCATATCATTTTGGCCACCAGGGAAAAGCCGGTAGATTCGACAGGACAATAGGCCTTGAAGGCCCCATGAATGCTAGTCCTGAAAACCAGGACGAGGGTTGATTTCTCTATAACCCCGGCTGAAAGGAGGAAAACTCCATTAGACAAATTACAAAATGTTGCGGATCAGCGCACTTTTGATGCATCAAAAGGGGGAAATAGTCCACCTTTTGTCTATTAGTGAAACGCTGGTAGAGCGATTGTGTCACGCGGACGAAGGACGTAACGTTTTGTGACGATTCAAGATCATGCAGTTATACTGATGATGCACTGATGTATAAATCATGTTGTGGAATACGGAGGCCTACATGTGTGTAACACATCAAGGCTAATCCTGCGATGAAACTGATAGCTATCTGTTAAACCACACACAATGTACAAATGTGTGGCCAGATAGTATTTCATGTGATGACTGGCCTGTACTTAAAGGTACAGTACAGAATTGGTAACATACCCAAACAGAAATGTTCACAGATTTACCTATAACTTTCAGGGTTTGAAGATGGTGCTGGTGGAAACATATTTCCGCCTGAGATGGTGTATTTATCCAGAAATTAGTCAAACAAAGACCAAAAACAGTTTTGATCTTGGGGTAAGATCAAAATAATTTTTTATGTTTTATAATAAAAAAAAGTCGTTTTTTTTCGTGACTCAGATGTCCGATTGAGCTCAAATTTTCAGTGTGTTATTTTATGGATCAGACAAAGTGTGAGTGCTGTTCTGTGACGTTTACCAATCATGTATTATACCTTTAATGCATAATGAATGCGGTAAACCATTAAGCAAGTCACCACATTGGTTTGCTGAAAAAGTATCCAAATAGACGGCGGATTTGTACTAGCAGAAGAAAAATTATCAACCCTAACCATCTGCATTTACCACACAAGACAAGAGCTGCTTACCACACACTACCACAGTCTCCACAGGGGAACTGGATCATCAACCCAGCATTAACCGTGAAAACTACAGTCTGGTTTATTGTGGTATTCAGGATGCCACATTTACCACAGGTGTGTGGTTAACAGTGGTATGAATGTGGGTTAGGGTTAATGTCATGCGTTTCAAACGCCATCAATCGTTATATTCCCTAATGGGAGACTTTGGAGCTGGGTCTTCAACTTGATAGCGCACGCGCACAACAACGCGAGCATGCTCACAATTGCACGTGCATGCTCAAAGCTAGCAATAGAGACTTCAGTCTGCTGCCACCAACATCTCAAAAGTCTCCCATTACATGTATATCAATCTTTTGGGGTACGACGTGAAACCATTTCCCCAACAAAAGCTTTAAAAAACAGTACATAATGACTTGGTCCAGATTTTGGTATACAGTCATCCGAGCACAAGCTTTTGAAGGGCGCCCTCTTTTTATTAAAAAGAAAACTGCAGCGATGTCACTATATTACTTTGAACACTGCCAAATCATCTTTTAATGAAATCTGGGAAGCCGGAAAGCTAATCATGAGCGAAAGACCGGTTGGGAAATCCGGGACATGTTGTCCATGTCGAATATTCTTCTAACTCCTTTCAGGAATAAATCCTACACCACGTACCGAGCCGGAGTTGTAGTGCATTTAGATCGATAAACACCACCGCAGTTTCTTGTTTTAATCAAAAGAGGGCGCCATTCAAAGCCGTGTGCTCGGATACAAGCGACTACAGTACCCAAAGTGCATTGCGGATGAAGAAGACACCAAGAATTGCCCTATTGCAAAAAAATATAATACCGACTGGTGTTGATAAGAAAAGGGAGCGAGCGACCACGATGTGGCATCATCATACTCCTATTGATATGGCATGGTTCTCTTGCGCCTTGGCGTGAACGTAGTTTATGTCCGGCCGAGAGTCCGGATTGGGCTGGATGCACAGCTTGACGAGGGAACGTAACTATCGGGGGGCAAAAGAAAGACAGTCACGTATTAGCAAATTGAATTTGAAATTGCTCACTTACAACAAGTGCATCGTGAAAGTGTGACGCATCTTGTATCAGACATTTAAGCACACAATTGTACCTGGAGCCGATTTCACTAATGCTTAACGATCATCGCTAAACCCCAAATCCATCGCTATTAAATGGAAAATTGTTACGCAAAGTAGCGGTCGATTTTTCCGTTTAGCGATGGATTTGGGCTTTAGCGTTGATCGCAAAGCGTTCGTGAAATCAGCCCCTGGGGCTAATTTTCATAGAGCTGCTTAAAGGTAGTATCATACTTTGGTTTTTGTCAAAGAAATACAGATTCATGGGCAAAAATATCAAGGAAGTTACAATAAAAGTAATCTGTGAAAACTTCAGTCCCATACGGTGCCAACTTTTTGAGAAAACAGTGAAAAACGGCTTTTTTCTTTTATTTTTGATCTTTTAAAAGATCAAAAAGATTTTCGGTCGTTGTTTTATTGATTTCTGGATAAATACACCATTTCAGGCGGAAATATTTTAACGGTAAAGAGGAAAGACTTAAGAAATAATGTGGCAGTTTTTCAGTTTTCTCAAAAAGTGGGCATCGTATATGGGACTGTCACTGTATCTGTCTTGATATTTTTGCCCATGAATCTGTATTTCTTTGATAAAAACCAAAGTATGATATTACCTTTAAACTACAGGGACAACAGAAAAGACAATGCCTTGTCCTCGGACAGTATGTGACGCAGGAATGTGTTTTCTTAACTGGATTTTGTCAGTTGTGAAATCTTGTGATCTGTCGTTGACAAAACTACGAAGCTGATCGGGCAACTTCCCGACTTTAAAAACCCGGGAAAGCCAGCCAGGGCAACCCATCCGCAGTCAGCCGTCATCAATATCGAGCCTCGCTCTGTTCAAACAACCCTGTGAGTGTATTTTTTTTTCTTCAAGTGCTTGCTTTAGGATGCTGCCTCTCAAGTATGGTTACACTTTTCAAAATCTCCCAAGTGCAAATATTGATCGACGGCTGGCAAAAATGAAAAAAATTCCTAAGCATCGGGATAAATACCATCGGGCGCCCCGTATGAGCGCGTACGTATATTTTGCAGGGCTCATTTGCTTGTGGGGCCTATTTCACGGCCCTGCTTAAAGCACACAAATTTGCTAACCATGAAATTTCTGTTTTAATAAAAACAGTATAATCATCAAATAACCACGAGGGAAACTGACTGAATTTAAAGTCATTGAAAAGTTAACAAAGAAAAAAATTGTCTTTGTTCACTTTTCAATGACCTTATTATAAAAACAGGATTAACGACCAAATTTCCATGTGTTGTGTATCACTTGTGATTGTGCTTTGGCTGTTGTTCGCTAACCATGAATATCAAATGAAAATTTTAATGGTGGTTTCTTTTTATTATTAAAGCAATACATTTTGTGCTTAGCAGTTTGTTTGTGCTTAACAGCTCCATGAAATTGGCCCCTGCTGGGACACCCAACATCTTATCATCCTGCCTTTTTCATTTTAGCAAGGGGAAAAAAGAAAAGCCAAACAATCCTTGGGTGATTTCTGGATCAATTTGATTCAAATTCGATTGGACCAAAATAAAATAATTTTTTTAATGAGATTTCACTGAAAAATGTTAAAAAGAGGGAAAATGGTGGAACTTTTATTTTAAAAGTAACCCAGCAATGCAAAATTCAGAAATAGATGCTCTTTTTCAAAAAAAGAGCTTGCAACCCCAAAATTGATTCTAAATTTTCCTACAAATTCAGACAGAATTCTTCCTCTATTCTAAACTTGTAACATGAAATACATTTAATGTGCAAATAAAATACAAACGTGTGAAGCTTGAATAAGCATAAGAACAAGTGGGACCACATCAAGACAAGAGTTAATGGGAGACTTTGGAGAATCGGTCTTGAGTCAACAGCGCAAGCGCAAACCATGCGTGCGCAATTGTGAGCATGCGCGCGTTGTATTGCGCATGCGTGCGCTGTTGACTTGAAGACCGGTTCTCCAAAGCCTCCCATTGTATCTCACAGAGAAAGGCTTTGACCACGTCTGAATACCGGTATTAGTCATTTGCGAGTTAAATCTGAATAGTATCTGGTACCCAGACTTCTTTCATTGAATATGAACACCCCAATTTGAATTTCCCAGACTAAAAGACTATTGCTATATCACATGATTCGGGGCAAGCTTTTGCATAGTGATACCCATCTCTGGAATGGACTGGTTCCTTTGTGCCATTCTTATCCATTATGAACATTGCATTGGTGCAAGATGTCTTATGTAACTACATGTAAGCAAAAGCTTGCCTTGAATCATGTGATATAGCAACAGTCTTTAGTCTGGGAAATTAAAACTAGGGTGTTAATGTGCAATGAAAGAAGCCTGTGTACCAGATACTATTCAGATTTAACTGTTACTTGCAAATGGCTTAATATTGGCTGGCTACGGCTTGAAGTTACACACAAGCCTATGGGAACTGGCTGCAGCCATACTGTATATATCCAAGCCATAGCCTGGTAATAGGGACATAAGGGATGCCAGAACAACGTGTTTCAAATTGATCTGCGCACTTCCGCGTTCGAAAACGAGGCTCTCTGTCTGCTTCTCAAACATGCAGATGCGTGTACATTATAAACAAGCACTTTCAAATTCTACACGAGCGAAGCACGCCAACTCGTACCTGAGCTGAGAGTGTGATGTTCGTGTCATCCCAGGCCTTGAATTTGGTTCTGAAAAGGGCAAGGCCACTTTTCCATTGCAAGGGGCACTTCCATTGGAAAATCACAATTGATGACTATGATGGAAACATTTGAAGGGGACACGAAGGCCAAGAAGCAGGGCAACGAAGGCCATGGCCTCCGTTAAATCCAAGTCTTGTAATCCACGCAGCCCGTACTGTGTTGAGCACAGCCGCAGCGGGCACGGCCTAAGTTCAGAACAGAGAGCCTCGATTCCGATGCGGATATGCGCAGACGGCGCTAACGTGAAATCCCTCTATTCTGCTGTAATATTTAAGGGATCTGGGGTCGATTTCACCAAACTTTCCGTAACTTACTATCAATAGCGCTCCGCACTAATGACGTCACAAAATCCCCGGATATCAGACAAACATTGTCTCACACGTAGTGTACATGCACGCGCACACGTTTGCATGGTTGCAATGTTTGTCTGAGATCCGGTGCTATTTTTAGCGCAAGTGCAGAGCGCTATTGTAGGACTATTGATGCATTGCAGCCCTACGTGGGATAGGCCCCCTACGACGGGTAATCCTTCGTAACATGAGTTACGATCGATCACAGGGCTTTGTGAAATCGACCCCAGGGATCGGTTTGGGGCAATTAGGGATGGGGATCATTAAACCCTTCCAGGGAACCGAGGTCGTCACCGGTTGAGAAGAAATCTTTACTTACACGGTCTGAGTAATAGGAAGGCAAAGATGGGTATTCACATTTGTCAATCTTCTCACACAGAGTCCACAAATCCAGCCCTTCGCTATAGAATGGCGAATCCAGGGCTGCCATCTAAAAACGGTGATGGTATACGGAGGAGGTAGGGGGAAGGCGGACGGTGGCCGCGGAGAATGTGTACAGGATAGAGAAGATGTCAACACACACACATAGGAAAAGTTCTTGACCACGGGGTCAGGGGTCAAATCTGACCCGAGGTCAAAGGTCAGGTTGCTGGGCATAGGGGTCAAGGTTTGCTTTCCTTCAAAATGATGCAATTTTGTTTTCAATTGTTCAAAGACGGTAGAAATTGTTTGGAATATCTCTTCACAGATAAGAATTTTGAGGTTTTGGGGATGTTTGGTGTCGGAGTGGCAAACCTTTGCTCTTTTTGCACAGCACTCTGACCCATACCTACTGTGTTATTCTACCGGGTTCGATTTCACAGAGTATGTTAGCAGATAGTTCCTGCTTAGCTGGGCCGGTCACGACTGCAATGCATCCGCCAGAATTGCGTCTATGCAGTGAGATTTATGTGAATTCACCCGCTAAGCAAGTTGTACAATCCAGCTTAGCAGACTCTGTCAAACCGGATCGGCGGTGGATATTTCCAAGCGTGTTAGAACCGGTTAATATCGAAGCAGACCACACCACAACCATACCACATGCGCTTACCTCTTCGGAGTAGATATCGGACGGAAGTGGGGGATAATCGCACTGCTCAATTTTCTTGCACAGGGAGTAAAGGTTCATCTTGTCCCCATAGAAGGGTGATTGCAAAGCAGCCATCTAAAAAGGGCATCCGAGGGGTCAAGGGGCAAGGGTCAGGGGTCAGGGGTGATGTCAGATGATGACAGTGATGATGATGATGCAGGAAGGATCGAGGAGTGGGATGAGGCAGCATTGACAGATGCAAGGAGGGGAGGAGATAAAGGGATTAATGACAGCAAGGTTAGTGATGGGGGTGTGTGAGAGGGTTAATAGGTAGGTCAAGGATTATCCCCCAAATCCCAAGGATTAAGAGGTGGATTAAGATCAAGCAAGGGGATTAGGATCATAATGATCCAAAGTGAAGCCAGGCAATGAGATTGGATTTGGATCATGAAAGCACATGTTCAAAAAGTCGAATCGATGAGATGAATTTTCGGGGGGAAATCGGAAAGTGTGAGAGAGAGTGGTAAAAAGAAACAAAAACAAAACAGAAAGAATTGCTAAAAAAAATAACTCATCTCCGTTCGAGGTACCCATTTTTTTTTTGGAAACCAACATGCTTGGTGCAACCCATGCAAAGGACTTTAGAGAAAGAAAACACCATGCTTCTTAAAACTCTGAAAACTTTGCAAAAACGATGAAAGTGTGTCAGCCAATAGCGCATATCTACTTGTATTTATATCAATTTGCCTAAATTTACCTAAAATCATTAGCATTTTTTGTTTTATTTTTAATCTGTTAATGTACAATTTTGTGATTTACTACATACTTTTACGAACAAAAACACGGACATCAACAATATTAAAAGCTATATGTACAAGCAATAGCCACGCTATCTACATGTATAAACACACACACACGTTCACACAAGTTTAATATCGTTACTTAAGAAGTTGTAATCTTTAAACTTTGAAAAAAAAAAAACCCAAAGTTGTAATTTTCATTTGTGAATTAAATAGTGTAATATCAATAACGTGAACCTATAACTTACAGAGTATAAAGATGGACCTGATACAAACATACCATTAATTTTTTTCTGCCTGAAATGCTGTATTTTTAACAGAAATTAGTAAAACAAAAGACCAAAAACAGTTTCAATCTCCGAGATCAAAACCTCACAATTACAATTATCTCACATTGCAACATGTTTTTTTTCGCTGTTGAGTACTGTTTCCAATGATCAATTGAGCTGAAAATTTCACAGGTCTGTTTTTATTCCATGACAAATCAAATTACAAACAGACCGCAGCTGTTCTTTAAACTTTACCAAGGTATGATGCTAGCTTTAAGGGGTAGGGTGGGGCACTGGGGGGGGGGGGGGGGGGGTTAAAATGGCCGTCTATGCATGAAGCTTTCAATGGTTCCACACCATTTTGCTGTCGCCCCTCAGGCTTGACTTCATTTAAAAAAAATGTATTCATAATTCACAAACGCCAAGCATCATGCATGCAGGCATCGACAGACTGAGTGGTGCTTCATGCATTATTCATGACGGACTGCTGGAGCGTTGCCAGTGCATCCGCCGCAAGCAAGCACACTAATTTTTCATGTCTTCCAAAAATCATTCAGAGATGTCCCCGACTATTAAAATGCATCGACATTCCCGACCAATTTTTGATTTTTCAATTTTTTTTTTAGAATTTGAAAGTGAATAACTTTATTTGGCTGCATGAAAGTCAAGAAAACAGTAATTCAACTTTTAAATGTATTTATTTATTTATTTATTTATGGTTTTGGGGGACCAGAGTATTGTAATTTGAGCTTGAATTACTTATCTTCAATTGAACAGAAGTCAGAGAGTATTTGAATATTGTATTATTAACTCCAGGTGAATGCAGTAAATTCAACAAATAACCGACATAGTACTTTTTTGTATCCTTCGCGTTTTAGTATCGCATGTTCTTTAGCTTGAAAATGCTTTTCAAATGAACATGTTATCAAATGCGAGCAATAAGATACCACTGGTTGGGTCTAGGTACCCCCCCCCCTACCCTCCCAATCTTAGATGTAAACATAATGAACACTTACACCACGTACACTGTAAACTGTGTATTCCTTGATATTTTTGTCCATATTTTTGTCCAAATTTCTTTGACAAAAACTAAAGTAAGATACTACCTTTAATCAAAAGCTTACAGTTCAATAGCAGGCTAAATTCTATGCTAGCGAGATCCTATTTCATGGATTAGCAAGGAATTTTCAGTTAGTATGCGTACATGAACTTCGCGTAAATAAAGGATTTCTCGCTTTATACTCGGCTAGTGAAGAAATTCGGCGCGAATTCTGTGAATCAAAGTGAAGAATGAGATTTATTTCAGGGCCGAATTTTGCTGTAAGCAGAGTCATAAAATTGGCCCAAGAAATTGCACGTACATGTACATATATGTACACAAAACAAAAAACAAAAACTAAAGTAAGATACTACCTTTAATCAAAAGCTTACAGTTTAAAAGCAGGATAAATTCTGTGCTAAATTCTGTACATATATGTACATGAAGTTGACATTTAAAAGACATTCATGTGTACAATGCGGTACGTTATACTGTACAATGTATATATGTATGGATACGTACATGGACATGTATATGTACTGAGTTTCTGACACACAAATTGACGTTATCTCTTCCAAACTGATTTACACTGCAAATGCTGCAGAAGACTATAAACCAAACCTTGCGTCGTGACCTACACCGGCAAATTTCCAATTTCAATTATAGAAGCAACCCCCCCCCCCTTTAATCCCATGTCATTGAGAGCCGTCAAAGGTTTTAAAGCCACATCCGTTCCCGACGCGTTTTTCACCTCTAGGGGGCCGGGATCCAAACCCCACCTGAATCCCACCTGGGGCACCGGCTGGGATTGGATTCTCATTCCCCAGCCGACAGCGGCAGCAGCCGGGGGACCGGTGGAGATATTTTGTTGGCCCCCTTTTCACACTAGCCCTTCACAGCAAACCATAATTGCCGTGGGGACTGAACAAATAAAGAAAAGCACTTTCGTACCCCGCACCATCTTAACCAGACGTTCATGTACACGCAGTAAACATTAATGAAAGCCATCGTCTGCGCAAAGATATCGCGGTGACATAGGAGTGCTAAGTTTCAAGACTCTAAAGCAACGGACGACGAGTCGCTATGGTAACCTCATCACCTACATTACCATGGCGATGATGTGCTTTCACTCGACAAACACCGGGAGACCGGTTTGCACACTACAAAATAAACTAGGAGGGATTTGCGCAGTGCTTAATCATACCCGATCGCACAGACGTACCATCAAACAAAAAAATGTCAAGCGGCAAAAAATGTTGAAGTTCAACATGATCTGAGCCATTCGGCGAGGTAATTTGAGAACCCGCTTGAAAAAAATTCCTCGCCCGAAGCAAACTTGATGCCCGCAACTCGTCCTCCCTATATTTACTTGCTGCTATTTGCATTTTAGAATAAATTTTGATCTATTTATCTACATAAATTAATATGGCTGTCTTTGAGGGCGTATAAAGAGCTTTATTATCAGTTTGTACTGTACATGTACATGTTGTATGTCATTGTCAGGAAAACGATTCATGCATATTGTTCAGTCCTAAATTAAAGGTTTACTGTAATCAAAACTCAAAAATATGAAGTTAAATACATAGTATATGTTATAAAACTCAACCTGTCTATCATTGTTTGTGCTTAAAAATATTGTATAAATAGAAAATGAAGGTATTTTAGACACATCATTTACACATCATTTTTCGTGACGAAAAACCTTGCTTACGTCACATGCAGAACGCCACGCAGTATACTGTGGTGCGAGCCTATAGTTCTGTAGGTGACGTCACACACTATTGTTGCATGGATCGGTTTCAAGGGGGACATCTTTTTGGGCGGGGCATATATGTACTGATTTTGTAACTTTTTGGTCAAAATTAAGCACTTACATAAAAATATAAATTTATATAGTGACTAGTCATTAATGATCAGATGTATTAAGCAATCATTTTAAAAAGCACTTTCACCCCTTTCCAAAATTTGATTACAGTAAACTGCTGCAAACTGCTCATCAACCAAAATAACGGCCTGAAATACATGAATATAAAAATGCTTGAAGTTAGAGGGGCCTGACATTTCAATCCTAGCAGTATCTTTCTCAAAGGCTTTGAGAATTAGAAAAGATCCTGCTAGGATTGAAACGTCACGCCCACCAAACTCCAAGCATTTTTATATTCATGTATTTCAGGTCGTTATTTTGGTTGATGAGCAGTTTGCAGCAGTTTATCACTTGTATCAATTGACTAAATGTTGTGTCACTTTGCTAGGCCAGTATAGGAATACAAAACATCCATGCAGCCACTATTTCTACTCCTAGAAAACCATAGCGACTTAACAAAACGTACATTCGGACGAAAATGGGCTTCTCCTCTACAAATTAGGACAATTCTATCAAAAACCAACATTACGCGAACAAACAAACAAACAAACAAACATCACCGGACACACCACTCTCTCTACTGGATGTACACATGGGAATTATTCAATAGCAGTGTGGTATTTACAAGGCAGTAACAAGGAATTGATGCAACATGCAGTGTACATGTACGTACGTAAATAACGCTGGACACAACTTGAAATTCAAATTTAAAACTCGACATTTCCCATCATAAAAAAAGAAAGTGAAACCTTGCCCTACTAGATGCCATCAGGCTTGGGGCTTTTACATGTTTACTCAAAGGGCAGGTGCAAAAGCTTCAAGTGAGTATAAAATGTATGTATACCCATTGCAACCGAGTACCAGCCAAAAATAATGTACATGGCATGAAATATTAGCTGGCGACCTTGTTTTTCTTTCAATATACAGCCTAAACACTTTTGTTCCATTAGCCAATTTGCACCAATTTGCGAAAACCAATTCACCAAATTTTGTGCAGTGACAGAATAAAAGTGGGTTGCTGTCAAAGAAATTATGCTAAAAAGTAGTTTTTTGGGGTAACATTTATCTCCGCCACCTAAACGAACAGCAAATGGCACATAATGGCATTACATACATGTACATGTATAAACCTATGCAAAAGCACATTGCAATTTCTACCATTGTTTTCTTGGTTACCATAGCTACGGGATCCTACATTTTTGCCTTTTATTCATTTTTTGTTATTTATACCGATTTACCAACGAGTACTGCCTTTATCCTAACCCCCCCCCCCCCAAAAAAAATGAAGTCACTATTTATAAAAAGAAATGCGAAATAATACACTACATGCACTTTATTAGAATATAAAATATTGAATGTTAAAATGCATGCAAGCATATTATACTGTTGTTAATATTGATTAAAATGGCGGGTTTCTATCGCTTAAGTGTTACATGCACTGAGCAGGATGCTGCTTGGTGGTGGTCTGAAGCTGGCGCCATTTTGACAGATTAATGAAATAATTAAGAGTTTTTACGCTATGGCAAGTGGGAGTTGCATGTATATTCCATTTTCATACACCAAACTACTGTACATGTATACTCATTGGAATTCTGTGCAGTGTGCATATAGCTTTGTTTCACATGATAATTATAATAATAATATTTCCTCTGAATTCTACATTAGGGCGACAATCCCATTGACTTCAGCACTAAAAATAAACCCTTCATTTTTTTCCCTTGTTAAGAAACCTGAACGAACCAAACTTTATCAACAAAGATTTTGGACGACACAGATTAAAAACAAACATTTCCGACATTGAAATTCTTTCTAGTTTTTCGAGAAAACAATATTAGGGCGACACAAATTTGTCACCCTCATTTGTGGAATGTCCCGCAATCTGGTACGGTATTCCGGGAGTCGCTGGTTCGAATCCCGCTCCAGTCAATTTTTTCTTTGTTCACTTTTTATGCAGGGATGTGAAACTTCAGATTTAAATGCGAATTCCGATTTTTTTGGGGTTCAGATTTTAACTCAGAATTTCAGTTTTGTTTGTACACCTGCTCGGTACAAAGGTATAGGAACTTTTTAATTTCAGCCTTTTTTTCTGTGGTGTTTTCAGATTTTTGTTTGTGGGCGACTCATGTTACCTGTCAATGAGTGTAAAAACTGTCGCCTTATTACCGAATTCAGTGAAATATACACCAATCCAACGGCACGATATACTGTCCGCCATTACTGCAGTGTCCCCGCCTGCCTTTTGTCTGGGTGTACGTCCCATGATACACCCTGCAGTATAGAGTGCGGCAGAAGTAAATTCCTTTGTTGCTGGACAAAAGACAGGCGGGGACACCGCAGTAATGGCGGACAGTATAACGTGCCATCAGATCGGTGTATAGTTGTTGTTTTTTCTGTAAAAACTGTCGCCCTATTGCTAAATTCAGTGAAATATACATGTATGCTCCAAAATATAGCTCCCCAAAATATAGAGGGCGCTATTTCATTTTTCTGGATGGTATACTGCCCTTCAATAAACTAAACAGAAAATGAAGGAGCCTACATGTATGTAAAATTAATAGGCTCACGTGTATGTATAGTTTAACGACCTTAGGAATGGTCAATTATTAATGTTCATCAATTTTATGAGCTTCCGTAACTGGAAAAGTACTTTCAACTTCAGATTTTTCAACGAAAAAACGTCCGACAAAAAACAAAACCAAACAAAACAAAACTCAGGAATGTGAAAGTGAAAATTGGTATGTTTATATGGCAGAGTTCATGTATATTTCACCGGCATCGCGATTGGCCGACTTCGAAACAGGCTTCCAGAGCTACGGCTAGGTCTATTGTCTTGGTGTCTCTGCGTATTTCCAATGGAGCGAAGACCTAGACCTAGCTCTAGACAACAGATTCGGATGCAGTAATTCTTTCTGCAAATGCTATTTCGCTGTTTCCAAAGTCTGATTGGTCACTTTGCAGTATGTCATGCCAGCAACGTATCTCTGACCAAAATAACATGTTGAGAAAAAAAGTCGACATGACGTATTGAGAATTGGCCATGTTGGCCAATTAGAAGAATGACGATGCCAGCAAAATATACAATTCCTTATGTTACCATATGTAACCACTAACCAGTGAGCTCTCATTTCGTTTTCTTGGCAACCAAAAGTTTTAAGTCAATAGTTCTGGGGCCAATTTCATAGAGCCGCTTAGCAAAAAAGAATTTCCTTAAGCATGAAAAGTCTTCCTTGATCAAACAGTACTACCAACCAAATTTTTGTGTGATGTTTACCGCTTTTGACTTGTATTCGGCCATTGTTTGCTGAGCATAACATTCACAAGGAGTTTTGGCTGGCATACTGATTTGATTTTATACCGAGGTTTTTGGTGCTTAAGCAAACTTTGGTGCTCAAGCAACTCTATGAAATTGGCCCTAGGATTCAATAATGCGAAACCCGATTTAAAAAGATATTTGGAAGGAAACCTACCTCGTATAGCAAGCAGCCGATGGACCAGATGTCGGACTTGAAGTTGTAGCCTGTCTCGTGGATGCGTTCAGGGGACATGTAGTAAGGGGTACCGACTAAGGAATGGGCCGCGGTGGTCTTGGAGCTGAAGTAGCGGCCCAGGCCAAGGTCGCCGAGCTTGACCACGCCGGTTGCAGTGATGAAAACATTAGCTGGTTTGATATCTGCAAATCAAATCAGGGATAATAATAATAAAAACAATATTACTGTTTATAACCGAGGGTGGGACCTTTGGGAGACTTTCCCATAGGGTTATGCACAAACTTTACTATTTCTAAACATCCTCCAAACAAATGAACATGAAATTGACACAAGTTCATATTGAGAGCATTCTCTGTCTTCTATTAAAATGTGGACGGTAAAAATATGTCTTTAAAAGGTAGCTGATACCTTAGGAATGTCTCCCTAAGGCTGAAAAAAAAAAATTGTTGTGTTGCCCTCAAGTGGAAAAATTTAAATTTTGGGTCGGTCGGTCGAGGTTTTGGCATTTTAAGGTCGGTCGCTGAGGGCAACACAACAATTTTGTTTTTCCGGCCTAATGCTCACTTTTAGATGCTAACGTTTTTCCCTAATATCCCATTGGTAATTATACAAACATTGACTACTTTGTATACTAAAATTAAGACTATAGGTGATCCTCGGAGCGTCATATTTAAAATAGTCAAATAACTACAAGGGAAACTGACTGGATTAATTTAAAATGCTTGGAGTAAGGAGGGCCTGACGCGTTTCGATCCTAGCAGGATCTTTATCGAAGGCTAAAGGGTTAGGATTTAGCCTTTGAGCATGTTGAGAAAGATCCTGCTAGGATCGAAACACGTCAGGCCCTCCTAACTCCAAGCATTCTATATACTTCAGGTCATTTTTGGCCGATGAGCAGTTTGCAGCAGTTTATCACTTGTATTGGATTTAATTAAAGTCATTGAAAAGTGTACAAAGAAAAGCAGACTGAAGCGGGATTCAAACCAGCGACCAACTGAACACTGTACCGGTGCTCTATCAACTGAGCCATCCAGCCCTATGTTGGCAGTGTTCCTAATAGTCAAAATAGCTAGTTTGTTAGGCAGTCAAAAGCCATGAAACCACTCGCATGTTGCAGCATTGCTAATTGCAATAGATGCATATCTACAAAGATCCTTGGGATACAGCGGTATGTGAGTGGTTTCATGGTTTCTGACTGCCAAACGAACAAAGATAATTGACTATTGGGGACACCACAAATGTAGGGCTGGATAGCTCAGTTGGCAGAGCACCACTATGGTATTCCGGTGGTCGCTGGTTCGATTCCCGCTTCAGACAGTTTTCGTGTCCTACTTGTACATACCTCTGTGCATAACTCTACGTGAATGCATATGAACTAGAGCACTGCATAGCTGCACAAAATACTTCCACACGGTCCTCTCCGGAATCAAACGCTTCTGCTTCTTGAAATGCTGGTAGGAAATAAAAAAATTCACATAGAGAATTTGAATTTATATGGATTCCGCAATTAGGGCAACAATCCCATAGACTTGTGCACAAAAATCAACCCTTCTATTTTAATACCTTGTTAGGAAACCCTCCTGAACCAAACTTTATAGAGAAAGTAAAATCCGACTGTAAAATCCTTTGAAGTTTTCAAGAAAATATATTAGAGCAACACAAATTTGTCACCCTGATGTGGCCTGTTGCCCTAACATAGCTTTTTGTCATAAAAATTGAAGTCGAATCCAGTGAAATATGCAGTTCTTGTTCAGCCTACATCACTTGGGGTTAGTCTCTATGCGATTAACTATTGGCTCTGGGTCGATTTTATGAAGCCCTACGATGGAGCGTAACTTGAGTTACGAAGGATAACCCACCTTATCCTACAACTTCTACGTAGGGCTGCAATGCATCATAAGTCCTACGATTGATAGTATGTCAAGATGAGTTTGGTGAAATCGACCCCTGGTCATTGGGCTACATTTTATACATTCCTGACACCATCTCATCTCCCTGGAGAGTATATACAGCCCCGCCTGCTGAATGCAAGTCGCACAAAGGCTAATCAAACCACAAAGCCATCTCTATCCTCATAGGCACACCAGTCAGAAATAGAACTGAATAGAGGGCTAGGTATTGAAGACATGAAGCAAGCCGCAAGTCATCCTTACCATAGACGTACCGTCACTATATATCCTTGATGGTGTTCACACGGCTCCTCAAATCAGAATGGAAACAATCTCTTCAATGCCCGTGGGAAATTACAACGGAGACAAGATCTCAAAATGACATCCCCACTCGATGCAGTGACACAATGTATAAAGTGTGTAGAGGCGGGCACCCTGCCTGAATCTAAATTGCCACTTGCTTTATATTAACCCTAACCCTCATAAGACAGGAGCTGCTTACCATACACTACCATAGTTTCCATAGGGGGACTGGATCATAAACCATAGTTCACCCTAACCCACTGCACCTACCACACAAGACAAGAGCTGCTTACTAAACACTACCACAGTCTCCACAGGGGGACTGGATCATAAACCATAGTTCACACTAACCCTGTGCACCTACCACACAAGACAAGAGCTGTTTACCACACACTACCACAGTCTCCATAGGGGACTTGATCATAACCCATAGTTCACCCTAACCCTCTATACTTAACACACAAGACAAGAGCTGCTTACCACACACTACCACAGTCTCCATAGGGGGACTGAATCATAAACAATAGTTCACCCTAACCCTCTAAACTTACCACACAAGACAAGAGCTGATTACCACACACTACCACTTTCTCCACAGGGGGAACTGGATCATAAACCATAGTTCACCCTAACCCTCTACACCTACCACACAAGACAAGAGCTGATTACCACACACTACCACAGTCTCCACAGGGGATCTGTGAATTACCACACAAACCACACTGTGGTATATTGTGGTATTCAGGATACCACACTTACAACAGAAAAAAACAAAAATGTGGTCAACTGTGGTATATATGGATGTGGGTTATGGTTAGATGAATGAGAGTCTGGGTACCAGACGTTATCACCACCCAACCTACCTTGATCATCTTAGACAGGTCCCCAGCATCGGCCAGCTCCAGCACGATATTCAGCTCATTATTCTCAATAAACGACGCCAAGTACATGATGACATTAGGATGGTTCAATTGCTGTGAACGCAGACAGAGAAATTAAAAAAACATATACCATGTAGTTCGTGTCAAGGAAAAGAAAGGGCTGTCAGTGTATATAACTGTAGCATCTTGACTTCCTGAATAAGCACTTAGCAGGCTGACTAAAACTAGGTTCACTATAACAAACAACCACTATAACTAACAATTTCAGTGCGTCCCAGTGTGTTCATTATAGTGCCGTTCCACGTGCTGTACAATGTACACACTGTATACACGCACAGTACATTACATGTAGAACCCATTAATACTTCAATATCATAAATCATATGCAATCTATTCCACATCTTCACACTTCTAATGGACGAACATGTCAACATTACGAACTGCGCACGTAAGTAATGAACATGTAGATTGCATAAAGCTAATAAAGTTCTCCAATACCCTGATGTGTAGAATTTAGTTCAATGCACTATAACTCATCCGACACAGAGTACCAGTAATGCTCACTGATCCCGATAGCCTGACATCGAGTGGTGCAGGACTAGTGATATAATTAACCGACACAGCTTCCTATGGGCCGTATAGGAGAGCATGGCAAACATATGGCTTTGCGCTTGGGCTGTGATAGTGCAGGAACGCATTTGTCAATATTGACAACGTGCTTAAATACGCGGAGAATGTAGTAGGTGCTTGGGCATCATACAATATGACAAGGGTGCTCATGGTCTAGGAGGCAAATTTGTATACATAAATCGCCAAAACACTGCCAAAATGATGAAATATTTGATGAAATGATGAAAGTTTTGGACTAGGCGGTACTCACTTTAAGGAGGTCAATCTCTTTGATGCAATCTTGTCTGGCTTTGGCGTCCATCATCTCAAAAATCTAAAATTAAAAATCATAAATTTCTCTTAAAGGTAGTATCATACTTTGGTAAGAACCCAAAACAGAAATGTTCACAGATTTACGTATAACTTAAAGGGTATGAAGATGGTGGTGGTAGAAACATACCCTTAAAATTTGTCTACCTGAAATGATGTATTTATCCAGAAATGAGTAAAACAATGACTGAAAATCTTTTTGATCTTTTAAAAGATCAAAAATAAAAGAGAAAAGACTTAAGAAATACTGTGGCCATTTTTCACTGTTTTCTCAAAAAGTGGGCACCGTATGGGACTCAAATTTTCACAGATGACTGTTACTGTATCTGTCTTTATTTTGCCCTGTCTTTATTTTGCCCATGAATCTGTATTTCTTTGATAAAAACCAAAGTACGATACTACCTTTAACAGAGTCCTGTAAATACACACTATATCGATAATTTAGTCTGAAAGCTTTTAAATGTGCTTTTATGAAAACAGCATGACAACCAAGTTACAACCTCGGGCACAAATCTTCACAATTTTTACAAATTATGGGAACCGTGGCTTGCAAATTGGCCATAGTGCTTTGGATCAACAACAACAAAAAAGAGACAAGAAAAATAAGAGGTCTGGCACTTTACTGCGTCGTCAATGGGTTCATGGAAAGATACTGATGATGGATAATTGGTTAAAAGCATCGTTGGTGAGCTGGCTGAACGGTACAAGTTGATAAAATAATGGTCTGTGTACATCATATCTTAAAGAGGATGTTCAACACTCAACAAACCTGGCTTTATTTGTTACAACTATTATCCAAGTAAATAACTTGATATGAACCCAGAAACAGAGTCTTTTTTGATGATTTTTCTCTCAGCCCTAAGCTCCTCAAAATTCAGATTCTCTGAATTGCGTCAATGGGGGCAGCAGACAAATCTGTGAGATTTTGTGACGTGGTTTTCGTTAAAGAAAAGGCTCCCATATCTAACATCACAAAATCACGCAGATTTGTCTGCTGCCCCCCCTGGCGAAAAATCTTTCAGTGTCCAGTGTGAGATAAATATTTTTGTTATCATGTCAAGTAATTTAAGGATTACAGTTCTAACAAATAAAGCGAGGTTTGTTGAGTGTTGAACATCCTCTTTAAGTGGCGAGATGGATAGATAGACACATGAATCAATGGGGAAATTCAATCATGACTCAAAAGATGTCTCCGTCGCCGCTCGCAAACCTACCTGCACTTTCTTGAGGGCCACGATGCTGTTGTCGACCAGACACTGGGCCTTGTACACCACGCTGAACTGCCCCTTCCCAATCTTCTTCTCAATGGAAAAGTTGGCCAGGTTGCCGTACTTGTCGTTGTTGCCACCGGTGTCCATATCCTGATCGCAAGACTGGTCCATGATCGGTAGAAGCTTCGCCGAGGGCGGCTAGTGCTTCCTTCGCAGAGATCTATTAAGGTCTACGAGCAACAAAACGAGAGAAGAACAGAACTGAGATTACAGCGATATTCTTGTATAGACGCTAGCTAGGATTCTCAAACGATACCTTGATATCCAGCCCAAATGATCAGTGGAACTAGACTAAGCCTAGCCCATGGCACCCTTGTTACTTCAGAGTCCTTTTAATCCAGAGCCCTTAAGAGATAGGATTCTTGGGTAGTGCATGTAGGCACACAATCCACACCTCCACTTCCAACCAGATCATCAAACTTGCCTGGGCTCAATCTAGTCTATGTGATAGATGCAGTGGCGTCACCAGACTTTTGAGTCTGGGGGGGCACAAGGGGGGCACTAGCAATTGTTGGGGGGCACTACAATAATATATATTGTATTTTTTTTCACCAACCCAAATCTCAAATGGGGGGGCACGCGGGGGGGCACGAGGTTTTCCAGGGTGGGCACGTGCCCCCCCTGGCGACGCCACTGGATAGATGCACTCGCCGTACAACGAAGTACCGTCTATCACATGCGTACAGATTTCCTGATTAATTATGCAAGCCAACCCAGCACTGACCTCTAGGTTTTGACCAATCAAGGGGCATCTACTACCGTAATGTATGGCGAGTGCGTCTATCACACTGTTGCAGATGCGCGAAATTGACCAATCATCATCATCCGTCACAATCTACACGGAAATGTTCTCAAAACAGATTTGATTGGCTGATGTGGCACGTTGCATAAAGTTTGCAGGCACGCATGTATCAGACGTTCGTACGTAGTGCGGCACGGAGTAGAATGGGTGATTATATTCAGACTAGGCTCAACCAGGCTATGAGTACAGTATCGTGATTCCTTGGTTATCATTAAATGTTTTAAGATCTCCATCGATGGTTAATCATTATTTTGCCTGCAAGGGTCCAGCCTGTCCGTGAATACCATCAAACCATGGTGACATCTCCATGGTAACGTCTCCATAGCAACATCTCCATGGTAACAGACACTACATACAGTACATCCCTGGCCTCCTGGATCTGAATGCATCATGTACAGTATTTACATGTAGTGAGTCATTCCACAAAAATGAGCCATGGTTTGAAACAGTATCCTCCCTAGAGGTCTTAAGATTTTAAAGGTAGTCTGACCGATTCTAGCACCCAAAGCAGTCTAGACATCCTAAGACCGTGTCCCAAATATCTGGCTGCGGCTGCAAATTACACACGCACCTATGGCAGCCACTAGCCAGTGACTACAGCCGTTTCCATACATTTGTGTGTATAATTGCAGTCGCAGCCGAATATTGCAAAATTCAGACAGAAAAGAGATTAGTAAGGTCATATCCCAAATCTCTGGCTGCGACCGCAAATAACGCACATGTCTATGGAAACGGCTGCAGTCACTGGCTAGTGGCTGCCATAGGTGCATGTGTAATTTGCGGCCGCAGCCAGAGATTGGAACACGACCTTAGGGACAACCGAACTGAATTGAAAATTCCTCTATAGTGTTCCTTAACAACGATCTTAGTCCTAAACAGAGACGCCTATTAATTACACGCTGCAATGAATTAATTCCTATGAAGCAGATGGCCATTTCCCATCTAATACTAGGAAATCTACTTTGCTCACGCAGCAAATAGGCCTACATGTACGAGGCAGGCTGCAAGATGCGTAGTCATGGCAACAGGCCTATATGCAGCTAGCGGCGCAATATTATTAACCAGCAGCTGAACTGTTGGTTACTGAACAATGTATATATATATACGCGTTGGCATGCCAACAATCATTAACTCAAGGCAGGTTTCCGACTGGAAAATTCCACCTGGCAGCGTAAAGCGTAATCCGTCTAAACGATACGATGACTGCAAATTTGGGTACAGTGTATACCGTACACTATATACACTGTACACATACAGTTTATTATATTTTGCATTTACCACAAATCAAGAATAAAATTTATTGCACATTTGATGTCCATAACGGTACATGTGCATGTATTTACTGGTAAATAAGAGAAAAGACTTAAGAAATACTGTGGGAATTTTTCACTCTTTTCTCAAAAAGTGGGCGTCGTATGGAACTGAAAATTTCACAGATGACTGTTACTGTATCTGTCTTGATATATGCCCATGAATCTGTATTTCTTTGATAAAAACCAAAGTATGATATTACCTTTAAAACACTTGTGACAGACACAATAACCAGTCCTATTTGGATTAATTTCCTGTCATGCACTGTACTTTTGGAAGGAAACGGTCAAGTTTGAAATCTAATTAAGAACAGTGTGTCCATACTGTAATAGTAAATTTGGACGTGTAGTGTACAATCATTCTTCCCATTGCAGAGTGTAAACATGGACATTTCACTTATTGTATAACATTTGCACCTGCAGGCTGTGCAAATATGTACTGTACTTGTAGTGTATGGTGTACATGTATAGTATGTGTATGTAGTGAAGGTACGTGTACAATGTATTTAATGCACTTGTGTCGTGTACAAACAAATTTGCAAGTTGCAGTCTGGTACAGTAGTCCTGAAATCCATATGTATTACTGGGCTGATGTTTTCATTCTCTTTGTATTGATTGCATGAATTAACCTACATGTATGTACAGTATACAGATATCGTACAATGTACATACATATGTACATGTACAAGGCCTTATTTTAAAGAATTTGGATAAAAACAAAAAAATTACAACAGGAATTTGTTTAAGTCTGTGGTGTCTAGGCTTGGCCGATTCCACGCTGGAATCGATGAGAATCAATTCGAAATTTGGAATCGGAATCGCGATTCCATTTTTTTTTTTTTCCGATTCCGTGATTTTTTTGATTCTGTGTCAAATTTTAAACTAAAATTACCAATGGTAATATTATTACAATATAATAATATCAAAATTTATACAATCTATGATTTAGAAATATTGTGATTTGTATCAATATCATGAAGTGAATTAGGTCTATTAGATGTATTCACATGTTGACCAAAGTCTCCAAAGTTCCCTTAGGTTTAACTGCTCTACACATGTAGCAAAACTTTGCATGGTATAAAATATCAGTTGACCGATAGAGCAAGGGTCATTGCTCCATGGTTGACCACTATCAGTGGTCACATGAGACGTTACCAGTCCCTCACACCCGCTCTCCCACTGATCCACCCCCCACCCTGACCACAGACTGCCATCGGGCAAACACACAGTCCCAAAATACCAGACACTGCAGACAGTGGTCTTGACAGAAATATGAACCCATAGCATATAAATGGGAATCAACATACTAATTACTATGCCACATACCATTCCAAACCACATCCCAAATGTCATGAATGTCCCATGCCCTGCAACACAAAGCGGAAAGCTAAAGTACTAAGAACCCAACAGGGGTCGATTCATGAAGCCCTACAACCAATCTAAACGCGAGATATGAAGGATAATCCATAGCATCGTATGAAGGGCTGCAATGCATCATTAGTCCTACGATTGATCAAAATTTACTGAGTTTGATGAAATTGAGTGCCCCTTGCAATGGAAAAGTGGCCTTGCCCCTTTCAGAACCAAATTCCAGGCCTGTGATGCCACATAAGGCAACTTTTACAGGTAATCTCCAAGAAGAAATAATATTCGTGTGAACTTCCAATAATTTTCTGGGGGAATAGTGAGAAACTAGAGCTCTGCCCAACGAATGACTTTCGTGCTGTCAAAGTTTCAATTGGGAAGGTTGAGTATTTGGTTACCAGTTCAAGTTGATTCAAATTGACTGTAAGAAATTGCTAAGGTGTGAAATCATTGCCTTTAGGCTATGGACTCTGCGTACAATCACATGAGACATTTGACATTGACAGGGGTGGGATACTGGATTTTGGATAGTGTCCAGCCTCCATGGCTGCGTTCGAGCGGTTACTCCCGGTAACACGAGTGTGATGCGCGCGCAATACTCTCCGGTGCAGGAGTATACTCCCCAACACTGGAGAGTATACTCTCGCTGACCCGAGTGTCGTACTCCGGCCGTTCGAGCGCTCAGGAGTATACTCGTGTTAACACGAGTAGTTCGCTCGAACGCAGCCCATATGTCCCGTGTACAAACTACCCGCTATCTGCACACCAACATGGCGGATCGTGTATAATTTGTATGGAGAATGGCGACCTCCATACCTTTTACCACGCGCATTATTGTCAGTTATCCATCTTGCGCGTAACGCTATATAATCTTTGGTGTGAAAAGCCCTTTTGTCTGTGGGCCCCCTCCTTGTAACTTCACCCCGACACGAACCCTTCACGCACTTTACTGTTCTAAACATAGAGCTATACACCTTGTTTTCAACACATACACTGTACATGTAGACAAATGTACCTGCACAATGTACGATTGTAATCGTACACATGTCCCCTTATAATATGACAGCAAAAGTTTGTACAAACAGGGCCTGTATTCGGGAGGCCTCCTTGAAATTTGAGCTTCATTCTCTGAGTGGTCATTGTGTGTGGCATAATGTGGGGACTGCATGGGCTGTTCACAGAATTCTGTGTACACTTTGAAACCCACCCATAGGCGTTGCATGTTTTTGCACATACATGGAGACAATCAAATACGTTGCACATTGTACTATGATTGTATAGGTAAATCATGTCCCACCCACTGGGATCGGATTTCTTTACTTTGGAAAAGGACAGTCATGATAACTGCATAGATTCCCAACTTTCTGAATTTGATTTTGTCTACTTTTGATAGGGACATGTTACATGACGGGTTAATATTTTACAGGCTATTTGGAAGCAACATGGCTATTAACTGCATGCAAAAGGAAAATCTTGCTTTAAGTACACGTGTAAGTCAAAAGGCATTATTTGTCGTTTTTCACTATCCCCAAGAAAATCATAAGAAAATTTGAAAGACGAATGCTGTAATTTCTTTTTGGAGATTGCCTGGAACTGGTTGCCTGTAAATTAATTGCCTTGTGTGACATACTGTAAGCCTTAGGTTCATATGTGGTCTATTAAAATGTAGGCCCTACACTTTAAAAGCAAAGTGTCCTGTACATGTATTTCAGTACAATGGTGATTTTAGATCAATCATTATACACTGTCATACGTGTGTACATGTACAGTACTGTAATGATACATGTAACTCATAGCAAGACTGCTGAATATTGCATACTGCCACCTGTCATACTATGTACAAGTCAATACATGTAACAGCTTTACATGTACCCCACTGCAGGTGGTTCACTTTTAACCATGTTCCCTGGTGGTCCGAGGCCAAACTACTCTTCGCGTAAAAGCTATGTACAGGCTTGCTTGCAGAAAGTCCAGTTACAAACTTGATAAACTGAGCTGCAAACAGTTCATCAACCAAAATAATGACCTGAAAATATACAAACTGCTTGGAGCTACGAGCGCCTGACGTTTCGATCCTAGCAGGATCTTTCTCAAAGCCAAAATGGCAAGAGGGCATCCACAAGAACATGCAGCAACACTAAATGTTCACTTGGCCTTTGAGAAAGATCCTGCTAGAGGATTGAAACGTCAGGCCCTGCTAACTCCAAGCATGTAGAAATCTTCATTTAAGTTTTTTTATTGATGCTAATAATGTACAGCAAGAAAACAATGTTAATAGGCCCCACAGTCATTTATTCCTTATTTTTGGTTGACATATTTCCCTTATAAATTGTGCAATAGCGTTCCGCACTAATGACGTCACACCATGCATGCACGGGCACACACACCCCCACTCACCACACATTTGCATGGCCAGTTGCAATGTTTGTCTGAGGTTCGGTGCTATTTTTAGCGCAAGTGCGCAGGGCTATTCAGCCAATCTCCGAGTGCCACACAACTACACAAGGCAGACAAACTTACATGTAACGTTAACGTGTGAGGTGCTCGTATTTAACCAGAGGAGGCTAGTTCATAACGGGGACATGACCGAGTAGCGTGAACTCAATCGCCATGACAATCAAGGATTATAATAACCTATACACATATAATTATATCTACAGTGAAAATTAATCACTCTTCACTGCACTATGCAATGGGAGGCAAGGTAAATGTATGGTGTGTCCATACTAAATACACAAATGGAGGTCACGCTGTACATGGACACATTTAGCACAATTCTATAGGGCATTAATGGTAAAAGGCATGCAATATATATCCAAGTTTACTGTTCACTCTCCAGTGTAAATTTTGGAAGGATTTTTCTTTTGAAATATTTTTCATAATTGCCTTATTTTGTTCAGAGTGAAGCCTTTTCTTTAATTTAAAAGAAAAAGGGCAAAAGATTGTTCAGCAATTGATTTTTCATAAATATTAAATATTTTGGTCGGGAGATAGTGTAGATATGCAAATTAGGCTTGCCCTTCACTGACATGGATGAGCACTGCATACTCAGTGCTTGTTGAGTGCCCATGAACAAATCATGCGCTGGCTCAGGTGGGATTCAAACCCACGACCTCCTGCTTACTACTACTACATGTAGTGCAGATGCCATAACGCTAAGCCACCGAGCTAGCTTGATTTATTTATGTTTAGGCCTAATTATTGTTTTCATGCCAAGGCTTACAATTTTTACATACATGTACTGTACATGCCAGCACATTCCGCAAGCAAATGAGTAACTTATGTGTAACAATATAATCCTACACGTAAATTTTTCTTCAAATTTTTTAAATACAGTGAAATGCGAACGCTACTACATGTATACCAAACATTTGGCTACATAACCAAACATCATCCTTGGCTGCCATTTTTTTGACACAAAACATATATGTACCGATCATTGTTGTATAAAATCTACGAACAACCGCTTTAATCATGGAAAATTTTCTGTGGATGCTGTGTTTGTTCAAAAGTCAAGCTCCGCTAGATACACTTAATACAAAATTACAATGTAAACAAATTGGTCGGCTATGTTTATCATGGGAATATGTTATTGTTTTAAATCATTAATCAATTACATTGCGTTTGGAAAAAAAAAATTACCCAAGATTAGGGAAGTTCAAGGTGGCTTATTTATTCCGCGGAAATTATTCATGAACAGATCTGATAAAAAAATAGAAATAAAACCATAATACATTAATAATTTTTCTACACAATATTTATTATCCTTGTGAACAGGTTGTGAACAGGTTAGTTTAGTAAGTTTACTTAACCACAGTCTCCATTTCCGATAAATTTCCAGACTCAAAAAGTTTGAGTGTGAACGGCGGTAAGATACGCCCATTTGAAATTTAAGCATCGTCCTTGAGTTAATTTTCACAATGTTTAATCAAGTCCAAAAGTGACTTTGCAAAGTTGGGCATGCAAAGTCACCATTGCTCCACCTGAACTTTTGTACAAAATTGAAGTTGTAATTGCCAATGTTTCTGTTAACTCAGCATTATAACTGATTAAATATCAGATTACAAAACATTATTTTTTTTTATCCAAAATTTAGTATAATGTTAGGCCTATTTGAATGTCAAATTTTTAGCCTAATTAAAATAATTGGTGTGACCGAGAAAAGCTGAAATCTAGATGTAGATACTGTCTAGTTTAAATCAAATCTCTTATCTTAATTTCTGTCAGCACAATTAAAACAGCTGTCCATGCATTTTTTACCCTAAAAACCCAGAATAAATCTAACATGTAACTCGGGGGAAACAGAAGTAGGCCTAGGCATAGTGAAAAATGTGACACCTGCAAAGGTATATTTGTTCCACTTCCACTTTTTCCAGGCGGTAGTTTAACCCGGATGTGTGACACGTCAAAATCCTCATTCAAACACAAATGAAAATGATAATAAGATTTACAAGAATGTTTTTAAACAAAATATGAAGGTAGGAAGTTCGAAAATGTGTTGTTCTCATTCGGCAAAACGTCAAAAGTCATGTTGCTGGATTCGGTGTCTCAGGACTGAGCTAACGTCATAAGAAAATCAAGATTAAGTCTTTAAGAAGGCCTAACAACCGCTTACCTGGCAACGGTGGAATTTTCACCTGCAAATCAGAGCTGCAGTAGGCTTTTCGGATGCTGAAATGAGTCCGACACACAGAAGAGCACAAACCAGACGACTTTTAGAACATGACAATGTCATCGAAGTGTCCAAAAGCAGTTTATTTGGCGAGTATTTTGTGCCGATTCCAGCTGCAGGTTGTCTGTGCAAGCAGAATAGGCCGTCTTATGGTCGGTCTGGTTTCAGCCTCTCGTGCATGTGCCGTTAAATTTAAGCATTGGGTGTCAGGCAAAAAGAACCAGGAGCCAGACTATAATAGTTAGAAGATGACGTCATGGGTCAACCACGGATTACCGCTCGGTGATTGGTGAAATTTGACCTCATTAGCATATAGATGTTAAAGTACACCATGACATGTGTCTTGTGTTGACATGCGAATTGCACAAAATCGGACAAATTATTTCAGTGTTCTAGCTTTAATTATGCTCCCTTATTAGAAATTGTTCATCATGGCTTATTTTAGAGTGTATCTGGCACACTTTGGACGCATTGCAGCGAGGCGATCGGTGCATTTTGAGGTTAAAATCGGCGTGCGAAAAGTGACGAGTCGTGCATTTTTTGCAACACGCGAGTTCTGCCATGATGAAAAATCCGAGCAGAGATCAACAAGACAAGATGACGTGAATTTTGCAGAGGAATTTGACGGTAAGTAGACTAATCATAGATTTGGAAAGAAGTCCATACACGGACAACACTTGACACTCCGTGCATAAACCTTATTGGACTGAACTGGAAAAGTCTAAGTGTTTTCTGACTAAGTAAATACTTCCGGGTTTTGGACAGCTGGTAAGTTATTAGCTAAAGTAAATTTAGATTAAATGCTATAACGTGGTTTATTTTATTGTCCGTCAGTGGAAATCGTCTTATAATGCTAAATTCTGTGTAGCATTACAGAAGTTGCGATGATCGTATCCTAGGTCTGACATGGGGACTGGGACCTGTTACCCTGTTACCCTAGGGGCGTTTATGAAAGGGAGGCTCAGCTCAGGCTCCGTCTCAGGCTTCAGCTCCACTTTGTGAATCTATCCTGAAATAACAGGTATACCCCCTAAAAAAACAATATCACCCCTTTAAAACAGTTGAAAATCCCAAAATTAGTGACATGTATTTTCCGTCAGTGGAACTCTTTCTACATGTATTACTTGATCTTTCACATGCAGTATTTCAATTGAAGGCTTCATGTCTAAGCATCCGAAGGAATTGTTAAATTTTTCTTTTCAAATTTGATTTTGTTTCCACTTTTGTGTCAAATATTCTGCATTGCGATCAGATGAACGCCAGTTCGCCAGTCAGTTTGGTGCCACCTCTGGTGATGATACTCAAAGTGCCACTCGGTGTCTGTACGACGAGCATATTCCTACGACCCCAGTACAGAAAGGATTCTTGGCAGTGGGATCGGCATTCATGTCACTCTATGACCCATACCGGGACGGTAAACACATTCATTTTGATTTTAATCTTCCTCCTTTCTTAGGCTGTGTCCAAAATCTCTGGCTGCGGCTGCAGCAATTGGCAGTGTAAGCATTTTGTTGATGCCTCCCAAATGTCTGGCTTTGTCTGCGGCTGCGACGTCACGAATATCAAACCACAAAGTAAGATGACTTTGTTGTGGCTGGGCCGAGCCGACCTCACGTTCGTATGTTTGTGAACATGGATTCAAATCGTCTAAATCCAAAGACGCAGTTGCAGCCACAGCCGTAGTCAGCCACAGCCAGAGATTTGGGATACAGCCTTAGATTGCCTTCTTAATAATTTTCAGCGTGTGGAATTTGTGAGGAAGACAGTGATCGAATACTGTGACAAATAGTTGCGATGATAATCACGGCTATCTATCGTGTTGACAGATTATGAGAATTATGGTGCTCCATCAATGTCTTTCTCATCTCATTGATAAATATAAGCCTCAAATTTTTATAGATACATAGGTTTTTATTGCACACACTGCCCAAAATGTTGAGTGTATTACCTGGGGTCTATTTCACCAAACTCATCGTAACTTGCTATCAATCGTAGGACTTATCAGTCATAGGATTCTATGGATTATCCTTCATAACTCAAGTTACGATCAACCGTAGGGCTTCTTGAAATCAACCCCAGCTCTTTTCAAAGCCACGCTCTTAAACAGAGTTTAATACGTGGTGTCACAGCAAAGATATCATATTTAATATGGGCGATTCACAGTAGTGCGCCTCCAAGAGTTTGTAATGCATTGGCCAATCACAATGCGCGGAATTTGTTGACCCAATGCATATATCTAGAAAGGGTCAACCGATAATGCGCATTGTGATTGGCCAGCATGTTGCAATCTTTTGGTGGCGCACTATTGTAAAATCGCCATATTGCGTGATATCAAAGTAATTTAACATTTGTTTTTTTTGTCAATACAATTTGACAGATATGATCGCAGCTCTGGGTGAGGTGACAGGACACTACGCACTGAGTAGGCTTCAAGAAAAGATGCTCGCTGACCCCGAAGGAAAGCAAATCCTCAAGTGAGTTCACTAGCACGACACGTAGAGTCCAGGATTGTTCATAATCTAGTCATCCAGGCAAACGTTCAATCTGAATCATGGACCTTGGCTATATGGAACTCTCCATATGGTAATGTGTAGTAAGCAGCTCTTGTCTTGTGTGGTATAGGGTGAACTATGGTTTATGATCCAGTTCCCCTGTGGAGACTGTGGTAGTGTGTGGTAAGCAGCTCTTGTCTTGTGTGGTAAGTGTAGAGGGTAATAGGGTGAACTATGGTTTATGATCCAGTCCCCCTGTGGAGACTATGGTAGTGTGTGGTAAGCAGCTCTTGTATTGTGTGGTAGGTGCAGAGGGTTAGGGGGAACTATGGTTTATGATCCAGTTCCCCTGTGGAGACTGTGGTAGTGTGTGGTAAGCAGCTCTTGTCTTGTGTGGTAAGTGTAGAGGGTAATAGGGTGAACTATGGTTTATGATCCAGTCCCCCTGTGGAGACTGTGGTAGTGTGTGGTAAGCAGCTCTTGTCTTGTGTGGTAAGTGTAGAGGGTAATAGGGTGAACTATGGTTTATGATCCAGTCCCCCTGTGGAGACTATGGTAGTGTGTGGTAAGCAGCTCTTGTATTGTGTGGTAGGTGCAGAGGGTTAGGGGGAACTATGGTTTATGATCCAGTTCCCCTGTGGAGACTGTGGTAGTGTGTGGTAAGCAGTTCTTGTCTTGTGTGGTAAGTGTAGAGGGTTAGGGTGAACTATGGTTTATGATCCAGTGCCCCTGTGGAGACTGGTAGTGTGTGGTAAGCAGCTCTTGTCTTGTGTTGGAATGACAGGCGAACGTATAGCAATCATGAATATTCTCACTCTATGAGGCAAACTGCTATAGCAGCTTCCCAGGTCAAAGGGGTAAAAGTTAATTTTCTCCCTGAAGGCTTACTGTCAGTTAGTGTCAGACAATACATTTCAGCTTAAAATAATAATAAGAATAATTTGGGAGGCTAATCATTCTTACTGGCAGCTGGGGTGCTAAATTGTGAAGGATGCGACTTCAACGTGATCGAGTAGCAGGCTTTCATGGGCGCCGGCCCTTGGCTACCAGCCACATCAACCCATATTATGACCACGGGGTACATTGTGATTTTTGTGGAGGGAGGAAAACCGGAGAACCCGGAGAAAAACCCTCGTTGCATAGGAGAGAACCAATGCACAACTCTACTCACATATGACCCAGGCCGGATTTGAACCCGGGCCACATTGGTGAGAGGCGAGTGCTTAACGCACTTGCCACCTATATGCCCCCTGATGGCTCAAATCAGTGGCTGGAATCTCCGAGTCAGGTTAGAGGTTACATAAGGTATCTTTTGGCAGTCAAATTTGGTAATTTCTTGGTTTGTACTGGTTTTCGTTTTCTTCAGGGAGAGACCGAGGATCACCTCCCAAACCGTGGACATGGACTGGTTGGCTCAGCTTCCCCAAGGCACACTAGGCAGGGAGTATATTGACTTCATGAAGAGGAATGTGAGTGTGCCAATGTGATAGAACTCAAATTAATTCTCCTGAAGATGGCCAGAGCATACTGGCCGGAACGTCAAGTTTACTGGCTCTTTTCAGAGCCACCCCATTCTCACAAAAGAGATAATATAGTCACATGGTGTTACCGCAAACCTATTACTTTATGTACTTCTGCCATGCATAGCCTCAAATATAAGTTATGAAAAATGGATTGGTGCTGTCATATTATAGGGCATGGCTTTGTCTGGGGTGCCGTGGCCTAGTGGTCTGGTGTGTCGTGCTCAAGATCTTATATTCAATCTATAGATTATGGGTTCGAATCCAGCCTTGGGTTAGTGGTGCTTGCATCCTTGGGCAAGACGCTTTGTCACATATTGCTCCTCTTCACCCAGGTGTAAATGGGTACCTGTGAGGATAGAGATGGCTTTGTGCTTGATTAGCCTCTGTGGGCCTTACAGCAGCCAGGGCTGTATACTCCCCAGGGAGTTGAGATGGTTTCAGGAGTGTAAATGGGCCCAATGGCCAGGGATAATAATAAAGTGCATAGACTATTAAGCCATCGTGATATGCGCTATATAAGAACTGTATGTTATTTTGTTGTGATTGTTGTTATTTGTCCTTTTGCTTAACCATCATCATATTGACTGATCATTATCATTCCAATGTAACACTTTCAAATAATGGATTCGTTTTTGTAGAAAATATCCTGCGATACCCGCGCCCCCGTTCACTTTGTGGATGACGAGGACTTGGCCTACGTCATGCAGCGATATCGTGAGATCCACGACTTCAACCACGCCCTACTGGGCATGCCGGCTACCATGCTGGGCGAGGTGACGGTCAAGTGGTTTGAGATGTTCAATACGGGGCTGCCTATGACCGCCTTGGGGGCGCTGTTCGGACCACTGCGTGTCAAACAAAGGTATGTTCGTTGTTTTTGTCATATTTCCTAGGTTTAGAAATGCTCGTCTGTTTTCCTACCTATATGCTTTGCATCTTTTACTTGCCTTAACCCTAACCCACCAGCATACCACAGTTTACCACACATGGGTTTTTCCTGTGGAAAGTGTGGTGTCCTGAATACCACAATACACCACAGTTTGGGTTGTGTGGTAAACTGGTAATGCGTGGTTTATGATCCAAATGTACTGGGCCCAATTTCATGGAATCCGTTACGGCCTATTTTTGTGCTTACAGGCACTGCTACGCGTGAAATCTATTTCATGGAATCCGTAAGCAAGACTTTCAGTTAGCAAAAAATTTCTAGGGTATGAATCATTTTCTGCTAACGCGCTGTCGTATGCATTCTGCACAAATTCCTTGCTTACCGTTACCAAACAGGAAACTCTTCCGTGAAAAACGCCAACTGTAACCAAAAAAAGTTTGGTACCGTATTTGCTAACGGTAACGGATTCCATGAAATTGGGCCCTGAACATGTGTGAATCACTATAACAAACAACCGCTATAATGGACAATTTCTGTGGATCCTGTGTGTTTGTTATAGCGGCGTTCCGCTCTATTTGTTGCATTACATCTCAGCACTCGACACTAGTGCACTTTATCAAAATTGTATGTGTTTATTTCTTGGTTTCACATTTCAGTCCTTGCTTGTAATTTTTTGCAGACATATTGGGAAGCTGATGAATGTCTACATACCTTGGGTCGTCCAGACGGCGCCCAGAGCCAAACTGCTCCTCAATGTCTACTTCGAGCAGAGGTGGGAGCAACCGCTGATCGAACTCCAAGATGAGATCGGCATCAGACCGTTCACTAAGGAGAGATGACAACGGTTCCTCCACGGACGGCCCATCCTGAAACTTGCTTAGCGTCAACCCTAGCCCACCTCCTTTTGAACGTTGACCACATATGTTTTTCCTGATAGGCCCAGAGGGTTAAGGTTAAGAAACAAAATTACTCTGTGTCTATAAAAGCAGAGGTTTAAACCAGTCTGACTTTTGGTGCTCCTGCTCGCATATAAGATTTCTTTTATGCAACCTGGGGTCAATTTCACCAAACTCATCGTAACTTACTATCAATCAGTCCCGCGTAGAAGTCGAAGGATACGACGGGTTATCCTTCGTATCTCCAGTTACGATCGATCGTAAGGCTTTGTGAAATCGACCACTGACCTTTAACATGTTTAAGATTGTAGTCTATTGTAATACTAATAGTAAAATCTTTGAAAGTTTGGTCAAAGTTTGAAATTCTGTATTAAATTAGAATGTATTTTCAGAAAAACATGTTATTTGGTCTTTGTGATATTTACCTTGACTACTTTATCCATGCTAACTGCATGCTCCCAGGTTTTGTTGCTGTAGAAATAGGGCCCCCTCCAGTCCATGGTTCGGCTGTCCACGTCCCATTTCTTTGATTTGGACTGCTAACAAAACCTTCCAGAGCCCAGAGGTGGGAACAAGGCTTCCTGAAAGATGCGCCTTGACATTATTTCTAGGTATAAAAGAAATTTTTCAAACGGATTCCACGAAAGTGAAACAAGATTTCCATCTGAATAACTCTCACAAACTTGTCGAACAATTATACACGTGGGGCAAAAAAGTTCATAACAATAAACAGCGCCCTCGTGCGTTCAGATTTATTCGTATAAATAAAAAAAATTTAAACAGCGCCCTCTGCGATTGCTGCACGTTCAAGTATAAAGTTTATTAATATTTTCTAAAGTTGTTTGGCTGTTGTCAGTTATTTTCTGGAGTAAGCCTATACTTGGCAAAATGTTCCATGGACAACCAGCATAAAATTGAAAAGAATTTGACCGATTGGATTAAGATAAGAACAGTTTTCAATATTGAAGCTAAAATTTCAATGTAACCCCGCAACTGTCATGATACCGAGTCTATTAATAGCGCCCTCTTTCAGTCACGATTATCCCACTTTCTTAAAGAGGAACTCTTCAGGAACTCTAAAACTTGGTAAAGTTTACACACACACACATACGAAATTTCATCAAAGATAAGAAATGGCTACTTTAAAGTCCCAGGTATAGTAATAAAAAAAACAGTTTGGCGTTAAACAAAACGAGTGTAGATACAAATCGACCTTCACTTTGCACTTTGGGGGCCTTCCAACCACGAGGGCCTGTAACGGAAGGAAAGCGGGTTAAGGAGTCACCGTGAATACTTAAAGCTCAGCCCCCTGGCTCAGCTCCAAGGAGACCCATTGGATTAGTCAAGAAATATCCCAAAATAAGACCCGGGATCGACCTTACTCTAAAAATAAAAGTTGTGGGTATTGTATAGGTAAGGCACGTTATTACTTCGATATGATCAATATAACAAATTGAATTGACTGAAAAACAGTAGACAAATTTGAAAGGTGGTGCACAAGATTGCAGATTATGAAAAATATCAGTCCTGATGATGACTAGAGCAGGCTAGTCGAAACGTTGAGACCTTACGAGAAGTGCGAACGAAATAGAAGTGCGAAAGTACGATTCTTTGTGTTTCCGAAAACCGATCCACACACATTGTCACCAAGCAAAGCCTCAAATCTTTCAAGAAACGTTTCGACTAGCCTGCTCTAGTCCTGATGATGACTAGAGCAGGCTAGTCGAAACGTTGAGACCTTACAAGAAGTGCTAGAATTGTGTGTATTGACCACTTATTCTGGAATACTGCAAATTTGTTTTTAAAGAGTACTCTTTCAATTGGTCATACCTTAGCCAATTTCAGCCCGATTTTGCTTAAATTCTACATGGTAAAAGCCAAGACATGGTTGTATCAAATATCTGAATATTTGAATCTTGAAGTGATAAACAGTTTAATAAAAACAAAAAAATGGTTCTCAAAGTGCTGCGGTTTTTTTTTTGGGGGGGGGGGCACGCTGTATAGTAGTTATATAAAGTTGAAAAGAATGTTGTCATAATATTTTATCATTTGTTGTGTTATGTTATAAAAGGCACAGTGTTATTTTATACCAGTGATTATATCACAAATGAAGAGGAATCACTGGTGCCGATCAAGGATTTTATCTGTCACAGACAGACCAGAGAGGGCTGGACTGAATCCCTGGGATTTTCAGACTAAATTTCCCCGGGAGGTTGATAAGTTGTTTGTTCCGTTCTGTTGACATGCCTGGATTCAGGGTCAAACCCCTGGGATGGTCAGATAATGACGGAGCAGTAATGATGAGCTAAGATCTATAGACGATCTAGACTGATGACGAATCTTATAGTAGAGGGCTACAGGCTCATGCATGTTGAGCCGTGTACCCTGAAACCAAAATGACAAACTAAATACAAGAATATGGCTAACTATAAACATAACGAGTGAGTTTTTAACGTTGATTTAAAGGTACAGGGCAGCATTGGTAACATACCCAAACAGAAATGTTCACAGATTTACGTATAACTTTCAGGGTATGAAGATGATGATGATAAAAACATACCGTTTAAATATTTCCGCCTGAAATTGAACAATTTTATCCAGATATAAGTAAAACAAAGATTAGAAACACTTTTGATCTCGGGGTAAGATCAGAACCATTTATTTTTATGTTTTATAAGAACATTTTAGTCGGGTTTTCGCAATTTTCTCGTGACTCAGATGTCCGATTGAGCTCAAATTTTCACAGGTTTATTATTTCATGTATGTTTGATCAGACAAAGTGTGAGTACTGTCCTGTGACCTTTACCAATCATGTATTATACCTTTAAGGCTATGCATGGTGGAAGTACATAAAGTATAGGTTTGCAGTAACACCATGTTACATCTCTGAATATGGGGTAGCTCTGAAAAGAGCCGGTTAACTCAACGTTCCGGCCAGTATGCGTTGGCTGTCTTCAGGAGAATGCTGAGTTTTTGTATTACTTTCTGCAGATTGAACCTCATAAGTTTGGTAACTCAAAAGGGAACACTGAAGTTACAAACTCGGCCATAATTCTGTGTAGAGCGAGAAAATGGCATAAAACGTAGCCCCAAATCTCATTTTACGAAAAGTACGCACGTTTATAAATAGCACTGTGCATTTGCTGCGATGAGTCACTGGTATAAACATGTAATTGCAAATCATTTCCATTCTTCCAACAATGCCAGTATGATTGTTGACAGTTGTGATAACGTCATAAGAATATGGATGAAAGTTCAATTGAAACAGTGCGTGCTGGAGGACTCGAGTGCGGAGTCAGACTCGAGACTGGAGTCGAGTCCTACTTTGAAGGACACACTGACTCGGAATCGGACTTGAAAGGCATAGACTCGGACTTGGACTCGACTTTGCAAGGACTTGAGTGCGGACTCAGACGTGAGTCTCAGTGGATTCGAGTCCTACTATGAGGGCCCAGCCTCGGAATTGGACTCGGACTCAAGTGGCAAAGACTCGTGAGTGCGGACTAAGATTCGAGTCTGGAGTCGTGTCCTACTTTGGGCTCGGATTCACAATACAAGACTCGAATGACAGAGTCTCAGACTTAGACTTGAGTGGCAAGGACTCGAGTGCAGGCGCGGTTCTAGAGCCAAAATTTTTGGGGGGCTAGAAGAGCCATTATTTTTTTGGGGGCTAGAAGACCCAATAATTATTTTGGGTTCTTCTAACACTCGCTTCTGCTATGTCTTATTAGGGGTCGAAAAACTTGCACATTATAGCCCACACAACGCGTTTTTATGTAATTGGCGCTTAATAACTGAAAAAATCTAGTATTTTTTTTTGGGGGGGGCTAGACAAAAATTTTGGGGGGCTACAGCCCCCCTAGCCCCCCCGTATAGAACCGCGCCTGCTCGAGTGCGGACTCAAACTCGAGTCTGGAGTCCAACTTTGAAGGACTTGGACTCGGATTTGGACTGGGATTTTGGACTAGGAATCGGATGGCAAAGACTGGACTCCGACTCGGGCTCCCCGTCAGAATGGAAAAGACTCTGACTCGGACTCGACGGCAAGGACTCGGTGGCACAAGGACTCGGATTCGGACTTGAACTCGGATGGCAAAGACTTGGACTCAGACTCGGACTCGAGTAGCTCGGACGCGGACTCGAGTGGCAAAGGACTCGTACTCGGACTAGGAAGACTCGACAACTGTACATCACTTTAATTAATTCTTAGCAGCAGGGTTCTCCTCCTCTGGGAACCTGACTATGTCATCGGTATAGCTCTGCTATGGGTAAGACTAAAGAGGTTTGATACTAAGACGGATACGTTCATATTCAGTTAATGAGTTGAGACGTGTGACCTTATAAGGGGAGACATGTAACTTTGTTCAACATGTGACTTTGAGTCAGACATGCATGGCTGTTAGTTACTGAGTAGTGTACAAGCATCAAGGATGACATGGACAAATATCTGTACAGTTGAAGAATATACTGCAAATCATGCTGAATAATCAACCCTGGATTCGAAAAAAACATAAACTTTCGCTATTGCTTTCGGCAGCTCTGGGGCCTTTCTCAAAGCTCGGCTCCGGCTCCAGCTCCGGCTCAGCCCATTTTGTGAATCCATTCTAAAATAACGCGTATAATTATCAAAATATAGACTTTTGGCTGCGGTTCGGAAGTAGATTCTCTGGTTTGAAAAAGAAAACAGAGCTTCAGCTTCAATGAAAAACCACGATCTATATTTTCAGCATATGGATGACAGAGACGAAGCCGGAGCCTGAGCCAGAGCCGAGTTTTGAGAAAGGCCCCAATTTATAACAAACGGAAGTACTGCATGGTATTTATATTTCTGTTATCAGTCACGCACATTCTTAATTTCAGTTTTTGTGTAAACACATTTTTACATGTCGATAATGAGAACTTCTTTATCAAATTGGATTTTAAAACGAAAGTGGTAGTGAAACAATGACCTGTACATTGTAAAAAGTGTATTATGCTCCGATTTCACGTTTTCACCATGACAACGAACTTCGTTATCAGTCTTGACAAGTAAAGCTAAGGAAGCTTGGAAGAGACATCCTACCTCTTCAAACAAAAGATGCACAATAAAACAATTTAAAACTTTTGATGTCGAATCGAAGTTTTATTTTCGTTTACTTTAATTTTCATAGAACAGACACATTTCTTTTTCCAAATTTCTTGCACAAGTTAAGATTTTCCTTAAGTTAGCAAATAATTAAATGAGAGAATTATCATTATATTAATTTTTTAGCAACTTCAAAATTCACACACTGCATTATAGTCGGGGCGTCGCTCACTTAAAGCGCCCTATATTTACGAGCCACGTGGGGGATTTATACATTTTGTGTGGTGCTCAGCATTAAAACGCAAAGAATTTTCGATGTTCGATAATTTTTTACAGAAAGGGCACTTAATGGCATCCTTAGTTTGGGGGAAAAAAATCAATAAAATGAATAATGATTGTGACTAATATTAACTCGGGCGATTCACAATAGAACGCGCCTCCAAGAGTTTACAACGTGTTGGCCAATCACAATACACGAGTTTACACTTCGAAAAGTGCGCATGCGTGGAAGTGCCTCGTTTTGAAGTTGTGATCAAAAGCTAAGATGGCCGCCGAAGTGTAAGTGTATGTATCTCTATAGAATTTGCCGACCCAATGTAGTCTGGTTCCCAGACCAAGAATCTCCGACTATTGTCTGCAAATTCTAAGATTTTTAATAAGAGTCGCCAGGGAATCTTTTGGCAGGGAACCAGACTAGACCCACTGCGCATCTGGAAAGGGTCGACCGATTCCGCGCAGTGTGATAGGCCAAACGCGTTGCAAACTCTTGGAGGCGCTCTACCGTCTTGTCTTGCAAAAATATTTAAATAAATTACTTATCTACTGGCTCAGTATAAGTACTATGTCAACTCTGCAATGATATCTAACCATACATATGGGGTTGTTTCTAGTTGACGTTCAAATACTATGTTAGATTGTTCCACTGCTGAAGGCAATACGTTTACCACGGTCAGTGTACACACATCTGTTCAAATTTATCTGTTCAAGAGCCAAAACAACAGAGATAATCTATACACAATCTGCTAATTAATAGTGGGTCTTTATAATTATAATCCATATACTGGCTTATCTTCTTAATTACAACACTTTCTAATTAATTCATTAATTACTGAAATCCAATTCCCGAATTATTACAAACAAAACTTGACCTCGTTTTGTTCAATCCGAAACAAGTGTAATTTATAAAAGTAAAAATATCACATTGCTAAAGAAAATTTTAAAAAATAAAGTAATGTATATACGAACAAAGACATAAATATTGATACAGTCATAATAATTTTTTGAGTATAAGTGCAAATTCTAGCCACTATATTAGCACCAATAATATGTGGATCATACACACACACATCGTAAGATCAAAATTATGAAATCATATTTGTAAAATATTTTCATTTGACGCGAAATGTGTGAAGGAATTATAACTTTTGTATAAATGAGCAAAAACACAAAATGGTAATCGGGTCCAAAAATGTTCCCTTTTCATATTTTTACACGAAATTCTGAGCAATCTGAGGTCATTTCAACAAGGTTTTCCATTTAAAGAATTTAAACTAAAAATTCTTACAACTAAAAATCTTGCTGGAATGGTAAAAATCTCAAAATTGATCACAAGAACTAAATAAAACCCGACACAATTATTTGCTTCAGACATTTTAAATTTAAAAAAGACCCAAGAGTTATAACTCTTGCAATCACAATATTTTGGCACAGAACAGGCAAATTATAATTATTTGCTTGGCTTCCAACTTATGTATAATTATAATTTCCTTTATACATAATATTTACAAAACTTACAAAAAAATTCGGCAATGTTTCGAATTTCAAAAGATTGAAATTCATTCACATTCCCTAAAAAATAGTTGCTGAGTGAAGTGAAATTACAAATTGCATAAAGAAATCAGAAAGCATTATTTCAACATTTTGAAAGATAACAAGATTTCAGTCAAGATTTACAACTTGTTTGTGATGAATTAGTTACGAAATGAAAAGAGTGCTAAGTTATACCATTATACGGTTTCATGTGTGTTTAGTTTTAAGATGAATTATTATTATGCAACTTTTTTTGGGGGGTGGGTTTATGAATTCGAAGTGCAGTAAACAAACGTGTCGACAAAATTCATTTCATTTTATGGATGATGAAAGTCCACTTGTTTTGTTGTCATGCATGTTACATGTTACACATTACATGTCACATGTTACATGTCACATATTACATACTACATGTTACACGTCACACGTTACACGTTACATGTTACAAATTAGATGATACATGATTCAATGTTACATGTTACATATTACAAATTACATGTGACATGTTACAAATTACATGATTCAATGTAACACGTTACGATATTACATGTTACATGTGTGCATGTTACATGTTGCGTGTTATAATTCGATTTTGGAGTAATGAAATTGAACACCCATACTCATAGGATAATACGACTAGGCCAATGTTTATTACATGGAACAATGGTACATATGTTACATGTCACATGCTACATCGTACCACATTACAATGTTACATGTTACATTGTACCATGTTACAATGTTATACACGTTACACCGTCACAAATCATATCACCCAACTCGGTGGAACGACCCACATAATACAAGTTGCATGTCCCATGATACAATGTTACATGTTACAATATTATACATGTTACATGTTACAATATTATACATGTTACATGTTACATGTTACAATGTAAAATGATACAATGTTAAATTTTACCATGTTACATGTTACAATGTTACATGTTACACCGTAAACAATCATAATAACCAACCTGTGGAACGACCCACATAATACAAAACGTTTCAGGACACAAGACACCAAGAATGAACTCATAATTATCTGCCAGTATCAATTTGTACTGAAGCCCAGCATATTATGCATCACCACTATAATGGCATTTCGTTAAGACGCCGTTTAAGTCACTCATAAGTTAAATGGGGCATAGAGGACGACCACTAATTAACTACTTCCCATAGGGAACGTACAGAAAAATTGCCAGACAATGAAGTCACACAACAATGGCCGTGAACCAGTAGTACAAGGACATGCATTGTGTTCTCTGATCGAACGCCTGAATGGACCGGAAGTGGATCATTGGGTACGCAAAGGTTCAAACGGAAGTGCGTCCTTATTGCATGGATGGTGACGAAAACGTCCGCATTCTACAATCACAATCCACCCATCTGCATTTTTGTTGTTAAAATCCATTTTCCCACCTTGAAAATGGAATGTTCCTGACGTGTAATAATCAGCAATATGCCTACCTGCTCAGCAATTTACATCTGACCAAAAAACATGTGGGTTTAACATTCACACACATAGGGCACGCACCAACTGTAATAATGTGTCACCTCAGCCTAATACGTAATCAACCAGACCACATTTGTAATAAGCAGTGTAGCAGAAGCGTGCGTTATGATCTGTAGGATTTTTACCCTTCAAAAATGGAGCCCTTTGAATTAATGAATATCTAATACGTTAAAGAGGCTTCCAGTTATAACTGCCGTACCGTGTAGTTCTTCGTGCATGCAGTTTCTGTAAATGAATTTTAATGATGAATCCTGCGCATGACTAATCGATAGGGTTGTATTGCCTTTAGGCGTACATGTATATCGTTAGAGCCAGCAGCCGCCTTTTGGCGGTCTTAACTGCCGTGCTTTTATCATATTCATATTTATCATATTATCATAACTGGCAAAGATTTTACGGTCATTTCCAAATTAGGACTGTTAGCCCTAAAAAAAACAATCTTCATCTACAGGGTACCCCCACTTCCCCCTAAAAAGATACTCTACGTGCAGATGATGTCAAAAACGTTTCACTTTCATTATTTTATATACATGGTTTTTTAAACACTTCTGATTGATTATTTAGTATTCACAGACCTCGGGCAAACACACACTATATATAATGACAACATTTCACATATTATAATCTGTTAAGTATCCATAGCTTTTGTAATATACATGTATATATAATTATGTGGTGATAGCATTGTATACCCTGCATAACCCATTATATATACAGCTATATGTTTTATATTCAGTCATAAAATTTCAAACATGTACACCTATATAAGCGGGGTCAAGATTTAAAGGGCATGTACAACATTGGTAACAAACCAAAACAGAAATGTTCACAGATTTACGTATAACTTTCAGGGTATGGAGATGGTGCTGGTAGAAAAATATCGTTACAATACAAGAAAATGTGTATTTATCCAGAAAGAGTAAAACCAAACATTTTCGATCTTGACAAGATAAAAAAGTCCTTCTTTATGTTTCATAAGAAAAATTGAGTCGCGTTTTCGCTATTTTCTTGTGACTCAGATGTCCGGTTGAGCTCAAATTTTCACAGGCTTATTATTTCATGTACATGCTGGATTAGACAAAGTGTGAGTGCTGTTCTGTGACCTTTACCAACGTTGTACACGCCCTTCGTCTAGTATTGGTGATCATTGGTTCAATCAATACACTTTTTGCATTGCAAATGTACACAATCATAATGCATGACATAGCTACTGAAAATGTTATAAATATTATGTACGGTGAAAATAATATCTCAACAAGACTCATAAATAAATTTGTTAAAAACTGGCTTACACGAAAAGGCCAATACAATCCAAGTGATCATATTTCGTCCATGCATTGTACCAGGCCTATGTCGCCATACGTGTAACACGTTCAGCAGCATTTTTGGCTTACAAGTTCCTCTTTTCACAATTGACCTTCCTGTTGTTTCGACAAACAAAAGGAACTATTGTTTGTTTGTGCGGTAAGACAATAGCACAGGGTGACTCTATTGTAATATCAATGACTGTATTTTGTGTTGTGAATTTGCATAAACGGAAATAACATGTTTGGATATTTTGCGCGCCAAGAGGCGAACAAACTTTTCTTTTGTAAAGTGCAGGGTCATTCAAAGATAACAGCAGATCATATTGTCACGATAAGATTATATTCTTTTAAAAACAAATCACCCAAAATATAAATGTGTTTCTATGTACAAATAATTACAATTTACAACGAGCGAACGGATAAATTAAACAGTAATAATTTGTAGGAAGAGTATATAGGTAACATAATAAAGGTTTACCACAAGTGATTTTGAAGATTGCTTTTATTAAAAAGGATTTAATTGAGCAACTGTTTCTTGAATCGAACGATCGGAATCCATTCTCTTTCAGCTATACAGTTTGTGACGAGTTAACCTTGACATTTAGCGACAAGTCATCGTTGAACATCCGTTAAAGTTATAGAGTGTTGTCAGTGTGCCCTAGTATAATTTAGCCCTAGATACATTCTGTTCATGTGCGTATATAATCTTCTCAGGTTTTAAGATGCTAGAAGGAGCCCTAGCGCTTCAAAGAAGACGATATTTTCAGTGTGGAAACGAGTAGTTTTTGGCTGTTAGGTCACCGAGAATGAATATTATTCGAAAACTGATAGGTATACATTTAGGACCTTTATACGAAATGAGGCTTGAGGCTAGGCTTGGGATTTATTTTGCTACCACCATTTTGTGTGTCCTAAAATGAAATGAGGGGCTTGAGATACATGGCGAAGCTGGAGCCTTTCTTCGGCTTCGTCATGTGACCCAATCCCTTCCGCGTTTCGTTCTGTGGGCCTCAAAATAATGGCAGTAGCGAAATAAGTCCCACACGCCTAGCCTCAAGCACTGGTTTCGTTGAGGTCTATACTTCTAAATCACCTAGAGCATAATGACATGTCTTGCAACAATTTGTGCTCACTTTTCAGTTAAGCATACAGATGTTATCGATTATTATAAGCTTACTTGTTTTAGCATATAGTGGCTCTCCAGTTGTACCTAAATCATTATTCTATAATGATAATACTGCTTATAGCAATTTTCATATCATATATTCATTTATATGAATTGCCGAATATGTACAGCAGTTTCCAATTATAACCCGAAGTTATTAAAATGTCCATATTTATGTAATTTTCAGTCGGGCCATTTTTAAGTCTGTAGTTGAAGGAGTAGTTACTTAATACTTAATTACATTTTTTGTTCTGTAACCAAGTTTATAGCCCTGGGGCCAATTCCATAGAGCTGCTTAGCACAACAAATTGCTTAGCACAAAAATAGCTTGCCCAATAAAACAAATACCATTGACAATTCCACTTGATATTCATGGTAAGCGAACAACAGCCAAATAACAATCGCAAGTGATACACAACACACGGAAATTTGGTTGTTAATCCTGTTTTTACTTAGACAGAAATGTCATGCTTAGCGAATTTTTGTGCTAAGCAGCTCTATGAAAATGGCCCGTTGGTTTAATTACTATACAAAGACTGGTTCTAATAACAATTACCATTAACCATGACTTTTAGCAACTAACAAAAAACACCTGTCAAAGCAACGAGGGGTAAAAATATGAAGTATTCCCCTTCGTGCCCCTTGCTAGCAGCTCCCTACAAATTAAACCACACACGTTATGTTCTCCTTTGAGAGAGCCAAGCAGACGATTTGACTCAATATTCTACTGGGATGGATTCCCGCGCAGTTCGGGTGCTGAGTCACACTACTGCGGCAAGCAACGGAAGCAGACGAGAAATTGACATAAAAAGCGCGCCAAAACGACTAAACGTCTTGTTTCTCATTTCGATTCAACTTGAATATCAAGTTGGCCAATGTTTAAGGAATACTATCATACTTTGGTAGCATAAATCTTCACAGATTTACCTATAACTTGCAGGGTATAAAGATGGTGATGGTAGACACATACCCGTTGAAACATTTCTGCCTGAAATGCTCGGTATTTACCCAGAATGAGAGTAAAACCAATCGACCAAAAAACAATTTTGATCTCAGGAAGATCAAAAATCATGTGGATAGATTTAAAAATGGGTGTTTCTTACGGTTTCATCAAAAAGAGGGCACCGTATGGGACTGGAAATTTCACAGATTGCTGCTACTGTATCTGCCTTGATAATGTTTGCCCATGAATCTGCATTTCTTTGACAAAAAGTATGAAATTAATTTGTCGCCAAAACACGGAGTCCACTACAGGTATATCATTTTTCAATAAACTTTCAAGAATTCTAGCACATGGTTTGAAGTTAGTAGAAAGACCTCCACATCTGAGAGTAAAGATATGTACGTCTACATGTATAGAATGTGTGGGAACTGTTATTGTACCGCCATTTTGTTAAAAGGAAGAACAATTGGTTGCCTTCTCAAGAATTTCCTAAGAGGAAGTGTTTCGTTTCCTCTACGTTAGCCTATAACCATCAACTCTGGCTGTGGTGTTTACATTCCATATTCTTCACTGATACATTGTTTATTCTATTACACTTACGGTATATTACATGATTTGTAAGTAGGTAAACAGCACTCATATTACATTGCAATCCAGCACGGATGATTCTACCATCTTCATAACCTGAAAGTTATATGTAAATCTGTGAACATTTCTGTTTGGGTATGTTATCAATCCTGTACTGTATACCTTTAAGCTTGGGACTGATTTCGCTACCGCCATTTGAGGCCCACAAAACGAAATGAATGGATCGGTCCACACAACATGACGAAGCCGAAGAAAGGCTCCAGCTTCGCCATGTATCTCAAGCCAGTCAGGACCCAAAATGGTGGTAACGTTATAAATCAGAAAAACATAGCCTCAAGCCTCATTTCGTACAGGACAGAAAATTATGAAGTCTGCACTACACGTGGACTGGATATCGATATAATTGATAATAAATGAACCACAAGAATTCTAATTCATAATGCACAAGCTAGAAATCTCAGCCATACGGCGATTTCTATTGGATAAACTATACGTACATCAGCATATTATAGCCCGAGGGGTGCCATAATAGAGCTATGACGAGTTTCTAACGATGTTTACTTATTCACCGGGTATCACTGGCTGGAACCACCGGGGCAATCTTCGCATAATCACCGGCCAGGAAAGCGAGCCAGGCACGCTAGAGATCGTTGCACCCTACATCATTGACGAACCGCACTTAAGAGTGATCAGTTGCTATGGCAACTAGGCATCTTCCCCATCTGTTTTTTTTATTCGGGAGTAAGAATCTTGTGAAAGAATGTTATCAGTGTACATCCCTGCCTGCGGCACAACTGTTGCATTTAGAATAGCAGTATCACAGGGTGTGCGTAATTATGTGAGTTGTGTGATTCTCCTATTTATCTATATAGCCATTCATCCCCATTGCATTTCTATACAAGATTGTATACAGTAAAATACACAAAACTAACGGTTGTAACCATCTTGCCATTTCCGTTAAAGGAAATGTCATACCTTGTTTTGTTTTTCCGAGGAAATGGAGATTCATGGGCAAAAATATCAAGGAAGATAAAGTAACAGTCATCTGTGAAATTCCCAGTCCCAAGCGGTGCCAATTTGTTTGAGAAACGTGAAAAACGCAAATGTATTTTCAAATATTTTCACAGATATTTTGGTTTTTGTCAAAGGAATGCAGATTCATTTGCAAAAATACCCCAAGAAAGATAAAGTAACAGTCATCTGTGTGAAATTCCCAATCCCATACGGTGCCATTTTGTTTGAGAAAACAGTGAAAAACGCTCACGGTATTTTCAAATCTATTCACAGGAGTTTTGATCTCCCTCAGATCAAAACTATTGTTGTTTTGTCTAGTGGTTGTTCTCAATATTCTGGATAAATAAAGCATTTCATGCAGACAAATTTCCACGGTATGTTTCTATCATCAATATCTTTATACCCTGTAAGTTATAGGTAAATCTGTGGAGATTTCTGTTTCGGTATGCTACCAAAGTATGATACTACCTTTAAAATGGAGGTGTTTCTAAAAATTGTGAGTTAATTTTAAGAATCACCAGCATTTGAGAAATGTTCAATATAACAATACCGCCAACAACAAAAATTCATGATTGAAACATTGTGTATAAGCAGGAATGATTACAAATTTGTATCTATTTCTGTAAATGGATGATTCATGTTTGAAACCGTGCAACATACTGTGGAAGCAAAATGCAATGGGCAAAATGTCATAAAGCTGCTTAAGCACCAAAATTTGTTTAAGCACCAAAAACCTTTGTAAATGAAATTAGTATGCCAGTCAAAACTCCTTGTGAATGTTATGCTCAGCAAACAATGGCCGAATACAAGTCAAAAGCAGTAAACATCATTATGAATATTTTGATTGGTATAAATCGTGTTTGATCAAGGAAGACTTTTCATGCTTAGCAAATGTTTGTGCTTAAGCAGCTCTATGAAATTGGCCATGAAGAAAATGCAGGGGAATCGATGCAGGCAGGATAGCACTAATGAGAAGCAGAATTTGCTGGCGGACACGGGGTCCATTTTTGTCTTGTCGGTTATCAAGGAGATAACACATCCGGCTGCTCGGTGATAAAGCTTACTATTCCTGGTGATCTTCACCGGTGTGGGCTTAATCATTGATGGTGCCTACTGAATATGGCATGGTTATTAAAGTAAGTACAAAATTGGTAACATACCCAAACAGAAATGTTCACAGATTTACCTATAACTTTCAGGATATGAAGATGGTGCTGGTATAGAAACATATTAAAATATTTCCGCCTGAAATGGTGTATTTATCCAGAAATTAGTCAAACAAAGACTGAAAACAGTTTCCATCTTGTGTAAGATCAAACCATTCTTTATGTTTTATACGAAAAAAACAGTTTGTTTTTCGCTATTTTCTCGTGACTCAGATGTCCTATTGAGCTCGATTTTCACAGGTTTATTATTTCATGTATATGTTTGATTAGACAAAGTCTGAGTGCTGTTCTGTGACCTTTACCAATCATGTATTGTACCTTTAATCTTCAGTGATTATAAACGCAGGCAGACGACGGCAGACAAGCATGGGATATGAGAAGGGAATGTACATGATTATGCATGCAGACTGCATTACCCGTCATTGCATTACAAAATGCCGCCACATCATCCCCCGCGCGCATTCATAAACAAAACCTGGCCGTTTTAAAGCCATGAAGAGTGATATTTCCCACCAAAGAACATGATTTTTACTACTTCGTGTCAAATATCCTATTACTATGCTAAATAATACCTCACCACTTTACTAATTGATGTATCTTTTTAGCAGAGATAGAAATTTCAAGATAAAAAAGCACAAATTCCCCGAAGGGAGAAAAAAGGCGGGAATTTCAGTATGACAAAACTTTGCATAAATTTGCATAGTAAATACATGAAGTCTTTGACTTGTATTTTAGCAACGCACACACATAATTCAATGACTGCTTTTAAAGCAAATGTTCTGCAAGGTTTTCGGTAGGCAAAATGCATTATTAGTATTTCTAAGGGAATGTTATGAACAAAATATGGTTTCAGGCTATATTGGAAAAGAGTGTGCGACTGTGCGTGTGTTCGACGCAAAATTGGAATCGGTAAACATCGCGTTGTCATGTTGGCCTTCGGGGCTAACAACGCGAGTTGTTGTTTTTTATGCACTGTGAAAACAGGAAAAGCTTCTGGGAAAATAAGTGACAGCACCTGTGATTGGTCGAGGAAAGGTGAGGAGGGGAGTCACAGCCAATGAGGCTGGTCGACACAAACCGCATAGGAGCGGCAGGATTTCCTCCTGTATGTAATGTGTGGCTTTCAATAGAAATGCAATATAACTAATAGCCCCATTCTATGAAGGAAATACATCATATTACGTGACTTAGTGACAATTGGCCCCAAACAAACGAACCAGTCTTGAATATATCACGCAATCACGCGAGATCTCGCGAGATCTCACGATATTTTGAACAAACGCGAACCACCATGATTGTGCAAGAAACAGCACCGATACAACAAGTATTCGAAAATGCATAATGCGCGCCCTTAATTGGGCCAGCATGTCAATTATAGTTACACATGTGCGTGCCCCAACTGGGTTAAACTAGGGTCACAATTTGAAACCGATTGTACATGTGTTAAAATTATCATCACTGGTGGTCTCGCTTCTGTTTATAGCTCCATGCTAAAGTAAGGAGAATTTAAACTTCTTATTTTGATCAAGGATTCTTTAAATCCTTGCCAATACTCATTCTGGGTGAAGTATTTCTGATCGAAACAAGAATTACATTTAAGTCTTCTTAAAATATACATACGTACAATGGACAATCTTGACTCGTCTTGGAAACAAATTAGAAGGGGTGACCTTCCGAATTTGACAATTAAAATTGATCCTCCATTTTGTGCAGGCCATCATTATTATGATGACACACATCCGGGAACGTTTATGACGTGCTCCGAGAGCCCCGGATGTTGATGAAGCGCATGCGTGCAGTTTAGTATCCTCCAAATGACCCCGCTTGAGTTTGAATGAAGACATTGCAAAATGCTTTCAAGCACACAGTCCACAATCAGTCAAACATTGCTGTACAATTCAAACTTCCCACACAAAATTCCACAGGACATTGTTGGCCCGTGCTCAGTCAATGGGCTTGGCGCTCAATCCGGTAAACTATTCAAGAGCTTGGCTTTAAGTTAATTCCCACAAGAATTCACCGGCGTTGTCCCAATAAGAAGTATTACAAACAGATCTTGAGACTGGACTGGTTTTTTCAAGGACAAGCAATTCGTAATGTAAAAAACGCGTGGACTGACGAAAAGATCTTTAAAGTATAAACCAATTCGTGTACATGCAAAAGTTTAAAGGTAGTATCATACTTTGGTTTTTGTCAAAGAAATGCAGATTCATGGGCAAAAATGTCAAGGAAGATACAGTCAGAGTCATCTGTGAAGTTCCCAGTCCCATACAGTGCCCACCTTTTCAGAAAACAGTGAATAACGCCTACGGTATTTTTTTATAGATCTTTTTACCGTTATTTTTTAACTTTTAAAGATCAAAAGTGCTTTTGATCATTTGTTTTTACTCTCTTCTTGATAAATACAGCATTTCAGGCAGCGAAACTTGAACCGTATGTTTCTACCATCACCATCTTTATACCCTATAAGTTATAGGTAAATATGTGAAGATTTCTGTCTCGGTATATGCTACCAAAGTATGATACTATCTTTAATTTGTTTCTAAACTTCAAGTGCATTATTTTTCCATCAATAATGGAAAGATTTGAATAGCAGACTCGTTGATGACAGTCATGCTGATTTAGTCATAGCTTAGTTTCCTGTGTGTAAATTGCATGAGTTTAGTTAGAATGCACAGAGGAAAGCCTGGCCTAACCAGCATATGTTTTTGTGTCAGCCTGTTGGTCTTGGCCATGGTGTAGGCCTACATCATCAATACACTGATGTTGCCATGTAGAGATCTGTAGGCTATACGTGACTTCATCCATATGATTCACTGTTATCTTCAACAGCTGATAAAGCGATCGACGCCACCCAAAGATCAAACCAAGTTAAACTCCCAAAAGACGATCAAAATTGAGGTTATTCACAAATTTCCAACAACAGGAGTCGATTTCACGAAGCCCTACGATCGATCGTAACTTGAGTAGTAACGAAGGATAACCCATCGTATCTTACTTAGCCTAAGGTTTTTTTTAATGCATCACACGGTCCTACGATCGATTGTAAGTTACGACGAGTTTGGTGAAATCGACCCCATGATCTATTGAGAAAATCTCAAAATATCATCAACCAGGGATCGATTTCACGAAGCCCTACGATCGATCGTAACTCAAGTTACGAAGGATAACCCATCGTATACTATGTAGTGCTGCAATGCGTCATAAGTCCTACGATTGATAGTAAGTTACGATGAGTTTGGTGAAATCGACCCACGGTTTATTTCATACTTTTGGGGAGCAAGTTTAAAGCCACACTTTCAATATTTTGAATTGTCAAATTTGGTTTGGTATTAAAATATGAAGTGGCATCAGGATGAAGTTATACCGTGGCTCCTGAATTTTAATACGAGATTACTAAGACAATGAGACATACATGCTTTTTTGGAGAGGGGACTTCCAGGCCCGAAGATTAATCGTTTCCGTGTCTGCAAATTTGAAATAGCTTGCTGTCTCACTGTCGCGGCAGGGACGGGGCTGTTCGCTGACAAATTCTTGGGCGGTCGTTGGGATTATGGAGACAGGGCAATCCAGCCCTTAGAGCCCCTGTTTGATGAGTAAGAGACCGGACTCCATGAAGCAGATCCGTTCTTCAAGGTTTCTGGAGAGGAAATTGGCATTTCCTAACAAGACCGAGGGTATATTTTTGGAGGACATCCCAAAAAATGTGCGGTCAATTAGAGAAGTGCATAATATGTTCAAGACGGTAAATTCACAGAGCAAAATGTCACGTAGTATTTTCCTTTCAAAACAAATCGCTCTTTCAAAATGTTTATGTTGATTAAAAACGCAAGAACTTACTGGCAAGACAGTTGTGGGAGCAAACGACACTGTCCTCAGTCAAATACGACTTGATGAGGAGGTGGGCTATCTCTGCTGTTATTGGAAGAGTCATCATCGCTGGTGATGGACTGACGATCGTGGGACCGGCGTGGTTTGGACGGGGACCTGGTCACGTTCTCCTGGGAGGAATACTTCCGGATTCTCTCGATTCGCTTCTGGCGTAAGGCGTCGTACCTCCGTCTGATCGTATCGTAACGGTCCCAATGGCAGTTCCCTTGCTTGGACTTGGGTTCGATGTCCATGTTGAGCCGCTCCATGCTCTGGTACAGCGACGGTGACATGGTCTTGGTCTTGGCGCCGATCATCGTCCCGTCGGAGGGATTCGGACCCCCGCTTATTCTTCGATTTCGCGTCGTGGTTGTCGCTCGCACCATGCCGGCCGTGGCAGTCTCGTGTTCCCGGCTTAGGCTTTCCATCTGGAAGTTGATGACGGCACTCTCTTGCGTCAACTCGTGTCGTCTGCTCTCGATTTCTCTGAAGCTGTCGGCTGACATCTTCCTGTGCAACGGTTCTTTGTGGTTGGTGTGTCCGTTGGCATAGTTGTTGTTCTTCTGGTCGCTGATGCCGTTGGTCTGGCCGCCGTGATTCTCGATGTTGACTCGGTTCAGTGACTCGGATCGTCTCGGTAAAGGTCCGGTGTGTCTGGTGGAGGCAAGACCGTTTGCTGCGTCGGCCAAGCCCAGAGAGTTCGTCCGGACAAGGCTGGCCACCCGTCGCTGCTGCGGGGGTGCTTGAAGGCCACACAACTGCATCGTGTTCCTCGACTCCAACTCATCGATGCGGAGTTCCAGCTTCTGCTTATCCAGCTCCAGCTTCTGCATCTGCAGTTGCTCCCTCTTCATCTCCAAGACCTTGAGAGACAGGGCCGTGTTCTCCTCCTCCAAGGTCCGCAGACTGTCCTGCAGTCTGATGCCGTCCTTCAGCAACTGCTCAAAGGTCTGCGAGATCAGCGACAACACCCCGTCCATGGTGCATGGCCCGTTAGAGTCTGGGTTCAAGCATTTATCCAGATCACCAGCCATCTTGTAGGTACCGGGGAACCCAGCTGCATCACCTATTCCCTCTACACTAGGCGTGGTGCTGTCAAAAGGGTAGACGCGTCTACCGTTAGCATAAACTCTCCCACCGCAGTCCAGCAGCACCACGAGTTCCTCTCGACCGCCATTCGCTCCTTCGACACGGTACAACTTCAAGCTACACGTCTCCATGCTCTTACTATACACAACCTCGGAAGGTTGTCCGTAGAAAGTGGTATGGCCAGGCTCGTTGGACGTGTGCCCGTTCCGTTTCAATTTCCCATGGTGGCCGCCCATGTTTGTTTCGCTGCTATAGGGTGAGTTTGCGACGACACAGCCCCGACGGGAACACACGACGGCACGACCACGCCTGATGACGGTGAAGACACGATCTCACAGCGAGATACAGACTGTCTTTAGAGTCAAGTGCTGAAAAAAGACCTCAGGTCGTGCGTGTGCACTATCGCCCTCATGTACATGTATAATAAGGTCCCGTTTATGTATGTCTCAGTCTAGTAGTAGGATGGGTATTACACAGCAGGCATCGTCATTCAAACACGTGCACTGAATCAACAGATATTAAGGTGGCGCCTTATGCCTGCATGTGCACTACTTGCGCCTTGCGAAGACGGTCCAAGTTACTAAGTTTTTAGACTAAGATACCTTCTGTTACAGCTGTCCCCCTTCTGAAACAGTACTTCCAAGTCGCTCACACATCTGTACCGTTGATAAACAGACTTGCCAGCAGTTTTGACATAATTACTACGAACTTCCTCCTTTCGATTTTGGCTATGTAATTATGCATGTACTACAGATGATGTATGCTGTATGTACCGATCTACATGACAAGTCTTCACTACTATGCAGTCAACACACTGTGCATGTGGTACACCACAGCACCAAATTGCTACACAGGAAATGAGGCCTCTATATCATAATGGTTAATCAGTGCGCATGTCACTGAGGATGTGGCAACAGACGGTTTGTTTTTCAAGGTTTTTTCCTTCTCTAAGGACTTGTTTTACATGTACTGCAGTTTCACACATGTGTTGTACATAGTTTCACATGAATGTATAGTGTACTTGTACATGGTACATGTTCTGCAGTTTCACATGTACTGCATTTGCACCACCTGATTTGCACATGAATGTATTATGTACATGTACTGCAGTTTCACAGGCATATACTGCATTTGCACATGAATGTATATATTATGTACATGAACTGCAGTTTCACATGTACTGCATTCACACATGAATGCTTGTACATGTATATGTAATGCAGTTCCACATGTACTGCATTTTCACATGTACCGTGTGCAGTTTCACATGTAGGCCTACTGCATTTGCACATAAATGTTTGTACATGTACTGCAGTTCCACATGTATTGCAATTGCACATGAATGTGTCATTAACAAATGTGTACCTCCATGGTATTATGTAATGTACATGTACTGCCGGTTTTCAGATGTACTGCAATTTCACATGTACCGCATTTGCACATGAATGTAAATGAACACTGTACAAAAACATGAACTCCCACACCATCCTGTGCTGCATCCGTTCCGTGCAAAATTTCTGGGAATAATTAACACATGCATCTCACATCAAACGGTAATACATTATGTAAACCACTACTGGCCATTCCTATACTCTAGCATAATGTATGTACCAGACCGTACTTATTATTAAATCAATTCCACTAAATCGTGATCTGTAAAAATTGTCATCAAATGTGGAAATTAAGTTCGTGTCTGACTCTGAGGCAAGCATGCATGGGGGAATTGGGACTTATTCCTCCATGGTTGTAGCTGTTCGGGCGTATCATGTTTGGTAAAGCAAATCATCCATTAATTAATTAATTGATTAATTAATCAAAATTCAATCGCATGTTGTGGCCATTGAATTCCTTTCCAACTCACGATCACGATGTGGTCACTGCTTAATACATGATTAGTCAAGGTCACAGAACAGCACTCACACGGTAAATAACATAACACACCTGTGAAACTTTGAGCTCAATCGGACAAACGGTCACGACAAAATAACGAAAAACCGAATCAATTTTTCTTTTAAAACATAAAGAATGGTTTTGATCTTACCCCGAGATCAAAATAGTTTTCGGTCTTTGTTTCACTAGGTTATGGATACAGCATTTCAGACAGAAATATTTTAACGGTATATTTCTACCAGCACCATCTTCATACCCTGTAAGTTATAAGTAAATCTGTGAACATTTCTGTTTGGGTATGTTACCAATCCTACTCTACCTACTCTCCTACGTACTCTACCTTTAATATCATAATTACTTCATGGTCAATATTGAATTGACGAGCAGACTAGAATCACACAGTGGCAAGAACTTGAACCAAACCACATGATAATAATACGACCTTCGCTGTTTCTTTAGTCATTCCGAGTGAAATGACATTTTTCTGCTGTAGGGTACCTCTCTGTGTGTTCCTTCCGTGTATGTGATGATTCAGACCCATGATGAATTGTTCCCAATGCCGATATAGAACTGACTCTCCCAAGTTCGCTAGATAAATCAAAGCAACACATTTCCGCTCGTTTTATAGGTAGTATCATACTTTGGTAAGAAAATAGAAATATTCACAGATTTAAGTATAATTTACATGGTATGAAGATGGTGATGGTAGAAACATACCGTTAAAATTTGTTTGCCTGAAATTCTGTATTTATCGAGAAAAGAGTAAAACCAGTGACCAACATTATTTTTGATCTTTTAAAGATCAAATTTTCACAGATGACTGTTACTGTACGTATCTGTCCTGGTATTTTTAGCCCATGAATCTGTATTTCTTTGATAAAACCCAAAGTAATACTACCTTTAATGAAAACAGGATTAACAACTAAATTTCCATGTGTTGTGTATCACTTGTGATTGTTCTTTGGCTGTTGTTCACTGACCATGAATATCAAATGGTATTTTTAATGGTGGTTTCGTTTTATATGGGTGACTACATGTTTGTGCTTAGCAATTCTTTGTACTTAGCAGTTTCATGACTGGCCATACATGTATGCAGTGGGCGTGTACAAATGAAGTGAATTTCTGTGTTTTGTTGTTGTTTCACAAGCTGTGAGATAAGGATAATGATGTCCTTCTTACCAGAGGAAATGGAATATTTCCGGTTGGGAAGAGACAAATGAAGTTCATTGGGTCGTAAAGGACATCCATAATATTGTGTCAAAGATAATGTGGTCACCTGGTGGTTAACGATAGGTCATTATGATTATAACCACTTAATTTCCATGCATTGTGATCGGTGAAATGAATATTATAGTTTCTATTATTGTTGAATTAGGGTCAACCTAGTTTAAAGTGCTTACTGTACATGGTATGTCTCTTTCTCGTGTGTCTGACTTCCTCAATTGGGTGCATTCGTTTAGCTCCCCCGGGTGCGATTTTATTTTTCGTACCACACGATGAATAGGGGACCACAATAAAGCATTCCAATTGGTCTGTTGCTAATGCATTATGCATGATACATAATTTTTCCTCGACTTACCCACACTGTGCATTTATATGTACACACGTACGTACATTATGTGCATAATAAGCGCTCTTAGGTAGAACCACCATTTCCAGACCTGTCTTCTCTGTCAGCAATCACATCGACCACAAGGCCACTGGTACAGTCGAATTATGGTTCTTATAAAGAGGGTCATAGAGTAGACCTATAGGCCTACGTACATGTACATGTACAAGGTCCATGGAAGTACCGTGCATATACTGCTTATTCTAACCATAGAGGAAGCATGATCATCAACAGTGATGCAATGCCAGTACAATTTATCAAAGTGTCGAAATACATATACCGGCAATTTCTGTACATGTAGGCCTATAGAGCAACGGCTGTCAGAACAATGCAACAACGTACTTTTTTCAACAACCTTTATGGAGTGTCGCAAAAGTAAAATGGTCTTGAAAGTCCAATATCAGCGAAGATATAAAAGCTAATTTCTGTTCTTATGAATGGTAAGTTATTAGCATTGTCATAAGCCAAGTAGGCCTAATAATGTTTGCATGATTTCTAAATAAGCTGAATTTTATTTTCATCCGTGACATTCTGACAAGAGATGAAGCAATTCTATCGAGCCGATTTGTGATGTCTTTGTTGTTATTTTGGGGATATTTTCGGCGCAAGTACCGTAAACTTAAAGTACGATTTTCCTGTGTATTAGAGATGTCGAATTAACTTAACTCTACAAGGGATTCTCTGAAGCGCTAGTCTGTTCCTTTCTCTATGGACCAACCTCCCCACACAAACCAGCCAGTTCAGTGCTCAAACAAGAGTCTATCTACCACTCCAGTATAATGAGTCTAGGCAAAAATAACAGCTGCAACTCTTGTGACCTATCATGCATAATGCATTAGCAACAGACCAATTGGAATGCTTTATTGTGGTCCCCTATTCATCGTGTGGTACGAAAAATAAAATCGCACCCCGCGTCGACACCAGTCAACCTCGTCCCCCATTCTCTGGCTTGTTTTCTGCAGTACAGCACGACCATTCCCAATAAGGGCTGACCCGTGTTAGCTAAACGAATGCACCCTTTTAAAATCAACCAGATAGAGTGGGTGATGATTCTACCACGAGAGGGCGCCATTACATCGACACGCCTGGAGCTGTCTATGCATGGTTTTTTGTTGACATTGATGTTGCTATAAGTTATGCTGATGTTGACGGAGTTAATGGTACTGCTGTTGATGCTGCCATTCTTTCTGCTGCTGCTGCAGCTGCTGCAGTTGCTGCTGCTAACACATGAATTGTTGCTGTTTCGTGATAAATTTACCAACTTCCATACGAATTTCCACATTAAATTGTGCTCCTATGATTAAGTTTAACCAATTTCTTTACACAGTCAATGAAAGGTGATTTTCGAAGAAAAATTGACTGTAGCGTGATACGAACCAACGACCCCCCGAATATTGCACCGGCGCCCTACCAACTGAGCTATCCAGTCCTATGTTGTAATGCAGTGTATCAAATACATGTATGTAGTCAGCATATTTCTTTTGGCAGTCAGAAGCCATGAAACCACACACATACTGCTATATCTCAAGAAACACGCAACATTATAGCAATGCTGCAAACCCGAGAAAAAGAAAAGCTCAAAAGCCGACTCAGGCGTTTTGTCTGGGATGATCCTGCATATAGCTATTGACTTAAGATTATTTGCCATTACATTATGTGCGATCAAGCCCTCACTAATGCTATGAGTAAGGATACCTTTGGCAAACAGACGGAGAATGCGAAGTGGCACTCCAATACGTATATACTTAGACAGTTGGTGCCAACCAAGATTTGGCCTCCATCCGTCACCTTAAAACTCAACGTTTACCGTTGAGCAAACATGCACATCACGGTGTCTATTTTAATTTCTGGGTACAACGTTCGGCAGGTCCGTGCCATGGTCTTGCTGACAAAGTCGTGTCAAATGCTCTTAGATGTCGTATGCTATTTCGTTGCGATGTTATGAAAAGCCACAAACATCATAATATAGTATGGAACGGGGTTCCTTTTAATACTGAAACCTTGAAAGATGCATTTCTGCATTTTGGCCGATTTACAATCATGCAACTGTTCATTAGACTGGGGCCAATTTCATGGAGCTGCTAAGCACACAAATTTGCTTAGCACAAAAACGTCCTGCCCAATGAAACAAACCACCGTTAAAAGTTTCATTTGATATTCATGGTCAGTGAACAACAGCCAAAGAATAATCACAAGTGATACACAATACATGGAAATGTGGTTGTTAATCCTGTTTTTATTGAGACATAAATGTCATGCTTAGCAAATTGTTGTGCTAAGCAGCGCTGTGTAATTGGCCCCATTCATTAAGCTTAAAACAATACTTAAAGTGATAATTGGAGTGTGCATGTTTGAAATGTATGGTTCAAATAATGCAAAATAATGCTTGGACTTAGGAGGGCCTGACGTTTCGATCCTAGCAGGATCTTTCTCAAAGACCAGCCTTTGAGAAAAATCCTGCTATGGGATTGAAACGTCAGGCCCTCCTAACTCAGCGAAGCATTTTTTTCCAGTCATTATTTTGGCCGATGAGCAGTTTGCAGCAGTTTATTACATCTAGTGCAAAATAATGTTATTTATTAATCAGTGATATTTCCAACTCTACGCATTGCATACTGTACATGGCTTTTGCTGATGAACGGTGAATTTTATGTGATAATCTTTCTTGCAGTGTCAATAGGGAAAGGCGTCATTCGTTACTACGGGCAACGGGGGAATTCAAATAAAGCATACAGCCTCGGTTCTGTTTGATTTCCCAAAAGACAAGTATGTCTGGCGTGTAGCCTTCGACACATAACGAACTGACCAACACTAAAGTCCGACTTGCAAAGCTTGTGCATTGGCGTTCGTATATGAACGACTGGAAAGGAAGACTAGGATGAACCGAACCCAAAATATTATTTGTACATCGGGCGATATACACTGATAAGAATGCACAATTATTGTACATGTCACAACCGATGTATTACATATTTACACAGCAATCGTGCGTGACGGGTTGGTAGGCTACATAGTACATATTAAAAAAAACTGTTTGCCCTGAAAAGTCTGGATATAATAATGTAAACAAGTACAGACGTGAAGTTTCATGCAGGCGATCCGAAAAAACGCAGTTAAATGCACCACAATGCTTTTTCAGGAAGAGCGTTTGTGTACGAAATGTGCAGACGTAGTGCCGGTGTTCATGTAATGGACTTTTGGCGTCATTAGGAAACACTGCACCGTATTCAACTTAGTGGTCTTTAAGTTTAATGACGTGTGCACGTGTTTTAGGTGCATTGAATGGCAACGACGGTAGATCTTGGTAATGTAGACTTGTATTACTCTGCCTTCAATGGTGTTTGCTAGCAATAAAACCTTTGTGTGCTCCAACGGCGACTTTTCTACTCTGTAGCCAGCCAAAGTGTATGGCTGGCTATACAGTATTCATAAGACTTAATTGTGTTGGGCAGTTTGGCTTCGGTGCGACCAGGAAACAGTTGGCACTGCAGTCATCCACGAAACCTCTTCAGCCAACTTACAGACTTCAAGTTAGCTTAAGAACGAACGGACATCAAATATAACTACATTATACGGTAAGCTTTTTTACTCTCTTTAAAGGCAGCATAATAGGCTTTGCAAAGATGTGCGTTTTGGCTGATTTTGGTACTTAAAGGTAGTACCGGTATCATACTTTGTTTTTTATCAAAGAAATACAGATTCATGGGCAAAAATATCAAGACAGATACAGTACCAATCATCTGTGAAAATGTCAGTCCCATACGGTGCCCACTTTTTGAGAAAACAGTGAAAAACAGCCACAGTATTTCTTAAGTCTTTTCTCTTTTAAACGATCAACAAGATTTTCGGTCATTGTTTTACTAATTTCTGGATATCCTGTAAGTTATACGTACATCTGTGAACATTTTGTGCTTTGGCTTCTTACCAAAGTATGATACTACCTTTAAATGGAGCATATAGGCTTTGCAAAGATGTACGTTTTGGCTGAATTTTGGTACTTAAACAGAAGTGAACGTCTTAAACTTCCTTACAGACTTTGTTTCATGTACCTTTTTACGTTTTGTTCATCTAGATAGCAGAAATACGGCCGAAATAATCTTGCCCCCCCCCCCCCCCCCCAATCCTTCACGGTTACACCACGCTTTGAAATGCTACTAAATCGTTCGGACGCGAACGGATCTTTTTGAAAGACACTAAATCTTGATTTCCTTGAAAAACCCAGCATCTGATGAACCAAGATTTCCCATGGTGACTGTTTGCACTGTTTATGAACTGTTTGAGTCCATTTTCTGTCTCAAACTCAATACATTTTTGGGAGGCCTTGCAAAATAGCTGAAGAATTAGCATTCAGATATTCAGCCTTCGACTCACTTATAAAATGACCCCATTTTAAATGCCCCGTCCTGGACAGCTCAGTTGGTAGAGCGCCTGTACGGTATTCCAGAGGTTGCTGGGTCGAATCCCGCTCCAGTCAATTATTCCTTGTTCACTTTTCAATGACTTGGTCATTATTTTAAAAGAAAACGTATATGCATGTACATGTACCATAATTACCTGACAATGTTTTGAAAAATGGTTTAATCTTTCAGTAAATATAAAGTCGAACGATGTTTTCCCTGAAAATCCGGTTCATAAAATGCTGAACATAAAATGCAAGTGCCATAAAAGCTATGAGATTCATATCATAAATTATTGATTCACCATATCCAAAATAACGGATGACGTTTGTTGGGAATGACATGAAATCATAATTCGAAGCGTAGTCTATTAATTTGTGCGTTTCGGCTGAGAACATTTTTTTTCCTAGCGGAATAACAGAAATCGAGATGACAGATGATCAAAGTTTTTCATCTTGAATCAGTATCTTTGGCTTTTCATGGAATAATGAGAATTATTCAACAGACCTCTGTAGGCCTACTTGTGGCACCACGCAAGGTGCTCATGCAGTGAAACCATGCCCCCCTCCCCTTCAAGCTAGGGAAACGTGTATAGGCCTAATGTGACGCCATCGGTAACTATTATAAGCCTATAAGAACAATAATATGTTAATTACTGCGTACATAATTAAACATGGGCTGTATATATAGCCACTTTAGCCAGCGCCAAACTTTGCCAAAAGTCTTCTGGGAAACTGACAGGTTTTGCCATCAAAGACTGAAGACGCCAATATGGAATAAAATACGACTCAATTGAAAACTCAATTTCAGCCGAAACGGTGCCACAACTCCAAAACAACATCACAAAACCGTTCCCAAACCCACACACTTCTTGCCATAAAAACAACATTCCCATGTAACCACATAAAAAATCTTAGGTTTTATGCAGTCAAAAAAATGAACTAATATCATATTATGCGGGGGTTTTATATAATGGACCGACCCAAATATCTATCTATCGATAATGGCGACCTACTTGACAATCAACTTTGCCCCCCTCCAAGGCACCAACAACTACTTACCCGCCCACAACGCTCAAAGATTTAACACCGATAAAAAAAACAGGGTATATTTTTGGACTACACGATCCACAATGTAATCCACATAATTATAATTACTCGGTGCCAACTTGAGGTGAAATTAATGGCTTTTAATTGGTTTGTTTGGCATCGTTCGACACCAAAATGTCTGCAGAATTTAACACAGATTACTGTTAATAAATGGCCATGATGCTAGTTCTTTTAATGGTGTATAGCATTGTAGCATAAACGATATTTTCAGATAAATTCGTCATTAATTATTTGGACTTGTGTGAGTGTATTTTTATGTGAGGCTTTGTGAGCAAAAGCACCCGTAGCGAACTTATATGGGCGATTTCATGGTCAGTCGCATTACACTTGTATTTGTTCAATTCTATAACTAGGTGGTATAAGTTTTACAAGGATGAGTCTTTCTGTCAAGTTTATATACTGATTTCAACTTGACACTCAAAAGCTTTGAGTAATGCTATTGGAAATGTTGCAGGCTTTGTACAGTGAACGGTCAGTCGCATTACGCTTGAAATTGCTCATTAAACATCTCGATTTAAAAAAATAATTCTCAGTTCTTTAAACAACAACTTTTAAATTGAGATTAGTTTGCCTACAAACAAACTCCTCCAATTCAGCCTATATTTAGTGTAATTCATTTAAATGTGGACAAAGAACAATTGCCTAGAGTGGGGTTCGAACCTGCAACACCCGGAATACCGTGCCCGTGTTCTACCACTAACTGAGCTAACAAAGACAAATTTACTGGAGCGGGATTCGAACCTACGGTCCCGGAATACCGAATACCTGTGCTCTGCCAACGGAGCTAACATAACAAAGAAATGTTGACTAGAACAGGATTCGAACCTACGGTCCACGGATGATACCGTACTCACGGTGCACCGTCCAATGGAGCTAACATAAAAAGTTACTAGAACGGGATTCGAACCTATACGGTCCCTGGAATACAGTACCGGTTGCTCTACCAAGTACCAACTCAGCTAACAATGGAAAAAATACTGTTGGGGGATTCGAACCTACGACCCCTAAAATACCGTACCGGCTGTGCTTTACCAAATGAGCTCTCCAACCAGTGTGTAACGTTTCTGGGAAATACCCTGGTTATGTGAAGGGACCGTTAAACTCGTACTATTATGATTAATGTTCCCATATCAGAGATATCCAGAGGATTTTATCTTTATAATCATCAGATAATCCCAATGGCAAACACAATGATGTGGAAATTGGATGGTCAGCAGACAGGCACAAGGGAATTTACGAAACGGAGGTTCAGGCTCCGTCTCGGGCTCCGGCTCCATTTCATGAATCCTTTCTGAAATAACGGGGCTTTTGGCTGCGGTTCTGAAGTAGATTCTCTGGTTTGAAAAGGAAAACAGAGTTTCAGCTTCAATGAAAAACCACAACCTATATTTGTTTCAGCATAATGGATGTCAGGGCTGAAGCCTGAGCCTGAGCCTCAGTTTCGTAAACGCCCTAGGGTTGCACCATACCTCGCTGGCCGAACCCCTCAATAAGAGATCCACCATAAGCCACTTCATGATTGAGATAAAAGAACAGAGTTAGGTCGATAGCTGTATTTGGTCACCGCGTGATTTTGGGGTCATCGCCCGGCCATGTTTAAAGGTACTATCATACTTTGATAACACACCGAAACAGAAATCTTCACAGATTTACCTATAACTTTACACATGGTATAAAGATGGTGATGGTTGAAACAATCCGTAAAATTGTTCTGCCTGAAATGCTGTATTTATCCAGAAAAGAGTAAAACCAATGACCACAATTATTTTGATCTTTTAAAGATCAAAAATAAAAGAGAAAAGACTTAAGAAATACTGTGACCTTTTCACTGTTTTCTCAAAGGTGGGCAATGTATAAGGATAACTTTAACTGGATAACTCCAATCTGTAGAGCTGGATCTTTTATTTGGGGCTATGGCTTAGAATTACACATGAGTCTATGGGAAGCGGCTACAGCCGCTGCCACATACACGCGTGTATGAAATTTGAAGCCGTAGCCAAGAATTTAGACGTGATTTATCTGGGATACAAAGATGATGCGGTTGCTATGTGGTTGCTATGTGGTTGCTATGCGGTTGCTATGGAGTTGCTATGTGGTTGCTATGCGGTTGCTATGCGGTTGCTATGTGGTTGCTATGTGGTTGCTATGTGGTTGCTATGGATATCTTAACCCAATCCAACGTGTGTGTAACAGAGCTGCATACGTAACATATCGAATTATTAAAGGGTTCCTGCAGTGCTTTTTTCAATCAGGTTATTTTATTGCCTTCATACAGAGAATATATCGACAGATAATGAATGGCAAGTCTTATTTTGGTTTCAAACCAGCATTTGGTTTTCCTATGAATGGCTTTGTAAAACGGGGGATTTTCACGCATACTCATGTAGGGAACCAACAGCAAAAACTTTAACCTTGAATCAGTGTGAGGAAGTGGGTAAAATCACAGTCCCCATGTACATTTTTTTGTATTGGCACATGTTCAAGCCATAATATGCCCATTGCAGAGACCCTTTAAGCTACATGTATATCCATGGCCAACGTGACTCTACTTTAGACCCCCTAGTGGGACTCGAACCCACGACCCTCCTGCGATTGAAAGTGCTATATGCACCACTGTCACAAATCAAGTTTCTCTAAAGTAATGATGATTAAATGTTCTTAATCTTAAAAAAATATATAGGCCGTCTCAATACCAATTTTTCACTACAAGATATATTATGCTTGTAAAACAAATTATTTTGTCAAAATTTGGAGAGAAAAATAATCTCCAGTAAATTCTTAAGTAATTTATTCTGTCATTTACTGCTAGAGCGGCAATTTGTCCTAATTGTAACCAGCGTGTACATAATACATGGGCTCTTAGACTTCGTCATGGCCAACGAACTAGGCCGCGCCTAGCAAAAAAACAACCCATCACCTGCAACGGAGCACGCGGTGTAGCGACGACAGAGGCAGGTGGTTGTGCTACCGGTCATATGACAACATCCATCTCCTCTCGTCTTCTTAAAGAAGACACGCAATGCAAACAGCCACCTCTTCTGATATCCTAAGTTCCATCTTAAAGGTACAATACATGATTGGTAAAGGTCACAGGACAGCACTCATATACTTTGTCTGATCAAACATGTACATGAAATAATAAACCTGTGAAAATGTGAGCTCAATCAGACATCTCAGTCACGAGAAAATAGCGAAAACCCGACTCAATTTGTCTTATAAAACATGAAGAATGGTTTTGATCTTACCCCGAGATCAAAACTGTTTTCAGTCTTTGTTTTACAATTTTCTGGATAAATACAGCATTTCAGGTGGAAAAATTTTTACGGTATGTTTCAACCAGCACCATCTTCATACCTTGGGTGAAAGGGGATAACAAAAACAACTCAAGTGAGGGTGTCCTTTATGTTTGTTCAAAAAATTAAACTTTATGTTCGTTCAAAAAATCGTTTGGACGAACGATCTTTTTAAAAGACTCTAAATCTTGATTTCCTTGAAAAACCCATCATCTGATGAACCAAGATTTCTCATGGTGACTTTCTCATGGTGAACTGTTGAGTCCATTTTCTGTCTCAAACTCAAAATGTTTTTTTTTTAGGCCTTGCAAATCCTGTAAGCTGCCTTTAACTCCCCCGCCCACCCACTCCCGGTAAGTAATATGCATGTACATAATGTATATCATACATTATTCGTCGCCGTATATGTTGGAGGAGTCGGGTTGGCGTAGTGGTTCTGTCCTCGGGTTTCAGTTCAAGCGACCCGGGTTCGAATCCGGCTCGGTCCTCAATAAATTGGACTTTCATTCCCTTCAAAATTTTCAGACTTTGGGGTTTTCATCCAACCTCTAAAAAAAACGTGTCTTCTTCTCATCATCTTTCAATAAAGGTTTCGTTAGGCTTTCGAGCTACAGTGTCTATGGCCTTTTACGAAACCTTGCTTGAGGCTAGGCTTGGGACTTATTTAGCAACCGCCATTTTGAGACCACAAAATGAAATGAAGGGATTGGGCCGAAGAAAGGCTCCGGCTTCGCCATGTATCTCAAGCCCCTCATTTCACACACACACAAAATTAAGGAATATGTACGTTCATTGAGCCGTATTAGACATATTAATAAATTGATGCTCGTATACAGCATCGCTACCCCATATGCATTTCTTATCATAAAAAAGGTTATTGACATTTAACAGGAGAGGATATATATTCAATTATTCAATACTAGAATTCCTGTCATTTTAGCAAGTTTCACAGCAAATACATGGGCCAATTTCATAGAGCTGTTTAGCACAAAACATAGGCCGTACTTAAGCATGAAAGTCTTCCACGATCAAAACAGGATTTTTACATAGGCCTAATTTTCATGTGATGTTTACTGCTTTTGACTTGTATTCGGCCATTGTTTTTTTAGCATAACATTCACAAGGAGTTTCGACTGGCATACTGATTTCGTTTACCAAGGTTTTTGGTGCTTAGGCAAATTTTGGTGTTTAGGGTTAGGTTAGGTCAGGTCAGGGTAAGCCAAAAAAAATAATAAGCACGAAAAGTATTACTTGATCAAACAGGATTACCAACCAAATGTTCATGTGATGTTCACTGCTTTTGAAGTTTGTATTTGGCTATTGTTTTCTGAGCATAACATTCACAAGGAGTTTTGGCTGGTATACTGATTTTATTTACCAAGGTTACTTTTTGGTGCTTAAGCAAATTTTGGTGCTTAAGCAGCTCTGATGAAATTGGCCCCAGGTGTTTTTTTGGATAAAACCTATAGCTCTTTATCAGAGATTGGCATTCGTTATCCGCTAAACGTACACAGCTATGGGGGCTAAATTATTTGAATACGTGATGTATTAAGGATAAAGATATTATAATAATCATATTACATCATTTGAATTAATAACATTACCTCAATTGAAAACAGGGCCTGCCCCAAATTTGCCATTTTATTTCGTGTTTACATTTTATATGTTACTGTTTACGTACTGAGTGTTGTTGTTATGGTACAACACACAATATGTCCACCTTACCATATACCTTGATACATCATTGTATACCTTTACAACGTGTAATGCATATATAAACGGCGCCCCAACCAGTTGTTCCATTAAAGGCCTGAATAAATTGGATGGTCTCTTACGCAATTTTATATGCTGCTTCATTTAAGTCGGATAAAAAGTGTCGTAAGCCTATAATGATGCAGCGACTGGTGGTACACTATTGGGCCAATTACAGGCTTAGGCCTAGTACCTTAAGAGCATACATAGGCCTATCCAGTAGAGCCACACTAGGAGATAGTAAATTGGATCCCTGTGTAAAAAACACATATAACACCATTGGAACTAGTCCATGTTTACGTCTGACTTTTCTAACACACACTGGTGCATTCGTCACGGTCAATAGTCCGATACCATTGAATGATTATTTGTAATACTATAGGTCTCCATTCAATGTTGCTAAACCATGACGTCATTGTTTTCCCAAAACGTTATTGATGTATAATAATGGGCATTGACTGGTAACTATGGAGACCGACTTTTGAACATTCTGTATAGAATTTCGGAGTCTGTGATTTTCGTCTGCAAATTTCCATGGAAATCGTTTCGCGCTGTAAATGGGTACAATATCATAACTCTAGCGTTACACACTGCCATTGTAGTCCGTCGTTTCTATTTTTTTTTTACGAATTAGAAATTCGTCTCCTGATGATGACTAGAGTAGGCTAGTCGAAACGTTGAGACCTTACGAGAAGTGCAAACGAAACGGAAGTGCGAAAGTACGAGTGATTCTTACATGGTGTTTCCGCAAACCGATCCACATACCAATTGTCACCATGCAAAGCCTCAAATCTTTCTTGAATTAGAAATTCTCAAAAAAACCTGATAAAGGTTTGCAGTAAACAAGATACGTTAATTGTTTAGTTTCGCCGCGTCAAAATAATACAAATAGCCTTTGAGAAAGATCCTGCTATAGGATCGAAACGCGTCAGGCCCTTCTAACTCCCAAGGATGGAGGAAGAATACAAAATGGGAAGTGTTTTTCCTCAAACGTCATTTGACGTTTAGTCAAGTCACGTGATTCTGAAGCCCTCCCCCTCCCCTACATTAGGATTTATTCGTTTAGCTCCCCCGGGTCGATACCAGTCAACCTCGTCCCCATTCTCTCGCTTGTTTTGTACAGTATAGTACGACCATTCCCAGTGAGGGCTGACCCATATTAGCTAAACGAATGCACCCATAGATTGATGAGCAGGCTACCGTGTTCTTGGTTGCCACAATAAAACTAGCCACACACCGTCTTTAAACAGAGCCACCACGAGGTGACACAAAAGGCGAACAAATCCCTTATTACCGACGGGCCCAAATCTAGTAGGAGTTGGTTAGTGGGGGTATTGTATGGGGGGTGCTCTACCCATGTTTACTCAACCATCACGCATCATCCCTTACTTCTTACTATGTATACTATTCGCACCATGCCGTATCATGTACGTGCACAAATTATGGCCTATGGACGATTACATACTGATCCGTACGGATTTTACCTCACTCTGCGCTATTACACTGACCACTGATGCGTTGCAGAGAAAGAATTTGGCGGAACAAATAGATACTAGGAACTGATGGATTTGTGTGTACGTCATCCTGACTGTGCCAATCGATATACTGTATAGTTTAGACTATTGATATTATCGAGTTGATGGATCGTGACTGACGGCATGTTTTTCCAACTTTTGCTTATCTGAACACAGGTGGATTGTTGAGCGGTTGAATGAAGGGTCTTCGGTCCAGAACGACAAGGTTTCAAGCCCGACCGACCACGACGCAGCGTGTCAACCGGCCACCACGGAGCTAGAGCAGGCATCACCCCCTGCTGACGTACGCTCGCCGGGAACCGTTTTCTGGAATAAAAACACTGCTTAAGATGACAAGACTTTTGGATTGAAACCACCAGCCATCACATGAGAAGATTTGACCTCAGCAACCGTCTGCAAAATCCTGAGTTTCAACCGAATCTCACAAAGTTGTCAAAACTCAATTTTGTCGGTACAGGACACACAACGACGGAGAGATAAACCACTAAATTGCCGATGATAACCTTAAAAAAACATATCAGAACCGAAATTGGGTAACCTGTGGACCCAATTATAATCAAAAATTGGCCCAACATAGAAGTGCATGTCATTTTCTTCGGATAATAGAGAGGATCTGCTTTGGCAACAGGGTCGTGCTGAAGTTTTTTGTTTGCTTAGCTCTGGCACATCAAATCCCTACTAATGCTTCGCACGTCACACTGTCAGCCAGTGGTATTTTCCCCCACACGTACCGGAGTTCCTACTATAGCGCCGAAGGCCAGTTGATGGTGAATCCTTTATTCCTCAATTCATGGATCGTGGCAAGCACGGAAGAGTTAGAAAAGATCAACTCTTTTCCCCTGGATTGTGTAAGGACAATTTGTCTGTGAATGAGTGACTTTTGTGCGTGAAATTTCACCGGGCATTTTTGTGTGGTGCCTATAGGGGCCATGATTCAACGTGTGTCTGGATAAAACCGGCGTGTTGGACTAGCCCCTAATCAAAGTACAACTATACAACGATGTATGTACTCATGGAAACTTTGCACCGTGTTCGATAAGGTAGTACAAACTACCGTATTTTGGAATTGGGATAGGCCTTCATTTTGGGTGCTGTTCTACTCGTTCTGCCTGGATCAGGATTGCAGCAACAATGAATCAACGATTTTCTCGCCCGGAGAAGACGTTTAGTAGGGAGGACAAGGCCATGCAGAAGAACGTTTACGCCCGGCGGCATCTTGACGCCGACCTGGAAGCCCAGCAGGGTCTGGAGAGGATCCACCTCCAGACTATACGGAACGAGAAGATGCGGTTGCAGAAGGAGCTGGAGCGGATGCGGGGACGAGGGCAGAGGGTGCTGGGCAGGAGGACTATGACTGGCATGCAGCGCATCAACACGACTAAGCTCACTCAGCTACGTTTGAATCGCGAGTCCACGAACGGGATGATCAGGTCGCGGTACGCGCCGGCCGGACGGTCGACATCCCCGGTGTCTGGGTCAGCTGGTGACTCGCTCAACAACACGGCCTCGGTGCCCTTGGAGGCTGTCGGACGTAGTCCCCGCAGCAGCACCCTGGAACTCCCCGCCATCAACCCGGGCAACCGCAGCTCTCGCAGCCCTCGAAACGGCTTCCGTGGCAGCAACAACAACAACAACCGGTATGAGCTGGAAGAAGATTTCATCAGGGAGCAGCAGATGCTCGAACACAAGAAGAACCTGTCTAAGAAACAGGAGGAGCTCCTGGCCAGAGTGGAGAAATTCGGCGAGGACTTGGGCTCTGGACTCAAGCAGCGAGACGGCAGCGGTGATACCAAGACCCGATCCCCAACCGAACACAGCGACAAAAGTGACGACGGCATGACGATTAACTCCGATCCAAGCTCCAGCTTCCCTCCTCCGGGGAAGACCAAATCATCCAGCGGCGTAGGCCGGACACGGAGCAACTCTTTCTCGGAGTACGACTTGAAGAACATCAAGCAGTCCATCACGAAGCGACTCGTCGGGGAAGAGCGAGGAGATCACGGTAGGGACACCACTGCAGCTCCGCTGACCCAAGAGAAACAACTCTCACGTACGGTCTCAACAACATCCTCCATGGGGACCACCACCAGCAAGTCCCGCAAGAAGACATCCCAGGGAAGCGAACCTCGTCCGATGGAGATGATCTTCGACCAGGAGACCTACGCTCCGGACGGCAGCCTGAGAACAGTCCACATGCTACCGGACCCAAATGACAGCTTCGCCGAGGCCAAGAAGGCCCGCTACCTCCGCTGGCGTGGACCCCGGGAGATAGACACGGAACTGACCATCACCGAGATCTTTAGCAAAGAGAATCCAGCACTTGAAAGAAAGGAAAGTACGGTGTCTTCACATGGTCAATTCTGATCAAAATTGCACCTAATCTAAACATTACCTTTGTAAGAAAAGCTATACACAATTGTAATTATGTATCACGTGGCGGCATCTTTGGGTACAAATCCGGGAAAAACATCCTGCAAAAATAGCTAGAATGCAATTGATTAAATTCATCAACTTAACGACAGTGGGCAACCATTACGTCTGGAAACGGTTAATGTTTGTGTGTGTAATATAATGGACTGTAGTACTGTATTGTATTTTTACAAATAGGGCATTAGGGAGACATGTTAGCGTCTGAAAGTAAACATTTGGGAGACATCGGGACTTATGGAAACATTTCGATGTCTCCCTAAGGTACCAACTACCTTTTAAAAACAGTATTTTTACCGTCCATATTTTAATAGAAGACAGAGAATGCTTTCAATATAAGCATAATGTCAATTTCAAGTTCATTGGTTTGGAGGATGTTTAGAAATAGTTAAGCAAATTTTGTGCACGACCCTATGAAAATGTTTCCCTATATCAGAGTGTACACTGTCAAGATTTTCGGTAACAATCTCGGTAACATGTTGCCCAGGTACCTTGTTGCTGAAAATGTTGTCAGTGTACACTGAGCAAAACGAGTTGGGTAACATGTCGCAGCAACATCTCGGTAACATGTTAGCCAAATGTTGCTATAGTGTACACAGGGCCCAGAGTCGTGTTGCCCAGGTGTGTTTCCCTAACTGGGCAACATGTTACCGAAAATGTTACAGAAATTGTTGACAGTGTAGGCCTACACTCTGCTTAAGTACCCATCCTCGGTTATTATTATAATAAGTCATGACAACATTGGGTTTTGTTAACATGAAATAATATTTCATGAATCCATTTTTTCATATTTCCTGTTTAAAAAACACTCGCTGTTTTACAATAATTACAGGCCTTGTCTTTCATGGCCCTGACACTTCACACAAAAGTAAAATACTCAACGACGGCCGCAAATACATATTCTGAAATTAGATTTTGCTCATGAAAAAAAAACCCCAAATATTGATTTCAGCTATAATGTTGTAAAGTTAATTTTTAATAAATACTACTTGAAAAAAAGACCGATGTTTGCATAGCAAGCTCCACATTATTATTAATTTTTTTGGAAAGCCAAAACCCTTCTTTTGTGGGAATAAACAGGTTGGCTGAAAGAAGTATACACTATTACAAGCCAACTGTAGCATAGCAACAGCGAATGGGCCCCATGCACATGAAATGACGTTTGGTCACAGAAAAACAAAAATACATTGTACAAACTTATACAATTATGTTCTGTGCATGCACACGTATACACGTATTAACCATGGGTACATTATCATTGTGTGTTTGACATTTCTGATAACCCCTATTGGAAAATATAAATGGTTGAATGAACTTGAATTTATAACAAGGAATTATTTTCTTTTTAAACCGATAGTCAGACAGGTTCATGTGAGGTTATTGCTAAAATGATACGACAACACAATTTGTTTACCTTAAAGGTAAAAAACATGATTCGTAAAGGTCACAGAACAGCACTCACACTTTGGTCTGATCTAACATGTACATGAAATAATAAACCTGTGAAAATTTGAGCTCAATCGGACATCTGAGTCACGAGAAAATAGCGAAAACCCGACTCAGTGTTTCTTATAAAACATAAAGAATGGTTTGGCTCTTACCCCGAGATCAAAACTGTTTTCGGTCTTTGTTTTACTAAGGATAAATACACCATTTCAGGTGGAAATATTTTAACGGTATGTTTCTACCAGAACCATCTTCATACCCTGAAAGTTATACGTAAATCTGTGAAGATTTCTGTTTGGGTGTGTTACCAATCCTGTACTGTACCTTTAAAGGGTTCTGTTTTCTTCTAAATTCGGTTTTTTTTCTCACAGACAAACAAATGGGTTGCTTCTATTACAAACTGGTGTTTGACGTGTACACAGTGCAACCTTGTTTAATAATGCGATTAAAGGTAACTGAATACTTTGGTTTTTTGTCCAACAAAATGCAGATTCGTGTGCAAAAATATCACGAACGATACAGTAACAGTCATCTGTGAAATTTCCAGTCCCATACGGTGCCCATTTTTTGAGAAAACAGTGAAAAACGGCCTCAGTATTTCTTAAGTCTTTTCTCTTTTATTTATTGATCTTTTAAAAGATCAACAAGATTTTCGGTCATTGTTTGACTAATTTCTGGATAAATACACCATTTCAGGCGGAAAACAAATTAACGGTATGTTTCTACCAGCACCATCTTCATACCCTGAAAGTTATACGTAAATCTGTGAACATTTCTGTTTTGGTCTCTTACCAAAGTATGATACTACCTTTAAAGGTAACTTCATACTTTGATTTTTGTCCAACAAAAATGCAGATTCGTGTGTACAGTAACAGTCATCTGTGAAAATGTCCAGTCCCATACTTTTTGAGAAAACAATGAAAACGTTCACGGTATTTTCAAATCTATCCACAGGCGTTTTGAGCGCGAGACAATACGTGGGGGGGGGGGTGGAAGGGGGATGGGGGAAATAGAGGTGGGGCAACGACAAGCCGGAAGTACAACTGTAAAATGTTATTATCTAATTTGTAATTTCATATACTTAAATACTATTGTTGTTAATGTACATGTATATATATTTAATGGCAATATTGTAAATAATTATAGGGTTTTTTGACAAGGCCGGCGTGTTTAATTTAGTCAGGCGGCCTCAATAAATGCGCAATGCACTTAGTCGAAGGGATATTATGTGTTAATGTTATAGTCTGTTTAATTTCGTTGGCATACAATGTACAATGTAGTTACATTTCGATGGAGTACGCATATCTGAAACAATTATTGAAAGATACTGGTTAAGTGTATGTATCATACTTTGGTAGCACACCGAGACAGCAATCTTCACAGATTTACCTATAACATAAGCCCTGTCCGCACTGGACTTTTTTTGGGCAAAGTAACCGAGACACTGGGTACTTTACCCATTTTAAGTCCAGTGCGGACGTCTCATGAAGTCTACCTCTCAGTTACTTTGCCCGAGCCGCGCGGGCATTTCTACCGGCCAACTTCTGCCCGGGTAGAATACCCGAGACACTTTACCCGAGACGAAAAGTCCAGTGCGGACAGTGCGAGTCGGGTAAACCATGGGTAAACACATGAGCCTAGTATTGTCAGCTCGGTAATTCCTCCGCGTGTGCACGGTTAAGTTACCTGAGTCAAAAGTCCAAGTGCGGACACCGGTAATATTTGCCCATTTTTCATTTACCCATCGGCTCGGTTAAATCCCCGGAAAAAGAAGTCCAGTGCGGACAGGGCTTAAAGGCTACTGCAGGGTATAAAGATGGTGATGGTAGAAGCATACCGTTAAAATCGTTCTGCCTGAAATGCTGTATTTATCCACAAAAGTGTACAACCAAGACTAAAACAAGTTTGATCACAGGGAGATCAAAACTCCTGTGAATAGATTTGAACATACTGTGAGCGTTTTCACTGTTTTCTCAAAAGGTCACAGTCATCTGTGAAATTTCCAGTCCCATACGGTGCCACTTTATGAGAAAACAGTGAAAAACGGCCATGGTATATCTTTAAATCTTTTCACAGGATTTTTAATCTTCCGAAGATCAAAATAATTGCTGGTCAATTGGTTTTTACTTTTTTCTTGATAAAATACATCATTTCAGGCAGAACAACGTTAAAGGTAGTATCATACTTTGGTTTTTGTCAAAGAAGTACAGATTCATGGGCAAAAATATCAAGGAAGATACAGTCACAGTCATCTGTGAAAATTTCAGTCCCATACGGTGCCCACTGTTTGAGAAAATCGTGAAAAACGGCCGCAGTATTTCTTAAGTCTTTACTCTTTTATTTTTGATCTTTTAAAAGATCAAAAAGATTTTCGGTCGTTGTTTTACTAATTTCTGGATAAGTACACCATTTCAGGTGGAAAAAATTAACGGTAGGTTTCTACCAGCACCATCTTCATACCCTGAAAGTTATACGTAAATCTGTGAACATTATTTTCTGTTTTGGTGTCTTACCAAAGTATAATACTACCTTTAACGGAATGTTTTTACCATCACCATCTTTATACTCAATGTAAGTTATAATTTAATCTGTGAAGATTTCTGTTTCTATAATTATGCTACCAAAGTATGATAGTACCTATAGGAGCGATGCAAATTCCCTTTTGCGAAGCTGATGCAATTTTTTTAAACTGGTAGGGGTATGGGAACTTCCCTTATAATGCCAAAACCATACAATTTAGGAATTGAATAGTACAACTGATGACTGTATCGATTGCAATACCTCTGTTTGTTCTGTCATGAAGGCTAGGCGATCCATCAAAAACTCTTTGAAACCTCGACACAATGGGACCACCCTCCCTCCCAATCACCCCAAAATTAAAGCTCAGTACAGGATTAGTAACATACCCAAACAGAAATGGTCACAGATTTACGTACAACTTTCAGGGTACGAAGATGGTGCTGGTAGAAACATACCACTAAAATATTTCCGCTTGAAATGGTGTATTTATACAGAAATTAGCCAAACAAAGACTGAAAATAGTTTTTGATCTCGGGGTAAGATCAAAACCATTCTTTAATTGAGTCGGGCTTTCGCTCTTTTCTCGTGACTCAGATGTCCGATTGGGCTCAACTGAGTTTCACAGGTTTATTATTTCAGGCTGGATTAGACAAAGTGTGAGTGCTGTTCTGTGACCTTTACCAATCATGTATAATACTAAACTCGAGAGAGAAGAATGTAGCAAATAAGTGGGAAAAAACTGAGCCACCAAAGCCGAACTAGCCCCCTCCTCACACCTTCTGAATAGACGTGGAATCTACGATTGAAGACGAACACCCATTGGGCCCTGGGGGTGGGGATGGGGTCGGGGAGGGGGTTGTGCCACCGTACAAATCGTTTGAAAAAAGGCCCTCGAGTTTCGTCTGTTTTCGAAACCAAGAATTTTTGTTCATGACCAACAAAATATTGTCAATGTAGGAACTGAAAAATCAAATACATTTCCTGTGTCATCATTTCTATAAAATAGCTGTCTATTGTTGTGCAGTGCATGTGTATACCGGCGAAATTACTCCAAACATGTTCATGGTTACTGTACGGAAATGTTCGACAATGGGGCCGTTGCTATGTCAAATTGTAACGTTGGGGGCGCTATGTTTTATGCAAATTAGACAGTCGAAGCAAAAAATGAACTTTATGAAACCACATGAGCTTGGATTCTATAGACGATTTATGTACAAGGAAATTGAATTAAAATTCGACACAAAAAAAATACACAAAGTTCATGTAGGACATGAATATGGAATTAAGAACTGGCAAAGGAAATATAAGATGACATAATTAGAACACAGGGTGTCATATTTAGCTATGATTTTGTGAATATAAATGAGCATTTTCAGTGTTTTGGTTTAAATATGAAGTTATTTTTCATTTAACAAAATTATAGGCTATGTTCATACGAGGGGCTGGCTTCGGTATAACCCAAATGGGTTTAGTCCCACTGAAAAAAAAGTCTGTTTGGACACAATTTTCCAGCACTTGGGGACTAACTTCTGGTCTAACCCCAATTGGGTTTATTTGTGGGACTTAGTATTTCCACGGCACTATCACAAGTAAAGTTATAATTTGGGGAGGAGCCTTAATTTGGGTTTAAATATCGAATAAATCTTGCAGGTTCTTGTCACAAAAACCAAGAAAAAGTCACACATAATAGTAGCATGAATAAATCTTAAAGTTTGAGGATTTTACAGAAATACATGTAGAAACAAACAACCAGTGGTCGATTTCATCAAACTCATCGTAACTTTCTATCAATCCTAGGACTTATGATGCATTGCATGCAGCCCTACGTAGGATACGATGGGTTATATCCTTCGTAACTCAAGTTACGATCAATCGTAAGGCTTCGCGAAATCAACCTGAGGGAAAGTAATTATACTGATAATTATTCACAAACAAAATCACTGGGTAAGCTGGAATTTTTTTTTGGGAGCTGAAATAACAGAGAAATTTTCTCATAATTCTCACCAATTTTATACTCAAAGTAAAGAAGCACACTACCGAAAAAAATATTAAGGAATAATAATGCCCAGGAGAATTAATAGGCCAATGGACAGCCAATATAATTATGTCAATCAACGTAGATGCATAAAAAAAATGTTAAACAAATTTACAGGAGTTGTCAAATCTTTTTGTACAGAAGTTTCTTTTTATATATCAAACAATCTATAGTGCCTGAAACGGCTAGTATTTAACTTGGTATATAAATTATTTCAATATGGAGGCTGTTTTAAAATGCACTACGTTTGTTTATGCCAGTCTCCATGGCAACGGCTGACTAGCAATACAACATGGCGACTGGTGACATCATTATGTACAGTAGTTATGGTATACTGGTACCCCGCTATTCTGCATTAAAGAAGATGGAAAATAAACTAAACCAAACCAAATGTGCCCAATTTTAACTGATACCATAATAGGTCAAATGGCCGTTTACGGTGATATTAACGTACCGGTAATAGAAATTACAACAATTTCCGAGAACAGTGGAAAGCCGTTATAATGGACACCGTTATACCAAACATTTAGACTATACCGAACATCATCCTTGGCTCCCAATCTAAGTGTGCACAACATACCAAGAGTTCATGAATATTACTGCGGTACCCGCCACGATATTGAATTTGATTCACCCTGCAGACCCCAGCTCGCTCGGTGGCCTAGCAGGTTAGGCATCTGCACTAGTAAGCAGGGGGTAGTGGGTTCGAATCCCACCTGAGCCAGCATGGGATTTTTTCACGTGCTCTCACAAGCACTGAGTATACAGTGCTCATCCACGTCGGTGAAGGGCAACCCTAATTTGCATACCAAGAGTTGTTGTTTAAAATCTCTGTAACGAACAAACCCTTTACCAAACATTCTGCTTTGCCGAACATCATCCTTGGCTCCCAATTTTCGTGTGCAATACATACCGAATCCTGAAGCACTGTCGACTTCAAATCGCTATAACGATGATCGCTATAGTGATAAGATAATAATAGTGTGTTTGTTGACAAGTCGCATTCAAACCAAGTAAGCTGTCAGACAATGGGTCGATTTCACCAAACTCATTGTAACTTACAATCAATCGTAGGACTTGTGATGCATTGCAGCCTTACGTAGAAGTCCTGGGATACAATGGGTTATCCTTTGTAACTCGAGTTACGATTGATCGTAGGGCTTCATGAAATCAACGTAATAACTTGTACCTTGCTTGTTATCAATGATAAACAGCGCCCTCAAGCCAGATAGGTAAGACACAGAAATGTCATTCGTAGAGGCGATGATGTGAGAATGTGATATAGTTGGTGCTTTATGAAGGCATAGGTGACAAGTGCGTTAGGCACTCGCCTCTCACCAATGTGGCCCGGGTTCGATCCCGGCTTGGGTCATATGTGAGTAGAGTTGTGCATTGGTTCTCTCCTATGCTACAAGGGTTTTTCTCCGAGTTCTCTGGTTTTCCTCCCACCACAAAAAAATCTAGCAGCCAAGGGACGCCCATGAATGCCGGCAACTCGATCACGTTGAAGTCGCATCCTTCGCAATTCAGCACCAGGGCTGCGAGTAAGGATGATTAGCCTCCCAAATCATTATAGTTATTATTTACCGAACAATTTCTCGCTACGTAACAGCATGATCAAGGATGCTTCTTCTGTCCAAGATAAAGAAGCTTTAGGTCAAGTAAAGGATTAGGAAGAATTAGCTCCCATGTGTCCTATTCACATGTAAATCCCCTCTAATCCAAGCAAGATTTTTATCCACTTCTGAAAGATAACGTGCCGCGGGAGGGAAAAGCAGAAAAATTAAATCCGTCTAGAAGTGGTTGAAGGCTATTTCATATTGAAAGCATTTTAGAGTTTTTTAGAGTTAAGAGCAGCCTCACGGCATTGTGGTGCTTCGTTTACACTGCTGCTCCGTCGAGAAATCGTAGTTGTACCTGAAGAACATGTCCTGATCCGTCGGAAGCCGCAGCGTCGATAAATCCTAGAGAGGCACACAGATCGTCAACATTGTGTCAGAGTTAAGGACTAAGGGAGAGAAACTTTAATACTGGTCGGGCCTGGCCACTAAAAAGCCTGGCCGGGCCTGGGCCTTCAGGTCTGAAATCTTCCTGTCAGCCTGAAATTACACAACAGAGCTGCTTTAAAATCATCCAGAAAGCCTGGCTTCTGGATGCTGTCCATGATCAATGTGGACTCAGGCTGCATCCGAATCTGTTGTCTAGAGCTAGGTCTAGGTCTTCGCTCCATTGGAAATCCGCGCAGATACCAAGTCAATAGACCTAGCCATAGCTCTGGAAGCCCGGACACGGCCTCAATCTGTCAATCAGGTTAGTGCCAACTATTATTCAGGACACAGCAGGGGCTTGAAGTTGGTTATTCACAGCTAGGGGATTATAGAAGCCCAAGAGTTCAGGCAAAACCCAGGCCTAGCCTGACCTGGCCTGGCATGGCCTAGCTTCTAGCCTCTCGGTGACTGGGCCTGGCCAGTATTAAAGTTTCACTACCTAGACATCCTGAGTTTGTTTTGGGCCTCTGTTAAAGAGTTAGACACAGCTTGCTTATCTTCTCAGCAGTTCTTCGAGTATGACTCTGCTAACAGGCAAATCATGCGGAATGTGGTAATTAAGTCCACCTCTAAAATCATGATTTCGCGAACAGAGGATTAAATACTTTTTACATTTAATCATTATTACTGATATTATTATCAGTAATATATTTATTGGATATTATTGAATGTCCTGAAGATTATTTCTAAGCTTTAAGAGTAAGGCTACTTACCGACTGGTTGGTTGGCTGAAGTGAAGCGTGAAGCTCAAACGGTACTCCTTCAATAGCTAAAAAAAAAAAAAAAATATACGAGAATCCAAGTAATAAACTGCTGCAAACTGCTCATCAATCAAAATAATTACCTGAAATATTATAATGCTCAGAGTTAGGACGGCCTGACATGTTTTTATCCTAGCACGATCTTTATCGAAGGCTAAAAAAGTCTTCGATAACAATCCTGCTGGGATAAAAAAAGCATCATACAGGCCCTCCTAACTCCAAGCAAAATAATGACCTGAAAATGCATCAGAGTTAGGAGAGCCTGACATTTCGATCCTAGCAGGATCTTTATGTAAAGGGCTGATGCGGATGGACACTATTGCGTGATCTTTTTAGTGGCTGGAAAGGAGACTAATGTAGGACACAGCAGTCAGGATTGATGTTGTAACAGCACTAAAGCATGCTGCCCAACACCAATCCCAACCACTGCATCCTCAATTATCTCAGGTCGCTCCATTTCTCAACAGGGGTGTCAAGGTCACATTGGAACATCTATAACCAGAGTGCAATGGGGTGAACCTGTAAACCTAGGACTGTACCACATTTAAAGTTAAGACAAAAATAAAATGGGGGTGTCCCTTTTCTGTAAATGAAAGGAGGGACCTCATTTACATTTAGCCTTTCAGAAGGATCCTGCTAGGATCGAAACGGTTGGTTGCCCGGGCTTGGCCAGGCTTTTCAGTGGCCAGGCCCGACCTGTATTGAAGCTCCTCTCTCTATAAAGTGAAGGAATTAAAGGTTTACTCACCAGATTGTATTCTTTCAGTAGCAGCGTTGGTTTGTATCATTGATGCCTGCCTTGCCAGGGTGCCGCCTCTTGAAGGGTATTGGTAGGGCAGAGGTTGTCCCTGTACGGCAGGATTCGGAGCTTGTGTCGGAGCTCTGAACAAATTCAAAAGATAAAAATTCTCTCATTATACACATGGCTGCAGTACAGATTCTTCGTCATCGTCAAGAAAAATTTAATCTCCATGTTTTCTGTAATAGCAGGGGCCAATTTCATAAAGCTGCTTAAGCACCAAAATTTGCTTAAGCACCAAAATTTGCTTAAGCACCAAAAACCTTGGTAAATAAAACCAGTATGCCTGGATTAATACACCATTTCAGGCGGAAAGATTTTAACGATAGGTTTCTACTAGCATCATCTTCATACCCTGAAAGTTTTACGTAAATCTGTCAACATTTCTGTTTTGGTCTCTTACCAAAGTATGATACTACTTTTAAGCAGCTCTATGAAATTGGCCACAGGCAAAGCCTGCATCTGGCCTGGCTTTTCAGTGGCTGGGTCCGACCAGTATTAATGCTTCCCTCGCTAAGACAACCATAAGATAGTGTTGACTTACCCATAATAGCCCGCTGTGTTGTTGGCATATGGCTGTGGATTTGGAGGTTGCATCGGCCGGCCGTAAGGATCCGTCTCAGCAGGCTGAGGTTCCGCACTTGTCAGCGAGCCCATCCTCAGGTACAAGTAAAGGCCATTGATCTCACTGCAACACAAAGAGAAAGAAACGGAACGTGATTGGGGGCTAAGATTCTGCTTACCGCACGATTCTGCGCTTACAATCCTCATTCTCCGCTTACTGGGTTAGCGCCGAATTTCAGCGCTTACAATAGTTGCTTTCGAGTAGGTCACCTAGGTCGCTCCGAGTCAGCCCCCGTACCGTTCGATTAGGTCTGACGTCATTCTCGGAGTTCACCCAGGGCAGCCAGCAAGGACCCTGCTCGCGAGCAGAGTCAGTGGTGGGAAACACGTCACACGAAATCAAGATGGCAGAAAGGTAAGCAAGCGTTCGATTAGCCCAGCTGTGGTGGCTGATCCGGGTGACATGACCCGTATTGACCAAGGGAAACTACTCGAACGCACCTCAAGCAATTGAGAAATTCTTTCTTATGCGAGTTGCGCACATACATGACTGGAAATTCCTCCCTAACCCACGTAAGAAGAGAATTTTCTACATAAGAGCAATTCCACGGTATCGCTTTTAGCGTTTTAAAGGACAGGGTGTACTTGGACTCTGACTTAAGTCTTTGGACCTCAAGACTTAAAGGGCAAATGAGACAGCTATTCCCACACAATCTGGCGTAACAATCGCAACAGTTTTTTGTTGTTTTCTACTGTTTCCAATGATCAAATTGAGTTGAAAATTTCAAAGGTTTGATTTTATTCCATGACAAATCAAATTATGAGCAGCCTGCAGCTGATCTGTCACCTTTACCAATGTTGTAAAGTGCCCTTTATGCTGAGTCAAGCTTTTTGATGGCAACGACTCTAGTCACGAGCCAAAGTCCACAAAAATGTGAGACTTTGATTCAAGTTATCAACTCAAATCATTCACAGGACGGTTATTGAGTGCCTCACTCCATCCCCCCACGTTTTCTTGCCATTCTGGACCCGCCCCTATTCTTACCCTCTTGGCGTAGCATCGACGGGTCTGGTCTTGGACTTTGCCGATGTCAGATGGATGTCACTGATGGCTTTGCTGACCGTTCCTCTCATAACAAACTGGGCGATCAGCAATTTCTTCTTTAGAATCGGCTCCTCTGTTTAAAAAGGTTGCAATACAAAAACCAGTTAGGAAGAGAAACTTAAATACTGGTCAGGCCTAGCCAGGGGTCGATTTCACCAAACTCATCGTAACTTACTATCAATTGTAGGACTTGTATTGCAGCCCTACGTAGGATACTATGGGTTATCCTTCGTAAATCGAGTTATGATGGATCGCAGGGCTTCGTTAAATCGACTCCAAGCCTAAGACTTTGGGCCTGAAATTCTACTCTTGTCACCCCTGAACTTTCAATACAGTAGAGCTGCTTAAAATCAATCAAGCCTGGCTTCTGGATGCTGTCCATGATTAATGTGGACTCAATATGTCAATCAGGTTTAGTGCCAACTATGATCCAGGACACAGCAGGGGCTTGAAGTTGATAGTTCAAAGATGAAGATGTTCTGAATAAAGAACGAAATATATAATAAAAAATGGCTTCCCTTAGTCTTTTTGGAGTAAGTGTAATATTGAGTTATCTGAATTTTATCAGTGGATCACCAACTCGGCAAAGGTAGGGCTTATAAAAGCCAAAGACCCCAGGCAAAGCCCAGGTCTGGCCTGGCTTTTCAACAGCTAGGCCCAACCAACATCCAAGTTTCTCTCCCTAAATGCATTTTTAAGGTTTCTATCCCGCATCTGCGGCTCTCTCCGCAGGCTCTTCCTTAGAAGATTCTCCAAAAATAGCTGTGTCTGAAAAGGACTTCCAGAGCCTACGTCTAGGTCTATTGTCTTGTGTCTCTATGCATTTCCAATGGAGCGAAGACCTAGACCTAGCTCTACACAACAGATTCGGATGCAGCCTAAGCGGTGAAATGGACTGAACAAACAGAGTCTAGTTTGTGCTCTCTGTTCCTCTATTCGTCTCCTGTTCGGCTTATAAACCTTCAGAACTGTCTTCAAAAGTTTTTGCAGACCGATTAATAATTGACAGCGACTTACTTGTGTCGGAGGTTGTCCCGATTGATGTATAGCCTTGTGGTATCGGCTCGTTGTCCTTGACAACGGTAAGATCTGTCAGAACTACGTTGCCCTGTTTGGAGAAAACAAAAACGGATCCACGCGACAACTAAGTTCGGGTGGCAGTAAACGGAGAGAAAGTTGAATACTGGTCAGGCCCAGCCTTTGAAAAACCTGGGGCCTTTTCTCAAAGCTCAGCTTGGCTCAGGCTCAGGCTCAGGCTCAGGCTCAGGCTAAGGCTCAGGCTCAGGCTCAGGCTAAGGCTCTGACTCAGGCTCCGGCTCCATTTCGTGAATCCATTCTCAAGTTACAGGTATCAAAATAGAGACTTTTGGCAGCAGTTCTGAAGTAGATTCTCTGGTTTGAAAAGGTAACAGAGCTTCAGCTCCTACGAAAAACCACTACGTATATTTTCAGCATATGAACGACAGAACCGGAGCCTGAGCCTGAGCCTCCGTTTCGAATTGGCCCTAAGTCTCCAATTCTTGAACTGACCTGAGAAGGTTGGCGTGTGAAGCAGAGATATCTCGTCACCTTCCTGAAAAATCCGTCCTTCCACATGTCGGCATCCTGATTGTCCGTCGTGTTCTCAATCTGAAAATTACAAAACAACATAAACAACTATGGAGATCACAGATCAAACTTTGGTCCCCTGTGGAGTGTGGCAAGCAACGTAGGCCAAGTAGAGCGTCCTGCCTTTTTGGAAAAAAGGAAGGAGATCGCCTCTTTTTTTCTTTCCAAAATGGCCGACCGACCCATTTATCCAAAATAACTGGCCGGGGCCCACAGGCCAGGAAATGACTAAAAATGCATTTAAAAATGATTTTTCTGGATTCAAACCCACAATCTGTATATTGACCACAAGATCGTAAGTACAACAATCTTTCTTTACATAGTGTCTTGCCCAAGGAAGCAAGCACCACGAACCCATTGCTGGACTCAAACCCACAATCTGTAGATTGACCACAAGATCTTGAGTACGACATGCCAGACCACTAGGCCACAGCACCCCACAAGTACAGGTACAGTACACAAAACAAACTTACAACTTCAAAATGTACAGGACATCTTTCCTTGTCGGCGATGACACAGAGCCCCGTGATTGGCTGGGAGTCATTGGCCATTTCTACAATCTGTCTACGTTGTTGTACAATACAATTTATTGTGTACTTGGATCCTCCTCTTAGACTTCTGTGATGGCAAAAAAATCTTTCTCAAAGTTCCACAGCACAACGGAAAAAGCGCAGACCACTGGGCCACAGAAAAAGATGTTTTGTTTATCCACCTGACCTATTAAAAAAGAAAACAAGAGAAAAATGTTGTGCTACAAACTCGAACAAACTGAACAAAGAAAAATTGACTGAAGCGGGATTCGAATCGCCGACCTCCTGAATACCGTATAAGCGCTCTACCAAGTGAGCTATCCAGCCCTAAGTTGGTGGTGTCCCTAACAGTCAATTATCTTTGTTCGTTTGGCAGTCAGAAGTCATGAAACCACACACAGATCACCATCACAAGGATCATTTCATCGATACACGCAGCAATGCTGCAACCTGGGAACGGTACATGGGGGATCACTCAAAGAGGATACAGCTTTTTAATTAATATAATCATCAAATAACCACAAGGGAAACTGACTGAATGTCATCAAAAAGTGAACAATGTTTTACAGATGAACTGTACAGTTAAGGCCACATAAAAAAAATTACTTGTTTAGCGTCCCCGCCCGACCTCCGATATGAGCCCGACCTGTATTATTTTTTTATTTTTTATTTGTCTCCAAAAAAATAAATATTGGGGGAAACAATTATTTCTTGTATGTAAAAGCAGTGTGCGCTAATATCTACCGTAATTTTCGGACTAAACATCATGAAGGCCACCTGGGGTAGAAGCCGCAGCATGCGAAAAATGTACAAATTTAAGCGGAAGGGACATTTGATAATCAACGTTCCGGAAATTTGTACCGATGTGGCGGACTGAAGGAATATCAGCCGAGCGCATGACTAGAACAACCGTAACCCGACTTGAGTCAAGTCTACATACTTAGGTTTCTCTAGTCTACTGAAATTTCCAATGGTCAGATATCTAGCTTGAAAGCTTCTATGGTCTTCAGTATCTTCCTAACATGTTTTCTGACCATGAATACCATGTATCTTTTCTTCCACAGGCATGTTGCTATTCTATCCTTAAAATAAAAAATAAAAATAAAAACCTCCCTCCCTACCTAGAAAATTTGGAAGAGGTGGACGCTAAACAATTTTTTTTTTTATGTGGCCTAAGTGGTAATATAACTCTGGCATTGTTTTGACAAGAAAAAAAGGCTGTCAGGATAATGATATATGCTGCCTACAACATCATGCATAAGTACAATCCTATCAATTTAAACGATGACCATCAAATATTTGATTTCCACAATAAATTGGCATTGGTTTACAACTTGAAACAGAACATAATACTGCACCCCGTATAAATTTATGAAAATCTTTTATATTTTTGGAATGATAACAAAACAATTTTATCATTTTTTAACAATAACAGGTACATGGTGCTATTCCTATTTGTTAACCATTATCATAGAATTTGAAGATCCAACACAAAATAATTTTTATGGAATAATCGTGGAAAACTACACACAAGTTTCACATGACTAATTCGAAAACAGTGGTGATCTTCCTTACCTTCAAATCTTGAATATTTCTGTCCAAATAATGGTGACGATCGCCAACAAACCAACGATCAATCCCTACACTTTGCTTGTATTAGATCATAGACAAATCCTTCTCATTTGATCCTCCGTGACTGGATCACATCCATGATAAAGTGGAGTTTTTTCAAAGGCCAAAGAAAGGTGAATTTTGGTTGAAATTGTACTTTGTAGTTTGTACCGATTGACACACAAATACACAAAGTTGCATTGGAATATCCCGGAAGGGCGCCCTCAATACCTGCCAGGTGGAGATGCGCCCCGCCCGTCTGAACTGGGTTGGGGGAGGGGTGTAGCTGGTTTTTATATTTGAAAAAAAGGCCTTTTTGGCTGGGTTTTAGAGGTAGATACTCCATTTTATAAACAATTTAATGAAGCACCAACTTCAACGAAAAACACAACCTGTATTTTCAGCGGCATTTTGAAGTTTTGGACGCTTTTAGTTACTCTTTCTGCACAGCCAAAGGGCGCCCTCAATGACTCAATTATTCAAGACAGGTTGTTGACGTAACAATTATTTCACGTGTGATAGAACATTCAGTCAGTCGAGAGAAACCTTGAGAAATGTTCTCTTTTTGGTGCCATTTCCATTCATTTTGACCGTGATTTTAAGAGTTGAATTGTTCCTCGAACTATTGGATCATCCAGTGGATTTAAATGGCGGTCGCCTTATCACGCATGCAGGACGGAATCAAGTTGATTCTTGCGCTGTTCTGTTTCGGCTTGGTGCCCACAACTTTGGCCCAATCAGATGCCAAGGTGGGTTAATTTGGGGATCGCAAATAGCGACCGCTATGAATTGTGGGATGCATAAGGGTCGAAAGGGCGCCACCACCTGCTTATTTTTTAACAGTTTTCTAAACTATATATTAAGCAGTTTATATTATTATAATCTAACGTTAGACCCAGTAACTGGGGCGCTGAACTCCCTTTTTTTACTTTTGGGGTTGATGGTCGGTACGGTACGACCGTCAACCCCAAAATTCAAACAAGGGAGTTCAGCGCCCCAGTTACTGGGTCTATTATCATCAAATAACCACAAGGGTAGTTATAGAGCGCTTGTGCGGTATTCGGGAGGTCGCGGGTTCGAGTCCCGGCACTCCAGTCTATTTTTCTTTGTTCACTTTTCAATGAGTTTATATTCTTATTATGTTTTTCTATAGGTGAGCCCCTTCATTGCAGCCCAAAGACCCCTGTGGAGATTTCGGGAGGCAGATGTTGACATCTACCGCATCCCGTTGATAAGCTACACCCCAGGAGGGCGTCTGCTAGCCGTAGCCGAAGCTAGGAAGTACTCTGGTGGTGATATTGGGTCCAAGTTCATAGCCATCCGCAGATCTGTTGATGAGCTGGGTAAGATGTCAACATATCCAACATTTCAATATTATCATCAAACTACATCATTTTTGTCTAAACCTTGACAAGAGCAGTCTCATTCCTCATTAATACTGCTCGGGCCCGGCTTCAGAGAAGCCAACCCAGGCCTCGGCTTTGCCTGGGCTCTTGGGCTTCTACAATCCCTAGCCTTCAACTATCAACTTCAACTTCAAGCTCCTGCTGTGTCCTGGATCATAGTTGGTACTAACCTGATTGACAGACGGAGTCCACATTGGTCATGGACAGTATCCAGAAGCCAGGCTGTATTAGCCTTTTCCCACTAGAGCACTCATCCCCGGGGCGAACTCGTCTTGGAGCCCCTCCGGGGTGAAAAATTTCAACCCTGGTCCTGAGCAGGGTTGATCTCACCCCGGAGAAAGGGCAATCCTGGGGGGTGGCTCGGGGGTGACGGAGGGGTGAACATTTCAAGAGGGAATCGTGGCTTATTTTCACCCCTGCGTCGCCCGAGGCCATCCCTGAGATTGGTCAAGTGGGAAAAGGCCTAGATTGATTTTTGAGCAGATCTACTGTTAGTGAAGTTCAGGGCTGACAAGAGGATTTCGGACCTTAAGGCCTAGCCCGGCCAGGCTTTTCACTGGCTGAGCCTGACCAGTATTTAAGCATCTCTCCAGCAAATCCTTTGATTACTTTCCTGTTGCTTTCCCAGGCAACGAGTGGGAGCCAATGCAGTTCATCATAGATGACGGCTACCTCATCCTTGATGGTCTCAATCTTGGCAACATCCTCGTAGATGACGAGAAAGGCATCATCTTCATCATGTACTCTATCTGCTACCATCACGACCAGTGCTCCAAAAGCATTACTAAGATAGTCAAGAGCTTTGACGATGGCGTGACGTGGTCCAAACCTATCGACCTTACTGACCAAATTGGTAGTCAACCGTTTGCCCCAGGTCCAGGCTTTGCTATACAGGTACTTCAAATGTTTTCATCCCTGAGAAAGTGCTTCAAAAATATCGGATGGTCATTGAAAAGCCCGGGCAAGCTCAGGCCTTCTAGCTTGAAATCTTCCTCTGTCAGCTGTGCACTGAACTTCAATACAATAGAGCTGCTTTAAAATCAATCAAGCCTGGCTTCTGGATACTGTCCATGATCAATGTGGACCCAATCTGTCAATCAGGTTTAGTGCAAACTATGATCCAGGACACAGCAGGGACTTGAAATTGATGGTTCAAGGCTTGGGATTATAGAAGCCCAAGACCCCAGGAAAAGCCTGGGCCTAGCCTGGCTTCTCAGTGGCAGGGCCTGACCTGTATTAAAGTTTCTCTCTGTTAGATTCAGTGTGTGACATGGTGCCATCATTCAGGCCAAAAAGATCAAAGGATTGACAATTGAAGATCAGCTCTTCCCATAATCTTGAATTATCTTCCTCTGTTTTCAGAGTGCAACAATTGAACACATTCTTCACTTTTGGGCAAAGTTGAATCAGTCCCTGATAAAGTTATAGTGCTTAAAATAAAGAAGATTTGAGGCTTTGCATGGTGACAATTGGTATGTGGATCGCTTTGCAGAAACACCATGTAAGAATCGTTCGGTTTCAACATTTTGACGATCCTGCTCTATAGTCGTCATCATCAGGAGACATCATCAGGGTCTTCTTACATGATGTTTCCGCAAACCAATCCACATTCTACAAATTAGTCGGCATCTGATACAAACATCTGTAATAGACAGGATCCCTTCCCCTTAGCCAAGCCTTTAAACCATCTTTTGACTGACATGTTTTGTAAAATTCCTCTCTCAGAAAAAGCTGGAGCCCTTCAAGGGTAGGTTGATCTCCTGTGGTCATGGCGGAGGTGTGTACATTCTATATAGTGACGATCACGGCATGACATGGAAGTGGGGCGGAGCATTGAAGAGGCAGGGGAAGTTTTGGCCCAACGAATGTCAGGTAAGGTTGAGCAGTTAACAAATTAGGATCAGGACAGGAACAACAATACTCACAGCAAATAATGGCCGTTGTTTTATTAAGTGTTGGGTTTAAGTACCATGTGTGAATATCTTGTTTTGGGGGAAAGAAGTGACTGTGAAGAAACTGAAGGTTGCTTTTTGACGGTTCAGCCTGTTTACTTCCGAGGACAGCCACATAGCTTAGAGGTGGGCATTGGGTGCTGTAGTCTGGTGTGTCGTACTCTTGGCCTTGTGGTCAATCTATAGATTGTGGGTTCGAGTCCAGCCATGGGTTAGTGGTGCTTGCATTCTTGGGCAAGATGCTTTGTCACATATTGCTCCTCTTCACACCTGGGGTTAAATGGATACCTGTTATGCCTGTGAGAGTTAGGATGGCCTTACACCAGCCAGGGCTGGATATGAAATCTACAGAAGTTGTCCTGAATTGTAACGATAAACTTTTCACACTTCTTACTGATTGGTCTGATTTTTCTTATCACCCAGGCTGCCGAAATGCCCGACGGCTCCGTCATGCTCAACATTCGCAACGAGTACCATTATAATTGTAGCTGTCGTTTCATTGCGAGGAGTTACGATGGCGGACTGACGATTCCGGCGCAAGACTTGCACGTGGATCCAGCTCTGATCGAACCAGCTTGCGCTGCAGGATTGCTGTACCACAGAGATATCCTATTCTTCTCAAATCCCAGAAGTGCTACTCAAAGTAAGTGCCCTAGGGAGAGGAACTGTAATACTGGTCGGGCCCAGCCGCTGAAAAGCCAGGCTCAGGCCTTCAGGCCTGAAATCGTCCTCTTGTCAGCCCTGAACTTCACTACAATAGAGCTGCTTAAAATCACTCAAGCCCGGCTTCTAATACTGTCCATGATCAATGTGGACTCAACCTGTTTATCAGGTTAATGCCAACTACAATCCAGGACACAGCAGGGGCTTGAAGTTGATAACTTCAAGGCTAGAGATTATAGAAGCCCAAAAACCCAGGCAAAGCCCGGGCTTGGCCTGGCTTTTCAGTGGCTGAGCTCAGCAAGAAACATAAAACAAAACTTTTAACCCGTGTCAAAATTGATTTAACCAAAATGTTACTCTCATGGTGCAGGTAAAATTTGTTACTAGATTGTAGGCACCATTTGAAATTTCAAATTTGTGTATAATGTGCAAATGAATTGAAACAACAAACAATTAGAATATTGAAACAAAACATCAATCTTATTTGATCCTCTGAAATTTCTGTATGATTGAATAATATTTTGGAAATCCCAAAACTTTTCTTTCATACAGGGATTAACCTGACTTTACAGTGGAGTTATGATAATGGCACAACTTGGACCGGGCAGCTACCGATCTGGGACAAAGCAAGTGCCTACAGCTCAATGACTGCGCATCCAGGATCCTCAAAGTACATCTTCATCGTCTTTGAGAAAGGTACCAAATCCTCCACTGAGTCTATAGAGTTTGTACGGATCAGTATGTATGCCGATGTGTAGAACCAAAAAACCAAATCTTGAGGTGTACAACAAAAAACTATTATACCTACACAAGTGCAATTATGTATCATGTGATCAGTCATGGGGTCAGTCATGTGATCTGTCATGTGATCTGATGGTGTGAAATACAGCAACCAAACAACAGACTGTTCTAGAAAACCAAACACCAAATTATTCGTTTGGTTTCATGTCAGGTATTACAACTGAGATTCATTGCATGATACAAGACCCAAATGTATTTCAAAACCTACTTTTGACATACCGAAATACTAGTAGCACTTTATTGACTAACTAGAGTTAAGCTTTCGTAGCAACAATTACCTACTTCATCAGATGCAAGTAGTTGTTTCTACGAAAGCTTATGGACATTTTAAACTCTTGTTTAATAGTCAATAAAGTACTACTAGTATTTTTCTATTTTATATTGTTATCTGACTGACACGGCTACCCACCATTGTATTTCATATACCAGTAGTTGGGATGTTACTTGTATTTTATATTTTATTCAATTAGTGGAAACTACGCAACTTAATGATGACGGATATTTTTGTACTTTGTTATGGAAAGTATATTAAAAGCAATGCGTTTTTACGAATTACAAGTTTCTGTGAAATTTCAGATCTTTATTTTTGTATGGGATAATAATGCATGTGCATAGCATGGGCACCATATTTGACCAAAATAAATGCATACGGGTAATACCAGTGTAGTGGCTTACGAAGGACATTACATTTGACCACCAAGTAAACGGAAGTCAACTGTCATATAGTTACTTAAGGTTCCTCTTTTGGAAACAAATTCAATCATAATTTGTTATCCATTTCATTGCGATTTGTTTGTCTAAATCTTCAGTCATTTTTCCCTGGTCTTTGTTTAATAATAGTTGAATAAAGTTTAAAAGTTAATGCCCAGATGTTTATTTCCTCTTGCCTTGGTTTTTTTAAGTGGTCTTTGAATTCTTTGTTCACCTTTCAATGACTTAAAGGTAATATCATACCTTAATTTTTTGTAAAAGAAATGCAGATTCATGGGTAGCAATATCAAGAAAGATACAGTAACAGTCATCTGTGAAATTCCCAGTCCAATATGGTGCTGACTTTTTAACGAAAACAGTGAAAAACGCCCACGGAATTTCTTTAATCTTTTCACCGTTGTTTTTTATCTTTAATTTTTTTTTCGGTCGTACGCCCATTTTTTCAGAAAAAAAGGAAGATTTTCTTTTTCATCTTTTATATGGAGGGGGAAAGAGACTCAAAAAGATCAGAAAAAAAGAGGGGGAGACAAAATTAATTGGACAGTTCGCGTCCAGCCCACCGTAAATTGCTAGCTTTGATCGGCCCAAAATGCATCGTCACTTTTGCATTATTATTGGTGCATTTTATTTTCATGCGCATAGAGAATCTTTGATATATTTAAGTAGATTACTAATTGCAACAACTCTGAACTACCCTCTGATGAAGACCATCAAATATACAAATAAATAATTAAATAAATAAAGATCTTCACAAAACAATGGATCAAACACAAAGTAATTTTGATTCAAATAAATTTGCATATAATTTGGGAAGAGAAATACTGCACAGAACAGAAAGTTACACAAAATAAATATAATTTTTTCCAGGCATCCGAATTGGCAAGAGTTCGACTCACTATTTCTCTGGTTTGGTTCAAATTCTTTTCATCCCTTCACAAAAACCAATAATTTTTATATCAATCATTATTGTATCAAAAATAAAACTACTAAACGCTTCTTTTTTTGTAACTTATCAAGATAAACATAGAAAAATAAACATGTTTTTTTGATTTTCTATACCTATAGATTATAAAATGTAACTGCCTTAAAAATACAAAACCCGTCATCGTTGTTTGAAAAAAGAAATGTTCTGAACGAACTAAAGATACAACTTAAACAAATAGTGCATAGTCTCTATAATATAACACACACAGTAAACAAAATACAACGTTTGTATCCACATTAACAGAGAAATTCAGGGCTGACAAGAGGAAGATTTCAGGCCCAAAGGCCCGGGCCTGGCCAGGCTTTTCAGTAGCTGGACCCGACCAGTTTGAAAGTTTCACTCACTTTTTGATGCTCGGGGTAAACCATCGCCACATTTCTCAACTAAAAAGCCAGATGAACCACTGTATGAATCCCCGGAATGTGGACCACAGACCTTCCCGATCCTTGACGAGTCGACGTATGTCAGGGTCGGAGGTCATGAAGAGGTCGACGATGCTAGCTTTCAGGCCAGCGGGCCAGTGCTTGGGTTTACCCTCGTCCAGATTCAACAGACAGACTTCACGAATCTGAGAGACGTCAGAACGAGAAAATAATTTTTTGGCATGGCTTTGTAGAATTGATTACATAACAAAATATCTTAATACCATAACACAATGATCCTTGGGGTATGGCGGTGTGTGCGTGGTTTCATGGCTTCTGACTGCCAAACGAACAAAGATAATTGACTATTGGGGTCACTACCAACGTAGGGCTGGATAGCTCAGTTGGTAGAGCGCCTGTACAGTATTCAGGAGGTCGCCGGTTCGAATCCCGTTCCAGTCAATTTTTCTTTGTTCACTTTTCAATGAAAATATCTTATAATCATCAAATAACCACAAGGGAAACTGACTGAATTTTAAGTCATTGAAAAGTGCATGAACAAAGAAAAATACAGTACCGGCGCTCTACCAACTGAGCTATCCAGCCCTATGTTGGTGGTGTCCCTAAAAATATCTTAAATTTTGATGCCATATGTTTTGCCAAAGACTTACAAATATCGTGATGCTGAACACTGTGTCGTATCTGTCGGCCGAGAGCAGGACAACTTTCTTGGCCGATTGAAGTGGAACTTCCACCTAATTAACAACAAAATTCTTGTTGATAAGTTATTGCATTCTAAAGGTTTCAAAATGAAGACAACTGAATGGGAGCCTTTTGTTGAAAAGAATCATACAATTATTTTGTCTGCTGCCCCCATTGACGAAATTCAGAGAATTTGAATTTTTGGGAGAAATTGAGTTTGTCTGACCTCTTTGGAATAAGCTTCCATGTTCTCCTGTCTTCTCTGGCCACAGACGGCATGGATCAGGCGCTGCAACTGCATCAGGCATTCATCATAGGCAGACAGCGAGGAGAACTCATCCTGGAAATGTTCAATGTGAAAACTTGTCACCAAAAACTTGTGACCAAAATCTTATTGGTAGTATCATACTTTGGTAGCATGCCGAAACAGAAATCTTCACAGATTTACCTTTAACTTACAGGGTATGAAGATGATGATGGTAGAAACATACCGTTAAAATATTTCTGCCTGAAATGCTGTATTTATCCAGAAAAGAGTAAAAACCAGTGCCCAAAATTATTTTTGATCTTTAAAAGCGAAAAGGCTTAAGAAATACTGTGGCTGTTTTTCACTGTTTTCTCAAAAAGTGGGCACCGCATGAAACTGAAATTTTCACAGATGACTGTTACCGTATCTTCCTTGATATTTGTGCCCATGAATCTGTATTTCTTGGACAAAAACCAAAGTATGATATTACCTTTAAGAAGACAATTAATACAAATAGACATATTGTAATCTTTTGCCAATTTTGTATTAAGAGCAATGCAACTTTTGACCCAACTTACCAGTAATTCCTTGAACAGTGACTCCGCTCTGCTGGCTTCCTGAGCAAGTCTAGTGACAGAGAAACAATCAGGAATTGTCATCATACAGAAAATGTTTGTTTCTCTACAACTTCTCAAATAGGTCCATTCGGAAATGCCTTTCATGTTGCAAAAATTATTCCACACCACTAGTTATATCACTTAATGTACGTATCTGTCTTGAACATCTTCTGTTGTTTTCTTCTTTCTTTGTGCAATGTTTAGTAAACTAGTCTTTTCTATTAACCTTCTAAATGATCAAACGGACTGCCAATCAACTATGAAACTTAAGTCAGAAGCCAGATTTTTTATACCAGTTACTTTAACATGAATTAATGAATGGGTTGGGAACAGGCCTAATTAAACAGGGGTGCCATATATGCCAAGATTTTGAAAAGAGCTATTACTTGAGTCACAGAAGAAAGAATTTTACAAGTTGCGCTCAATCTTGTGGACTGATAATCCAATTCAAAGACCTACTGATTAAAAGAGATGTTCTACTTGCAAGTTTTTACCTGCCATCTAAATCTGTGTCGTTGACTGGCAGAGGTAGCTGTGTACTGTCTGTATTGTCACGCATTGTTTGAACAAGACCATGGACCTGAAGATAATGAAAATATAATAAATATAAAAACTAGATATCTTCGAAATCAAGGAACAAAACTATAGGGACAAGGGGTAAAAGCATCAATTTGAAAAAGCAAAAATTGCCAGTGAACGATAAATTTGTGATGGGAATGTCCAAGGCTGGTTTTTGAAGACACTCACCTCTTTTTGACATTTGACTTTCAGCAGCTGGTTGTTCTTTTTCTCGTGTTCTTTAACGGCGTCGGCCATTCCAGTCTACTGAATGGAAAATGAATTAAAACCGTCTAAAGTGGGGAGTTGGATCTTAAAGATTTGGGTTCGATTTCACAAAGCCCTACAATCGATTGTAACTCGAGTTACGAAGGATAAACCATCGCATCCTACGTGGGGCTGCAATGCATCATAAGTCTTTAACATTTGTATGCAAATTAGGCTTGCCCTTTATCGACATGGATGAGCACTGTATGCTCAGTGCTTGTGAGAGCACGTGAAAAAATCACATGCTGGCTCAGGTGGGATTCGAATCTTTAACGATTGAGTAAGTTACAATGAGTTTGGTGAAATCAATCATACTTTGGATTTTTTGTTAAAGAAGTACAGATTCATAGGCAAAATTATCAAGGAAGGTACAGTCACAGTCATCTGTGAAAATTTCAGTCCCATACGATGCCCACTTTTTGAGAAAATTGTGAAAAACGACCACAGTATGTCTTAAGTCTTTTCTCTTTTAAAGATAAAAAATAATTTGGGTCACTGCTTTTACTCTTTTCTGGATAAATATGGCATTTCAGACAGAACAAATTTAATAGTATGCTTCTACCATCACCATCTTTATACCCTGTAAGTTATAGGTAAATCTGTGAACATTTCTTTTTTTAAATTTTTTAAACAGTTTTTTAAACAATTTTTTAAACAATTTTGGTGCTCTTGCCGAATGTCCCACTTTACTCCAAGCTTTTTCACGATCTTTTACGACCCTGATGCTTTAATCAAGCTTTGTTACGCTTTGGTACCGCTTTGCACGCCGGTTTAAAGCGCCATCAAAGCGCCGTTGGTGTGAACGAAGCATAAAGCGCGGCATTCGCTGTTGGTGTGAACTAGGCATAAAGTGACCCTGCACCTTTGGCACAATTTTTCTAATCAGCGAGGATCGAGGTTGATGTTACCTCCATCAGGGCGAGGTGAGCGTCGTAGGATTTCTCCTCAGCGGCAACAGCAGCCTCTTGACTGAATAGACTGGTGGCCTTCAGTCTAGAATCCTGACTGCATCGTGCAAGGGCCTTGGGACTCCGGGGCTCTTGATGTGGGTTCTGCATTCCAGCATTAAACTCCTCTAAAATAAAAAAAATTAACAAAAACATCAATTCCCCCATAACAATTTTAACATTTCAAATTCCACAATGAAACAAACAATTCAAGTACATTGCTTACCAATATACCGATACTTCCAAACATATCTTTCTAAGAATTTGAGAAAAGTTTCCTCTAAGTCTCACTAATACACTCTATTCCAAACAGTTCTGCACCTACTTTGGAATTCAGCACTTTCAACAGTTAAATATTTCCTTCATTTTTTGATTTATAATAATAATAATAACAAGTAATAAACTGCTGCAAACTGCTCATCAGACAAAAAATGACCTGAAATATATGACATGCTTGGAGTAAGGAGGGCCTGACGTGTTTCAATCCTAGCAGGATCTTTTTCTTTGAGAAAGATCCTGCTAGGAAAATCTATATTTTCAGCATATGGATGACAGAGACGAAGCCGGAGCCTGAACCAGAGCCGAGCTTTAAGAAAGGCCCTTGAATTTCTCCAAGAAAACTAGTGTTGGCAACTTGTTGGCATAAAGCTGCCATGGATGACCCTCACCTAGAGCTCTCTGGGCAGCCTGATCAAGCACAGTCTCCAGGAGCTGGGTGTTCTTCAGGAGGAACGAGTCACGGATGTTGTCCAGGGAAATCTAGACAAAACGCAAAATCAAAAAAGATTACAAGTTTGTATGACAAATTCTTGAAGACGCTGTTGACTGTTACTGCAAAGTGAGGTTTGTATTGGAAAGAATCTCATGGAGTGATTTTCTAGAGGTTTCTACGTACCTTGAGTTGGTCCAGGAATTTCTGGAAGGGCGTGCTTCGCTGGAGCCTCTCCAGTGTCTTGGTGTAGCTGTTGATGCACTCTGCTTTGACCTTGGAATAGTCGGCTTTCAGTTGGGACATCTTTACTGGCAGGGACAGGTCTCCCAGTGTGCTCTCTCCTTCTAGCTGCACGGAGAAAACGTGAAGATTTACGGTTTACGGTTAAGTGTCAAGGTAACTCGGATGAACTGGACTCAGTGGCATCTTAAAGAAACTGGAACTTCATCTCAAAGAAGCCAGAACCTCAGCTCAGAGAAACTGGGCTGTCATCTCGGAGTTCTCTCACAAAGAACTGAGCCGTCATCATAAAAAAGTGGGACCTAGCTCTTCTTTGGTGACAGTAGGCCCAGAAACTGGGCCTTCATCTCAGAGAAACTTAGACCTCTTCTCAGTGAACCAGGACTTCATTTAAGACAAACCGGAACCTAATCTCAGAGAAACAGAAACCTAATCTCAGAGAAACCGCAGCCTCATCTCAGAGAATCCAGAGCCTCCTCTGGAACCTCATCTCAAAGAAACCAGAACCTCAGAGAAACCACAGAGCCTCATCTCAAAGAAACTGAAAACCCAATCTCAGAGAAACCACGGAGCCTCATCTCAGAGAAACCACGGAGCCTCATCTCAGAGAAACCAGAGCCTCCTCTCAAAGAATCCCAAACCTCTTCCCAGAGAAACCAGAACCTCATCTTAGATGGAAAAAAAATCTGCCTCATCAAATTAGAACAAGTGTTTACCTCCACCCTGTGTTGAACCTCGCTGCATCTCAGCTTGATCTTCTTTTCGTTCATGTCCATCGTCCGGTGATACTTCTCCTGAATCTGGGTCTTCAAATCCTGGGTGGCACCAGCCAAAACGTCGTCTAATCTGCAGAAGAAAAATAAAAATTATCATGAATTTATGAAATGACACTTAGCTCTTTCATCCAAAAACATCTTTAGTTTAAGGATGGCCTAGCTAGAACCCAAGTAGAGGTAGTGGAGTTTGTGGATATAATTGCTTTGCTGGATGCACAGACTTGAAGTACAAAAGTCTGAAATTGTCAAACTCTGTGAATTAGGGATGAATATTATTAGATAGAAGTGTATCATCACTGCTTGTACTTAGATTTTAAGAATGTTGTCAAACTCTAAGTTTGCACTTAAAGGGCATACAAATAATTCATCCGTACTTCAGAGTGAAACTGTACAAAACAACAAACGGCATGTGAGGCAAAGGCATGAAAGTTGCTAAGGGAGGGGCCGGTTTTCATGGAAACGACTGTGCACTCACCCAAACAGCACCTGTTGCAAGAGCTTGTCGGTCTTCTTGGCTGCCGCATCGTGCCATTGCTGAAATCAAAATTATTAAAAAAACAATTCTCAGAAATGTAATTGATTAACCACTAAGGAAGGTTATAGCCATCAAAATAACTAGCTAACCCTGGAGCCAATTCCATAGAGCTGCTTAGCACAAAATTTGCTTAAGCATGAAAAGTCTTCCTTGGCCATACAGGAATGCCAACCAAATTTTCATGTGATGTATACTGCTTTTGACTTGTATTCGGCCATTGTTTGCTGAGCATAACATAAACATTCACAAGGAGTGTTGGTTGGCATACTGATTTTACCAAGGTTTTTGGTGCTTAAGTAAATCATAGTCTGGTGCTTTAAGCAGCTCTATGAAATTGGCCCATGAATAGTACATGAAGACAGATTGTCAGCCAACCCTTTGGCCTTAAAGAGCTGGCAATGACAGAATAAATCCCCCAAATTGTTAAAAACCAGGCTGGTCTTGGGCCTTTGGCAAAAACTGATAATTGCTACATATTTGTTGATGATTTCTAATTGTACCTCCAGTTCTTGCTCATCAATGGGTCCCATCTCGTGCTGCTGGTGCAGCAGCATCATCTCAGTGTCGTAAAACTTCAGGCAGTCATGGACGGCCGATTGCTCCATGCTCTGGATAAAGGCCGACCATCGGCTGGGAATCTGGGGGAAGGGAATTGCATAATCACCCAAGGTGCATTAGGGCGCCCCCATTTAATTCTATGGTTCTCATTTCTTTTTCACCTTGAGGGAGGGTCGGTCGGTCGAAAAAAAAAAAAAGTTTGGTAGAAAAAAAAATCTGGCTGAATACACAAAAACATAAAGAATATGATGCGAAATGCTCACTGTATTCACTGTAAACTCGTTTGAATATTTCTTTTTTTATTATTTCTGTGATAGAAAGTAAAAGAAAATTAAACTTATCTTTGGTCAAATTAATGACCTCTGGTAGGCGCATAAATTCTAAGTCCTCCGACACATCCTGCACCCAAGTTGGCCGAACGATGGTTTTTTGCTTCAACTTAATTTGCACCATACAACTCATGAATGTTTTGACAGTGGACAGTGTGTGTTTAGTAAGTACAAAATGTAGGCATTATTGGCAAAATTTGTCTCCCGAAATTCTCGATTTCTTTATTTTTTTATTATTTATATTTATGTCATTCTGGACAGGGTCGGCGGCAAAAAAAAAGTTTGAGTTTTTTTTTTCTTCGGTCGGAGCCCAAAATATGGGTCGGTCGGCAAATGAGAACCGTAGAATTAAAAAGGGGCGCCCTTATGTCAATCACAAGCAGCAATTTACAGCCAATCAGTTTCAGGCAATCTCCAAAAAGAAGGAATATTCGTATTTAAATTTGCATAACATTTTATTGGGGATTGTTAGCAAGAAAAATTGCAAGAAAAAAAATTGTTTGCGCTAAACTGAAATTTTCCTCTTTTATATGCGGGTGTTGTTGGTTGCCTCCAAGTTGCCTGTAAAAAATGCCTCTTGTGACCTTTAAAAGTTTCAGAATGCTGAATATCTAAACATGACAAGGGCAATTAACCCGAAAAATGAAAAATTAAATTCTACGATAAATATCTCTCCCTTTGTTAGCAAGACAAAGGTGGATTTTTTTTAGATGCTAAAAATATCTTGAATTTGTAATGATTATACCTGAGACAGAGAGCCCTCATTGGCTGCTGTCACTAGGACGTCAATCAGCGAGGCCAGTTCAGCTCCTGTGATTGGTCGACCTGGGGAAAGAATGAACCAATGATAAGCCAGGAAATTACTTTTAAAACCTGCCGGACTGCATTGTCAATCCCAGGATCAATAATATCAGTTTTTCTTCTACTTTTTAAAAAATAAATTTCAAAATCCTGAAAACTAAACGGTTTAAAGCAAAAGTGATGAGTCTCCATAATTTCACAAAGTTCTATGTAAAATAAAAAACAATACTCAAAACAAATTTCATATCTATATTTCTATGCATCTATATAGGACAGTGAAAAAATAATAATACATATGATTTAAAAGGCGCCAAATCCACAAATTAATAAATGCTCAAGGCGTACTTGTAAGAGAAAGATAAAATCACCATAACAAGAATCTGACGCTTATTAAAAAAAAAAAAAGAGTGCAAGGACCGTACCATTTTTTTCTTTGGGGATGATTCCTTGTCTGAGGATGTGTTTCAGTCGATTCCTTTCTATCTTATATTCAGCCGTTAGATCTTCTTCCTGTGCCTAAATAAGAAAAGGAAAATCTGATGCAACATTGACTTTTAAACAATTCTGACAAAATAAGTATCAAAATGTTATCCCACTGAAAAATAAACAAAGTCAAATTGACTGGAGTGGGATTCGAACCAGCAGCCTCTGGAATTCCATACCGATGCTCTTACCAACTGAGCTATCCTTGGTGTTCCTTATACTTTTTTTATAGTCAGTTATCTTTGTTCATTTGGTACGGTTCCATACCGGTACGGTATTGAAATGTCGATGGTTCGAATCCCGCTCCAGTCAAATTTTCTTTGTTCACTTTTCAATGACTTGAAATTAATCCAGACAGTTTCCCTTGTGATTATTTGATGATTATCTCAATGACATATCAATAGGCAGAGTATAATCAGCAATATCTGTCCTGTTAGTACACTTTTTTATGCACGAATAGCGCCCTCAACCGACTGTGCAAGAAGCAATTATAGATGAAAACCGTGTCATACCATGGAGAGATCCTGCAGGATTGCCTTCTTGGTGGCAGGGAAGAACAAGGTGTGGCAATCTACATCCGGGAAGATGTCTAGAAGACTGATGCGGTGATTCTCATTCTCCCAGGTGGATGATCGCATCATCTCATGGAGCCACTCCGATGGGGTCGGCTCCTCGTCACCCGTCACCTGGACAAAGTCCTGGACAACCTACGACAAGAAAATAGACAGGCAATGACCTAAAATAGCTGGACTTAGCTCAGACACTTTGCAGTTTGCCGAGTTGTTTGGCAAGACTATGGCAGAAGCTTCAGGGCAACTGCAGTGACAGTATAGTGGTATAATGACACAAACCACTGATAGGTTTGCCGATCATTGTTCTGACTCGATGTCAGGGCCAACAAGTGCTATTTAAATGTTTCTCAATCTACTTGGAGTTGGGAGGGCCTGACGCATTTCGATCCAAGCAGGATCTTTATCGAAGGCTAATTTTTTTAATCTACATAGAGTTTGATGGGCATGATATAGCTCATCAGTAAAGTAAATGGTACAGTAATTTGGAGGTTGTAGGCTCGAATCCCACTTGCCACTTTTTTGTTGACACTTATATTACTCTAATTGGTTTCAATCATTGTTTACTTGACGATAACCAAACAGTAAGAATTGTGATGAAACAGGTAAATAGTGGATTGGAGAAAAATTACAATTTTCTCGCAATTTTGGTTTCAGCAGCATATCAATACAAAGACAAATGTCACGTACACCAAAATACCAAAAGTCTGCTGTTATAGGGAATGATTTAGCTTCATTAATTGAGGAACTAAGATTTAAAAAGACAGAAGGGTTGAATTACCCAGAGTAGAGGTGGGAAGCTGAGTAGATCATGGTTGAAATCCTGGGCCCACTTCGCTCGGGAAAGTTGAGACCTCAGCGCAAACAACTGCAAAAGACAAGAAAACATGAAGCCATTGAAAAGACAAAGAATTCTCTGCGACAAAACAAAACATCGTGGATGCTAAGGGGGATAACGAAACGGAGGCTCAGGCTCCGGCTCTGTCATCCATATGCTGAAAATATAGGTTGTGGTTTTTCATTGAAGCTGAAGCTCTGTATTCCTTTTCAAATTAGAAAATGTACTTCAGAACCGCAGCCAAAAGCCTATATTTTGATACCTGGCAATATTCACGAAATGGAGCCGGAGCTGGAGCCGGAGCCTGAGCCTCAGTTTAATAAACGCCCTAAGTACCTGCGTTCTCCTGGAGAGTAACTCGAGATAGTCCAAGTCTGCCTGGTCGATGACTTTGACCGAGTTATAGATGAGATAAGAGCTCAGCAATGCAGCGACTGCAAAGACCTTAGCGTCATACCTCTCCGAGACGTTGTTGGCAGCAAAGCCTGGATCAAAGAGCAGTCACAAAAAAGTCAACTTAAAGTCAATTTCATAGGGCTGCTTAAGCACAAAAATTTGCTTCAAAGCATAAAAAGTCTTCCTTGATCAAACAGGATTACCACACTCATTTTTATTAGATGTTCACTGCTACTTGTATTCGGCCATTGTTTGCTGAGCATAACATTCACAAAGAGTTTCGGCCGGCATACTGATTTCATTTACCAAGGTTTTTGGTGAAGTTAAGCAAATTTTTGTGCTTAAGCAGCTCTATGAAATCGGCCCCTGGCCCAGAAACCAGTGAGCTAGTCCAGTTGAGTCATAAATCAAATAGGAACTTTCCAAATGGCTGTGGCTTTCATTCACACATGTATATGGTAGCAGTTTGAGCTGCTTCAAATAGACCCATGTGTTTATATTTCAAGCCACAGCCAGATAATTTGGACCTGGTTCCAGGGATTCAGAGCAGACTGAATGAGACCAACCTTCTGTGTCCAGGAAGATGACAGAGACATCTGTTCCTGATGACAAAGTCATCGTAGTCGGCTGGAAGAAAGCATAAAGTACTAGTTTTTAGTAAGTTTTGAGTTTGGAGAAGATCGAAGATCAAAGTTTTTGAGAAAACAGTGAAAAACGCCAACAGTATTTCTTAAATCTTTTCACCGTTATTTTTTTTCTTTAAAATATCAAAATTGTTTTGGTCATTGGTTTTACTCTTTTCTGGATAAATACAGCATTCAGGCAGAAAAATTGTAACGGTATATTTCTACCATCACCATCTTTATACCCAGTAAGTTATAGGTAAATCTGTGAAGATTTCTGTTTCGGTATGCTTCCAAAGTATGATAGTACCTTTAATCTTTTGTACAAGCATCTGAGATTATAATCTGACCACTCACCATGCCCCACATCCATATGCCCATGGTCTGCGGCCGGAGGCTCGGGCCCACGGTGAAGCCGAAACTGCCCTGCTTGCCCATCAGCTGGTTCAGGAGGAAGGACTTGCCAGAATGGTACTTCCCTACTACGGCCACTACGGCCACTGGATTGGTCAGCCTTAACAGGGACTACAGATTGAGATAGGGAAAGCATACACCATTTAATACTGTGACTTAGGCCTAACCCTAACCCTAACCCTATTCACCTGCATACATTGACAATGCATGGTTTTTCCTGTGGTGGTATAATGAATACCACAATACATCACAGTGTGGTTTGTATGTTACAGTGGAACACCACAATAACGAACATAAATAAACACCGCCGTATACAGGACATTTGGCTATACCGAACATCATCCTTGGCTCCCAATTTTGGTGTACAATACAGTTTGTACATATCCTGGTTCTTTAAATCACTTTAACGAATGAGGACTATGACGGACAATATCAATATAAGCATAGAATTGGTGCAATTGGTGCTCATGGGAGCCGGGAGCACATATTTCTGTGCAGATAAGATTCCGTTTCATGGATAATTAGAGAGGAATTTTCAACAGTGCACGTGTATAGTTCACATAACTATAAAGACATCTTGCTTGCTTGGCTAGCATTGAAATTGATGCTAGCAAAATCCTGTTAAATTATTAATGAAGTGCAGATTTCTAAGAAGAGCCATGAAATTGGGCCTTGGCCTGTTTCACACAAATAAAGTTTGATCTAGGGATTATAATCAGCAAGTGTGGGAACCAATGCTCCAATCACAGATCGAGCCTTGTATGCACGTGAAACCAGCAGACCTTAAAAATGTATCAAAATGCCCATCCTGAGTTAAGTTTCCTCAGATAGCCCGGAAAGGAATGGATTTCAATTTGCCATTACCTGTACACTCTCCTCAACAAGTTCCATCTTCTTATGGGAGGGGTCCGGCCGGATTAACTGCATCGGACGATCCCGCAATGGGGGTATGACCGCGGGGGAATGGTCAGTCTGTGACTGGTCAGTGGTGGACGGCCTGCATGGTTCTTGCTGACCTGAGGCAATTAATTTTATTAGTTTATCAGTTTTTTAAGTTTATCAATAAAATGATAAACTTGATATTTTAACATTTTATAATTTATCTGCAATTCAAGGAGAACAAAATTGACATCATTCTGTTCAGTGTTGCATAAGTTGCTTCTTAGAGATGCAGAAAAACTTGGAGAAACTCTTTAAAAGTACTATCATACTTTAGTAGGAAACCAAAACAGACGAGTTCACAGATTTATGTATTTTTACGGGGTATAAAGATAGACCTGGTACAAACATATAGGCCTATTTTTCCAGAAATGAGTAAAAAAAATACCGTTTTGATATCCGAGAACAAAACCTCACAATTACAATTACCTCACAATTTTGCATAACAATTGCAACAGTTTTTCGCTGTTTTCTACTGAACTTTCCAATGATCAATTAAGCTGAAAATTCCATAGGTTTGTTTTTATTCCACGACAAATCAAATTATGAACAGACTGCAGCTGTTCTATCAACTTCATCAAAGTATGACAGTACCTACCGGTACATGTAATATTAAAAAAAACACTAATTCAAATACAAATGAGTGGTATGCTTAGGAGCTTATGTCAAGTTGGCAAACTTAGGATTCGAGTGACAATCATTGTATCAAGGAAATAATCCATTTCCAATATAAAAAAGAGCTAACTTTGTACTTTAATTAATTAAAGTCTAATCCAACGACGCCAAAGTATAAAATGACAAAAATGGAGAATTTTATACCTGATCGCTTGGAATGGTCAGCTTGTTGGCAGGTGTCACTTTTCATCTGCCTGTTGTCAAGCTCCTTGCACTCTAGCAACGTTATACTCAGAGCGATAATACACAGATGTACACATGTGTGCACTATGAAACCACCACTCATGACAGCTTGGCTTTTGGAGTCTAATGATGGAAACTAGCGATAGAGTGATGGAGGCAGAGGCAGGCCTACGGCAAGTTAATTTGAAGCTCTAGCACTGCAATAAAAAGTCCACTCATCAGGGCAATGACTGTACTTGCATACCTGAAATCATAACCAAAAAAGCATTTCATATTACTATTTCCTTTACTTAGTCCAAAGTGAAGACAAAAACCCCAAATCAGGATTTTACTGAAAAATGACATCCACTAGACTAGAGCTGTGTATTGTTGAGTAACACATAATGACATTAATGGCCATTGATTGGCATTTCAAATTAAGTCTTCAGCCGGGCATTCAAGCCATACATGATAATAGCACTCCGCACTAGCGCTAAAAATAGCACCGGATCTCAGACAAACATTGCAACCATGCAAACGTATGTGCGTGTGCGCGTCCATACACTGGTGTGTGAGACAATGTTTGTCTGACATCCGGGGATTTTGTGACGTCATTAGTGCGGAGCGCTATTGTGGTGTAGAGCGCAATTATCTTTATAAATCGTCTGTCTGAATTAAGCGTAAAAATTGCACTCACTAAACTAAAGTGGCATTATGTAAACAGGGCTGTGCTGTGGTACTCCTTTTAAAACCACTTAATAAGCGAATAATGGTTGCAAGGTACAGCTCGGCCCTAATATGGCAAAAGGTTGTATCTCGAAAAATCATGTTTCGAGAAAAACGGCTTTGAATATTCTGTCTTGTACCACTTTTTTCTGGCCAATTTAATTCAGGGAAAAAATTGCTGAAATTAATATTTATTATATACAGAAGGTATATTTTAAGTTTCAACCATTTTCTATGATTATTTTTCACATTAGAGGCATTTTAAAGTCGATACTCCCTTTTGACTGCACAATCAATGTTGACCATCTCAACACATTTTTGGCAAAAGGGTGTATGTCAAGTTAGCATTGCTCATAAATAGTCATATAGAATGCATTGTCTTGGCAAAAGGGTGTAAATCTATGTTACACAAACTCCCTGCCAATGATCTGTAGGGCAAAAGGGTGTATCTTGTGTTACACAATTCATATTGCATGTTTCTGTTTTGGCAAAGAGATGTATCTGAAGTTACGGTGAATGACCTTAATGAGATATCACATGCTAGCTTTAAAACGATGCATCGTACGAACTTGAGATTTCGCCCAATGGAAAAAGCGCCCTCACTTTACCCAAAACAGTTTTAATCTCAAAAATGGTGTAAATTGAGTTACACCCTTTTGCCATCACAGGGCCGAGCTGCAGTGGTAAGCCACAACATTGTTAACAATACAAGGAATTAGGGTAAGGGTTTACAAGTAGGTCCGATACCTATAAAGGGAATAAAAACAACTTAATATTTTCTACTGTTCCAAAATTATACTTTTTACTTTCAGCAAATGTTCCCGAGTCCTTAAATCCCCAGATAGAAGAATTCTGTGCAACATTTCAGAGTAAAAATACAATTTTCTTACCTGTTTGTTGCAAACTTCAAAACAGACAGCAGGCAAAACAATTTTATTCCCTTTATAGGTATCGGACCTGCTTGTACACCGTTACCCGAATTAGGAAGGCCTACTTACTTAATAATTAAACCATGGGCATGGAGTAAGCTGGCTTGCACTAGTTGCACTTGACAGAGCACGAATCACTGCCTGACACGCTACGAGAAGCAGACGTTGATTTTTACAACTTGCACCACTACAAGAGGGGGGCCACTATTTTAATGTCTAGAAATTGTAGAATAATTATATTCAACCACATGAGCCAATTAAAGTATACGTTTCCCCTCAAAATGAACTGTAGGAGTGTAGGACTATTGGTGAATTTCCTACTAGTACTACACAGTAAAATAACGTTAGTACTAGTCTGACTCTGCGACTTGAACTTGAAGCATGCTTGAAATGAAACATCATCTTTCGCGCCGTAGCATCATCGCCCAGGGGCCAATTTCATAAAACCGGTAAGCGCAAACATTTGCTAAGCATGACGTTTCTGTCTTAATATAAACAGGGTTAACAACCAAATTTCCACGTGTTGTGTATCACTTGTGATTGTTCTTTGGCTGTTGTTCACTGACCATGAATATCAAATGGAATTTTCAATGGTGGTTTGTTTTATTGGGCGAGACATTTTTGTGCTAAGCAACTTTTTGTGCTTAACAGTTTTATGAAATTGGCCCCAGTTATGTTACATAGCGCCCCCAAGAGGGGAATAAGACTGAGTTTGACAACATGGCAGACGACGAATGGGCAGAATTGGAGTCGTATCTCTTAGGTAAAATCACTGTTTTTAGTGTTTTATAACTTGGAATTGTCGTTGCCAAGCTAGGGATTAATGTATTTTGTCGTCAAGTACATGATTAAGTGTTTTTCTCACCCGATCCACCATAGATCTTAAGTTATTTTACAAATTAGTAACTCGTGGTTTGTGCCGTTTTGGGGCCAACGTGAATACAATTTCGTGTTTAATCTAATTCGTGACAAATGGCTGGATGGTGGAATATGTCAGGGCCTGTTTGTTTCAGGAACGAGATCAGTGATCCTGCTGATCTGGATCCAATTTGAGCATATCCAGCATGGGACTTGGATCTGCAACATCACTGATCTCGTGCCTGAAACAAAAAGGCCCCTTAATTTGCTTAAAAAATACATTTGAAACAAGACTGAATTATGAATAACTTAGCCATTTGATCGTATCTTTCTATCGTCATCTCTCGTTAGATTTAACAGGAAGTGACGGCCCTGATGGACTGGATTTTGCCTTGCTTGAGCTTGGATCCACAGGCCAGGTGGCTGCCGTCCCAAAGCCTGATCCCTCAGCTGGACTGGCCCCTCTGTCTACGGTATGTTAAAAGCTCTCAATGTTTTGTTGAATTCAATTAAATGTTCAAAGTACGTTAATATTATCTAAGAGCACAGCACTTTTGGAAGGGCACCTTATTAATTTGCCGAGTGATTGATTAATAATAATAGGACCCCACACTCATGATGTCACATTCAGATGTTCGGACAAACAAGTCGTACGTCATAATACCCAACTTACACGTAAACGTTGTGCAATTTGTGTGAACATCTTGGGAACTATGGCTATCGATATAGGGCGTATTCTATAAATAGCTCGAGCGCGGAGCCCTAGCTATTGCAACAAATTTTTACCAAATAACTTATATGATGGATATGATATGATGGTGAAAGTAAAAGAAAACATTCCATAAACATTGTCAGTAACTAGAACTTTAACAAATGCTGGTAATATTTGTTAACGTTTTCTTCACCAGTTGCCAAACGGCCTACCTCCAGTGTTACAGGACCTACGGTCCAAGACGCTCCAGTTCCTGAACAGACCAGAGAAACTACCCATTCACGATGTCAAAACAGCTCAAAGGTAAGTTAGGTAATAGATGCATAGATCTTTGTCGCATTCTGCCAATCAATGCTGATTTAGGCACTTTCTGGCAATATCTTTCTATCCCTGACAAAATTTGTGAGAAGTGAAAGATGAATCAATTGATAAAAGGGAAAGGGTTATTCATCACAGTTGTTACATACGAGGGAAAAAGGTGATCAAAGTCACGCGATGTCGTGTTGCTGGTAGCAACATTTTGGCGACATCACTCATGCAACTGAAAAACTGGATGCTGCAGTGTAAAATTATATCCCGTTCGTCCGCGTCTGTTTTCACCATATTAACGTGAAAGCTGAATGCTATTTCTTTTTGAAGATTGCCTGATTGCCTGTAAACATGGTAAATTGCCTTAGATCCAGAATATAGAGTGAACTTTTTACTGTAATTTACTTTATAAATTTCCAGATTCTGGCCACGCACTGCAGATCCAACTAGTCTGTATCAGGCTTCAACCTGCCCAGTGCAAACTACACTACAAGTGGACAGGCACCCGACCACAGGAGAACCAGTTGGGTTCAAAGAGGTATGTCTACTCTCTCTAACCCTAACCCTCTGCACCTTCCATTCTAGACAAGGGCTGCTCACCACACACTACCACGGTCTCTACAGGGGGACTGGATCATAAACCATGGTTCACCCTAACCCTCTACACTTGCTTCACAAGACAAGAGATGCTTACCACACTTCACCACAGTCTCCACAGGGGGACTGGATCATAAACCATAGTTCACCCTAACCCTCTACACTTACCACACAAGACAAGAGCTGCTAAACCACACACTACCACGGTCTCCACAGGGGAACTGGATCATAAACCATAGTTCACCCTAACCCTCTGCACCTACCACACAAGACAAGAGCTGTTTACCACACATTACCACAGTCTCCACAGGGGGACTGGGTCATAAACCATAGTTCACCCTAACCCTTTTCACCTACCATTCTAGACAAGGAGCTGTTTACCACACATTACCACCAGTGTTGTATGACTCGAGGCCAGCCTCGGCCTCGAGGCCAAAAATTTGCTGCCTCGGCCTCGGCCTTGGCCTCGTGGGTCCATGACTCGGCCTTGGCCTTGGCCTCGAAGAATTTTGAATGATGACTCGGTCCGAGGCCGGGAAGATTTTTTATTTCAAACCGGAATGTGTTTCCCAACATTTTAGGGGGACAATTAAAATGTTTTCATTAAATAAACACGTACAGAAAGAAAGTTAGTGTGTAATTCATCAAATGTAATGAATTGAGAGCATGGTGAAATGTGCTAGTGTGGTTATAAACCGCATTGGAAAGTTCGGGTATCGTGTCTCCACAGGGGGACTTTATCATAAATCATAGTTCTCCCTAATGGATCATCAATCTAAAGTTTATCTCAAAAGTTCTCAGATATTTTGCCTTCAGTATCTCTGTATATCTCCTTATTGGATCAAAGACACGCAAACTGATCGCAGTACTGAACATCTTTAATACACTGTTACGCTTTTCTAGGTTCGTATGGAGAGCACAGCCGCCACAGCCAAGAACTCCCTGTCCCTCCGGCGCCAGCCAGGCCCTCCTACCCAATCAGTACGTGGTAGCTCCACAAACTTCCCATTCTGGCCTGGTGGAATGGACGAACCACCGGAAGCAACCATTCGTGCGAGAGGGGAGGGGGAGGAGGAGCTGGACTTCGAAAATGGTAATTTAAGGAATATTGATGATAGTAATGCAGTCAGATTTTAAACTTGAAACTTGAACTTCAGATCTTCTCAAATCTTAAGCCAGGGGCAAATTTCATTGACCTGCTTAAGCACATAATTTGCTTAAGCATGAAAAGTCTTCCTAGACCAAAAAGGATTACCAACCAAATTTTCATGTGATATCATTTCATTTGATTTGTATTTGGCCAATGTTTGCTGAGCATAACATTCACAAGGAGTTTTGGCTGGCATACTGATTTTATTTACCACAGTTTTTGGTGCTTAAGCAGCTCTATGAAATTGGCCCCGATTTAATTGTTCCTGCTAAGTTTTCATGATAATTTTTTAGAATCTGGGGCCAATTTCATGCAGCTGCTTAGCAAAAAAAATCCCTAAGCATGACATTTCTGTCTTAATATTTAAACAGGATAAACAACCAATTTTCCATGTTGTGTATCACTTATTCTTTAGCTGTTGTTCGCTGACCATGAATATCAAATCGAATTTTCAATGGTGGTTTGTTTTATTGGGCAAGCATTTTTTGTGCTAAGCATCTTTTGGTGCTAAATAAGCATCTTTTGGTGCTAAGCATCTCTATGAAATTGGGCCCTGCTTGTAGTTCCTGATACATTCTGTTTCTTTTACACAGATCTCTTGTGTACACCGCCAGGGCTCTCCAATGGCATGGAATTTGAGAGCAAGCCTTCTGTCGCGGTCAGCGCCTCGGACCAGACGGTACCCGACAAAACCACGTCGTCTCAGCCGGTGTCCCACATCCTGAAACTGACCAACCTCATGACCATCGATGACGGGGACGAGTTTGCCTTCTCCGACAACGAAGAGGGGGGAAGTGAAGGAGAGGATGGCGAAAGAATCGGAGATGCTGCGGAGGAGGTTGATGAGACGAACAAGGAGGCTTCTGAGAGCTTAGAGAAGATCTTACCAAAGGTATTAGAAGATTTTTAGTTTAGGATTATTACATGTAATATCTTTGGTAATATAACAAAACAGAAATCTTCACAGATTTACCTATAACTTACAGGTTATGAAGATGGTGATGGTAGAAACATACCGTTACAATTTTTCTGCCTGAAATGCTGTATTTATCCAGAAAAGTGTAGAATCAAAGTAGAATCAGTTTTGATATCAGAGATCAAAATTTCTGCATGTGAACAGATTTGGAAATACCGTGAGCATTTTTCACTGTTTTCTCAAAAAGTGGGCACCGCATGGGCATCATAAATGATCAGTTTTTGTGACCAAAGCACAGAAACAACCTTCAATAAACACTTTTTTAACCCAGCTCATTATTTACTGATTGGTTGATAGGAGATGATGGTTACCAAGGAAGCAAGGTATAAGGATGCAGAGAAGGCCAAGGAGGAGTGGGCCATCAATGTAGACATCACAACTCCGGTCAGTGACTTCCATCGACGGGTACCAGCTCCAGCTAAAAAGGTGAGGTTCAACACTGTATGGTAAGAAGTGACAATTTCCAATTGCACTTGAAAATTAAACTTGATTTTCAACATATTGAAAGGTGAACAAAAATTTACTGGAGTGCAGTGACGGAAAATGGCTCCTGGGGTAGGCACTAAAATTGCGCCCCTAATTCCAACTTCTGATGCCAATGAAAAACAAATATCAGACAATTTGAAATTGGAATCTTTCTTTGTTTGTTCATTGGATTAGATTTCCAATAACATCAACAGTACAGCTACTTTCTTTTTTTCCTTTACGTTTTTTGCGCACCACCCCCTAAGAAGTGGTGCCCAGTGCACATTCCCCCCTTGCCACTGTTCTAGTGCCCTAACAACTGAGTTACCGGTATATATCCAGCGCTTTGTTGGCGGCATCCCAAATTGTCAATTATCTTTGTTCATTTGATTTTCGGGCTCAATGAGAAAAACAAGTGTGAAACTTCATTTCTTTAATTTTCCAATCAACAAAGGTAATTTGGTGTAGATAAAGTAGCTGTAGAAATTTGTTTCAGTTTTGCAGTTTTTTCCCAAACTTCTACCTTACTTGTTTTAGCCTGTACTAATGCACTGCTAACTTATTTTTGTTCTCAGTGGCCATTTGAGTTGGACGTTTTCCAGAAGCAGGCCGTGATGCATTTAGAGGAGCACGACAGCGTGTTTGTGGCAGCTCACACCTCAGCCGGAAAAACAGTGGTGGCTGAGTATGCCATCGCGCTGTCTCTCAAACACTTCACAAAGTGAGTTGTTACAAAGTGGCCCTGAACAAAATGAGAACCAAATCCCAACAAATAAGATAATTTAATACACTCATGGAAGGCGAGCACACAATGAAATGTAAACCAGAATCAAGGTGATGGAGAGAGAAAAACAAAACTCAAAACAAACTCAAATAATCAATCAGCACATAGTCTAAATCCATCATTACAATTAATAAACTTACAGTTCAAATCAAAAGATACGGAAATTAGAACGGGAGGTACCTCCAAAGTTGGAGTGAGGACGGACAACGTTGGGTCGGCAAAGTTACTGACGGAGCATGTCTGTGAAACAAAATGTCCGCAAAAATGTCTCGCTCAATTTTATGGCTCTCCCTACTATATAGAATCGGCGCTCACAAAAGGAAATTCTTTGCTTACGAGATCCCATCTTATGAATTAGCAAGGAATTTTCAGTTATGTGTGTGCATACCGGTAGTTTTCCTTAGAGTGACTTAAAAGCTAATAGTATTTTGACGGACATTTGGATAATCACTTACACAATTTACCTGAGGGAAAACTGCTTGATTACTTCACAGAACGGTCTACACCTCGCCAATCAAAGCCCTGTCCAATCAGAAGTTTCGGGACTTCAAGGAGACCTTTGAGAATGTCGGCCTGCTGACTGGAGACGTCCAGATCAAGACGGATTCATCTTGCCTGATCATGACCACAGAGATTCTGAGGTACATGCACGTTAGTTACCTTTCCAGACCCTCTGATGACCCTTGGACCACATTCATTCATTTATCTTTAATACATATAAGTTCTGACCCAATTAACATCAGCTGATAGTTATTGGTTTTCGTCTGCTTTTTAGGTCCATGTTATACAATGGTTCTGATATCATACGTGATTTGGAATGGGTTATCTTTGACGAAGTGCACTACATCAACGACTCAGAGGTAAAGCATTCTCCATACCGCAGCCACTCTTATCAAATAGCTAAAATACCTTTCTAAAATTGCTAAGATCGACCCAGAATCCCATAGAAAAATCGTCACCATATTGACAAAAGACTATCAAGTAGCTAAATGCCGTGCTAGAAATTGCTATTAAAGATTGTTTCAGGATTTAATAGACAAATTGTTGCCTCATTGCTGAAATATTGGTATAAAAGTAACAACGTTATTGCATAAAACAGATTTATCTGTAAGATGGTTCAAAAAAGGAAAATTGATTACGGTAATTAAGAAATGATGTATTTCTCTGTTGATTGTTAGAGAGGTGTCGTGTGGGAAGAGGTTCTGATTATGCTTCCTGCTCATGTGAAGATTATTCTTCTCAGTGCGACAGTTCCGAACACCATGGAATTTGCAGACTGGGTTGGGTAAGTCGTAGATACTGAAATCAATTCTGCTTAGGTAGAGAAGCTTTAATCCTGGTCAGGCCTGGCCGTTGAAAAGCCAGGCGAAGCACAGGCATTCGGGCCTGAAATTTTCTTCTTGTCACCCCCGGATTTCAGTACAATAGAACTGCTTAGAATCAATCAAGCCTGGCTTTTGGATACTGTCCATGATCAATGTAGACTCAATCTGTCAACCAGGTTAGTGCTAACTATGATCCAGGACACAGCAGGGGCTTGAAGTTGATAGGTCAAGGCTGGGGATTATAGAAGCCCAAGACCCCAGGCAAAGCCCTGGCCTGGCCTGGCTTCTCAGTGGCTGGGCTGCTTATCAACCAATACAATAACCTGAAATGTATAATGCTTCGAGTTTGGAGGGCCTGAAGTTTCAAATCTGGCAGGATCTTTGTTTTTGTTTTGGTTTTCATCTTCTTCTAGGTCCATCCTGTACAATGGTACTGATATCATGTGTGACTTGGAATAAGTTTGAGAAATATCCTGCTAGGATTGAAACGCCAGGTCTTCCTATCAAACTTTAAGCATTAATTCATGCATCTAAAGCGTTTTTAACACGTACACGTTCCTTTTTTTGTTTTCAGGCGGATTAAGCGGAAAAAGATGTACGTGATAAGCACGCTGAAGCGACCAGTCCCTCTGGAGCATTTCCTGTACACGGGGAACAGCACCAAGACCAACAACGAGCTGTTTCTAATTGTCGACTCGTCGAAAAAGTTTCAGACTACAGGGTGAGTTTTAGAACAGTTCAACTCAGTTTCAACTTATACTCTGATTGTATTAAAAAGACATTGCTTTAAGTGCAGAATGAATGCTAAATAAGACTTGAAGCTATGGATGGTGGAAGTACTAAAAGAAGGTAGGTTTGCGGTGACACCATGTAATGTCTTCTGTGAGAGTGTGTGGTTCTGAGAAGAACCGTTGGTATGATCTCGACGTTCCGAACGGTGTGCTCTGTTCGTTCTCAGGAGAGAACGAATGCTATTCTTATTCTAAAAAGTGGTACAGTTCACTATCAAACTGTACAATACCAGTTCTGTTCAATTTAATATTCTGTACATATTTGTGTCCGTCCTTTTAGCTACCTTAAAGCTGTTAATGCCAAGAAGGATCGCGAGAGCAAGTCCACGGCCTCCTTTGGCGCTAAGGGGCCCAGACAGGGCCAGCATAAAGGGGTAAGCATGAATATTCATCAATCAGTAAATTTTATAACCCTGCTTATCAGAAAAATTTGCTAACCGTGAAATTTCTGTCTTCTGACTGCCAAACGAACAAAGATAGTTGACTATTGGGGTCACCACCAAGGTAGGGCTGGATGGCTCAGAGCGCCTGTATGGTATTCAGGAGGTTCCGGTTCGAATCCCGCTCCAGTCAATTTTTCTTTGTTCACTTTTCAAATTTCTATCTTAATAAGAACTGGATTAACAACCAAATTTCCATGTCTTGTGTATCACTTGTGATTGTTCTTTGGCTGTTGTTCACCGACCATGAATATCAAATGGAATTTTTAATGGTGGTTTGTTTTATTGGATAAGATATTTTTGTGCTAAGCAATTTTGTGTGCTTAGCAGCTCCATGAAATTGACCCCAGATTCATGTACATCTGACTTTGGTTTTATCTATTGACAGGACAAAGGTGTGTACCTCTCTGTCATCGAAATGCTCCGGAAGAAAGAACAGCTTCCCGTGGTTGCGTTCACTTTCTCCAAGAAGCGGTGCGACGAGAATGCGTGGATGCTGACAACTCTTGACCTCACCACGACCAACGAGAAGAGCGAGATCCACGTCTTTGTGCAGAAGTGCGTTGAGCGGCTGAAGGGGAGTGATCGGAAGCTGCCGCAGGTAGGTGGGGCTGTATCAAGCCGAAAGAGGGGCATTTGTTGGTTTTCATGATCGGAGCGCGGAATGTTAGGCTCTTCTTGTAGCAACTTGCAGACAATCATCCAAGTAGTTACTTCTATTGCCATTCCATCCAGGTTCTGCACATGCGAGATCTATTGAAGCGAGGGATTGGTGTTCATCACAGTGGCATCCTGCCCATCCTCAAGGAGATGATCGAGATGCTGTTTCAGAGAGGCCTGGTCAAAGTAAGTCCCGTCTACCTCTCAGCTTCAGTCTCTCCTAATAGCTGGTGTTCTTGCCTCGTGTGGCTATTTATCCACGGGTCTGTCAACTCTCTGTGTTAAAATAAGACTTATATCTATGCATGGCGGAAGTAGGGTAGGTTTGTGGTAACACCATGTACTCTCTTCTTTAAGTGTGGTTCTGAGAAGAACGTCTTCAGGAGGGTGACTGCACCCTCCTGAAGATGAACAGAGCACACTCTTCGGAACATCGAGTGTTAAACCATCGGTTCTTCTCAGAACCACACACCATATACTCTCTTCTTTAAGTGTGGTTCTGAGAAGAACATCTTCAGGAGGGTGACTACACCCTCCTGAGGATGAACAGGGCACACTCTTCGAAACATCAAGTGTTAAACATCGGTTCTTCTCAGAACCACACACTAACAGAAGAGAGTACATGGTGTTACTGCAAACCTACCAGTATCGAGGAGCTAAGGACTGTCATGTTGGATGGAATGGCCTGGAGGGGATATGTTCATGATGACCGAGCAGGCATTGGCTAAATCATGTCAAATGTCTTCTTGACATAGTAGTAGTAGTATTAAATTAGTTAAGCTTGTTGATTTTTTAAGCTTTTAATAAGTTGACCCCTTCTTGCAGTTGCTTTTCGCCACGGAAACCTTTGCGATGGGAGTCAACATGCCGGCCAGAACCGTCATCTTCGATTCCATTCAGAAGTTTGACGGGACGGCCATGCGGACCTTGCTGGCCGGAGAGTACATTCAGATGGCTGGACGGGCCGGACGCCGTGGACTGGACACTACTGGTATGGTCATCATACTCTGTAAAGGGGATGTACCCGAGTCATCCGAGCTGCATAAGATGATGCTGGTGAGTAAATTTGACTACATGTTTCCCAATTTGACATGAAATCAGTCTTCGTAGTAAGCTCCATGACCATTAGATCCACCTGGGGTGTCAAGTTCTACTTATTTGGGGTCTGTTTGTTTCGGTTAGAAATCAGTGATCTTGCAGATCCACGTCCCATGCAGGATATGCTAAAATGGGATCTGGATCAGCAGGATCACTGAACTTGTGCCTGAAACAAACGGGCCCTTCAGCAAAATCTCTCAACCATCAACTGACCTGCTTTTCAACTCCACCTCTCTGCTGTGAAACAGGCTCAACGTAAATGCCTGCTATCAAAGGATGAGAGTTTTAAGTGGAAGACACCAAAATGAATCTTTCCTCCCGATTTGGTATGATTTTATTACCAGGGTAAGCCCACCCAGCTGGAGTCCCAGTTCCGTCTGACCTACACCATGATCCTCAACCTCCTCTGCGTGGAGGAGCTGCGGGTGGAGGACATGATGAAGCGCAGCTTCTCCGAGTCCGGCACCAGGAAGGACACCAAGGAGTACGAGAAGAAGCTGCGAAGCGTCCAGGAGGAGATGAGCAACGTGAAGGAGCTGAACTGCTACCTGTGCCGTGAGGACCTGGAGCACTACTACCAAAATTGCAAGCAGCTGCAGGGACTTAGGGTGGAGCTCAGGGTAAGGTACTCAGCCTCTTTGAGAGTCTGTCTAGTAGGGCTGTCAGGCTGTCTCTCTGGACGTCAGTTGGTCTGTCTTGGTTTCTCCAAGCAGCTGTCGCGTTGCAACTTCAGCTAGATCTCAGGGTGAGGTATTTGAGAGTTTTGTCTAATAGGCTGACCGGCTGTCTCTCTGGCTGTTAGCTTTCTGCAAGCAGCTCTAGGAACTTCACCTAGAACACATGGTAAGGTAATTGAACTGCTTGAAAGTCTACCTATGAAGTATAGAAGCTGCTATTCTGATTGTCAGTTGGTGTATCTTGCTTTCTGCAAGCAGCTGGAGGGACATTTGCTAGAGCTCTGGGTATAAAGGTACTTGGACTGCTCCAAAGTAAACATATGCCTAAGGTTAAGAGGCTGCCATTCTGTTTGCCTATATTGCTGTGTGCAAGCAGCTCCACAGGGACTTCTGGTAGAACTCGGGGTAAGGTATTCAGGCTGTTTGAGAGTTGGACTTTAGGGATAAGATGCTCCAATTCTGTTTGTTAGTTGGTCTGTTGTGCTGTCTGCTGGAACTTTATAGGTTCGGTCTTCTTTAGTCTGAATGTGTTTTAAAATTTGATAGTCTGAGTTTTCATTAGTGATATAATTTAGAGGATGATTGTTTGTTATCTTTTTCTCTTTTCGTTTTATAAAGAAAATGGTTGGTGGTCATCCTCTTGGAGTGAAAGCTCTCTCGTCAGGGAGAGTGGTGATCGTCGACACAAAGAATCACCGCAATGCCTTGGGCGTTGTCCTCAGCTCGTCCACAGCGAGCAAAGAAAGAACGTTCAAAACTCTAGTCCTGTGCAATCAGGAAGGGGACATATCCCAGGATGCAATGGGAACGTCTGGAGGCCCCGGAAAGTTCCATGTGAAACCGCTACGGAAGGAGCCCCTGTTCCAGCCGGACGGGCCCTGCGGCCACGTGGTCTTGGATTTGGTGGCCGAGGACATTGGGACTGTTACAACGACGACCATGAAGATTGCTAGCGATCGGATCGCAGACAATTACAAGAAGAGGCAGATGCCGAGGTTCAGGTAAAAAGGAAACAGTGCCACTGCTTCTCAACATTGATACCTTGGATTAAGATGGAGGATGATTTGAACCAGCAACTCCCGGAATACTGTACCGGCTGGATAGATCAGTTGGTTTCCCTTGTGGTTATTTGATGATTATTTATCATTATCACCTTTCAGGGACAATCCTCCGGGCCAGTCCACCAGCATAGCCACCCAGGAGCTGCTCCGGATCACAGAGGCCAATCCCGATGGCCTGGATGCGCTGGATCCCGTCAAGGACCTGCATCTGAGAGAGCTGGAGCAGGTGGAGAAGTTCCGAGAGAGGGACACCTTGGAGGGCCTCTTGGACCAGTTCAGCTGCCTTAATTGTCCAAACTTCCTGGAGCATGTTAGATCCTTTCACTTCTAGAATATTCTTTTTGCCAAGTTCTGTTTGCAGTTATTTAGGCCTTCCTGTTTATTTTCCATTTTCTCTCCCCTAACCTCAGCGACGTAACTATGGGGTGGAGGGAACAGGGGGCATGCACCCACACTGGATGTCTGTGTCCCAGTGGAGCTTCTTTGGAAGTCAAGACATGCTGATTTAACATGTGCTTGGTCTTATTTGCGTCCGTAGTTTGGAGTGATGTGCCATCGAATGAAGCTGCAGGAGGATTTCAATCATCTACGGTTCTTGTTGTCCGACCAAAGCCTCCATCTTCTACCGGAATACCACCAGAGGATACAGGTTCTGCGAGAGCTGCGCCACATTGATTCCTCCAACACCATCCAGCTGAAAGGCCGGGTGGCCAGGGAGGTCAGCAACCACGAACTGATCATCACCGAGCTGGTCTTCCAGAGTCTTTTGACAAGGCTTCCTGCCGAGGAGATTGCAGCTCTCCTCTCCTGCATGGTCTTCCAAGAAAGACGGTGCAGCGAACCAGAACTGACTCCCTCTTTGGAGCAGGTGAGAATTACTATCGGAAGGTTCATCACTTCTTTTTCAATATTTTCAATATTTTCAATGTATTCAATATTTTTAAATATTTTCAACATGTTCAACATTTTCAACATGTTCGACGTGTTCAACATGTTTGACGTGTTCAACATTTTCGACGTTTTCAACATTTTCGACGTTTTCAACATTTTCGACGTTTTCAACATTTTCAACGTTTTCAACATTTACAACATTTTCAACATTTTCAATATTTTCAATATTTTTAACATTTTCAATATTTTCAACATTTTCAATATTTTCAATATTTTCAACATTTTCAATATTTTCAATATTTTCAATGTCTATGTGATAGACGCACTCGCCATACAGCGAGTGAGTGTCTATCACATGCATGCAGATTTCCTGATTAATTATGCAAACCAACCCAGCACTAACCTTTAGGTTTTGACCAATCGACATCCTCGGACTCCGTCACGACCCAGACAGAAATGTTCTCAAAACAGATCTGATTGGCTGATGTGCCGCGTTGCATAAAATTAGCATGCACGCTTGTATCAGACGTTTGTACGTAGAGTGGCATGGAGTAGAATGGGTGATACTCAGACTGATTTGAACACTTCATGTAAGACAAAGATTGACAACTTGATTTTCTTCGATGCAGGGCGTGGCCAAGATCAAAGCCGAAGCCAGACGTTTGGCTGAGATCCAGCATGACTGCGGCATCAATCTCTCCATTGAAGACTACGTGGAGCAGTTCCGCTTTGGTCTGACTCAAGTTGTCTACGAGTGGGCCAGAGGAATGGTAGGTTTCCATGTTAATTAAAATAGTTAGTTGGCAGGATAATCACCCTTACTTGTACATGTAGTAAGGCAGCTAAATTGCGAAGGATGCGTCTGCAACGTGACGTCACATTCAGAAGTTCGGACAAACAAGTCGCACGTTGCCCCATTAACTTACACGTAAACATTGTGATATTTGTCCCAACATCCGGGTAACTATAGCTGTCGATATGAAGGGCGTATTCTATAAATAGCTCGAGCGTGGACCCCTATTGAATCCAATATCCAGGCATGCAACTTTTCCTCGGATCAGCTGATTTCCTCTTTTTTCACTTCAATTTTATGCCATTGAAAATAGAAAAACACTGCACAAAATCTTGTAAAGATTGGAATTTCCTCGTTAAATCCGAGTTCCATGCCTGAATATCGCGGTGGGTACCGCAATTAATCATGGATATTAATGATGAATCATTCATATTCATGTCTATATTCTGATTATTTTCACGTCCACGTCTTCGTAGCCATTTTCTGAAATCACCAACCTGACCGACGTATCGGAAGGCATCATCGTAAGGACCATACAGAGACTGGATGAGGTATGTCGGGATGTCCGTGGTGCCGCTCGCAACGTGGGCGACCCGAGCCTGTTCCAGAAGATGGACGAAGCCTCCCAGCTGATCAAGAGAGATATCGTCTTTGCTGCAAGCCTGTACACGCAGTAGCTCCTGATTACAACTCAGTGCATTCGTTTAGCTAACACGGGTCAGCCCTTACTGGGAATGGTCGTGTTTAACTGCACAAAACAAGCGAGAGAATGGGGACGAGGTTGACTGGTGTCGACCCGGAGGAGCTAAACGAATGCACCCATTGTAAGAAGACACCAGTCAAGGGCACTGGCTGAGTGATGCAACCATAACGTAAATATGCAATACCTTGCTTACAGTGGAACAATATGACATGACGACTGTGATACTAGTCAGGAGAATTTTTATATTGCCCTTAGATGTGAGAAGAATCAAGTCAGGGTCCTAGACATCTGTCAAATTTAATTTACAAAATGCATAATAGTTTACATTTACTCCTGATAAAAAATAAGTACAGAAACACAAAATTAAATGAAATTGTAAACCAAATATGATTTTCTATATTTTTCTTCATGGAATTTTACAGTAAGGCGCTTTATAGATGGGTAACCATTTTGCCATATTAAAGACTATTTTTTTAATTTTATAAATTTATCTTTTTAATTGCATGGCTAAATCATGCCTTCAGTTATTATTATTCGGATGAATTTATTACTTAAAAGATTTTAGGCTCTGCATGGTGACAATTGGTATGTGCGTTGTTCGTTTTTTTGCGGTAACACCATGTACAATAACATGGCGTTACTGCAAACCAAACCACATAATTTATCACTTGAAGAAAAAGCTTTTTGGAGATCTTTTTTACTGCGAACACACATTCAGAATTCTAATTTATTGCTGCTTTGATTTAACTTGTTCAACACAATGAATTTATGGTTATTATTCAAACGAGGGATTTTTCGACAATTGAATTTTACGACTTATGAGGTTGTAACTACAGCTTGCATACTAATTTATTTCAAATGGTTAAAGAAGGGAGATTGAAAGGTTTGGTCTTGTTCCCATGTTCAGTGTTATGTTAATAGCAGTGGCGTCACCAGACTTTTGAGTCTGGGGGGCACAAGGGGGGCACTAGCAATTGTTGGGGGGGCACTAAAATAATATATATTATATTTTTTTTCACCAACCCAAATCTCAAATGGGGGGGCACGAGGTTTTCCAGGGGGGCACGTGCCCCCCCTTGGCGACGCCACTGGTTAATAGTAGGGGTTTTCTCTGTAATCAACCTGGTTTGCTGACTATTTAGCAGCGGATAGTGCTTAAGAGAACCCCTATTTATGTGATAGCAAGTCTAGTCACATAATCCTATTTTTTCATGTACAAAATGTAAATGTACATACAAATTCTAGTCTGTGTAACAGAGGATTACTACTGGTACCTTTCTTGTCTCATGACTATGTGACCCAGCTTCCAATTCTACACAATGTGGAGCAGGTTTTAATCTTTATCTGGGGCCAATTTCATAGAGCTGCTTGTGCACAAAATTTGCTTAAGCATGAAGTCTTCCTTGATCAAACCAGGGCCCAATTTCATGGAATCCGTTACGGCCTATTTTTGTGTTTACGGGCACTGCTACGCGTGAAATCCATTTCTTGGAATCCGTAAGCAAGACTCTCGGTTAGCGAATAATTTCTAGGGTAACCGTGATCATTTTCTGCTAACGCACTGTCGTATGCATTCTGCACAAATTCCTTGCTTACCGTTACCAAAAAGGAAACTCTTCCGTGAAAAACACTATTAAACCGTAACCAAAAAAATCCTGCTACCGTAAGCGAAGCCGTAAGCTAACGGTAACGGATTCCATGAAATTGGGCCCGGATTGTCAACCAAATTTTCTTGTGATGTTTACTGCTTTTTACTTGTATTTGGCCATTGTTTGCATTCACAAGGAGTTTTGGCTGGCATACTGATTTTATTTACCAAGGTTTTTGGTGCTTAAGCAGCTCTTTGAAATTGGCCCCTGATTATTCTTAGATCATTTCACCAATGAAGCTTCATTTTCTCCCTATCAACTTATTGCAAAGGTTGCAAGCGAGAGTGCAATAAGCACAATTGAGCCTGACAATCTTGGTTTCATATTAACCAAACATTAATACCAAAGTAAAAATAAAGAAGTGCATCAAATGTGCTTTGTTGAAAACTGCATGCGTTTTGTCTGTGCTAATTTTATTGATTCTTTAACTATGGTTTCTGTCTTACTTGTTTGGCTGGTAATGCTATATCATTTTAGCAAGGAAGACGTATCGAGCCCAGCAAATTTATGAAAGATACCTCTGGGTTCAGTAGATTGAAACATAAAAAAGCTACTATTAAAGTTCAGCATTTTATGACAGGCCAGCTGACAAAGAGTAACTGCATAAAAGACAAGACTGAAAAGACAAGAAATTTACCACGTTTTTTCCACTTCTTTATTTACAGGAATATTTACACACTTTGCATCAAAATTTTTACAATGATCAAATCCAATATTATAAATACAAAAGAATACAAGAGCAGGATAAAAAAAAACTTCAAAACATTTTGAATTTCATTGGTAGAAAGGTTTTGAACTTCATCAAGAAAAAATTTTCAAAAAAGTTTATGAAATCTTCTATTTCTGAGGCAAAAAAATAAATCAAAGTACATGATGACAACTGAAAATTTTAAATAACTTTGGATTTTGGCTTGTCCTTTTTAAGAATGTGAAAGAAGAGAACATCAAATTAACCGATAAAATATTTAAAAAACACACAAAATCTTATGACTCTGCAATCTTAACTATCTTATATTAATTACTTTTGATGCTGGTCAATGTGGTCATATTTAAGTGTATGTTAATAACAAGCTCAATGGCAAAATTTACCCTGCCCTTGCCGTTGGAAAAAAAAAGAAACAAATCATGGACAGACACAGGACGAAACCCATACAGAACATGGACGGAAGATCAGTCTTGGTTGAAGACTGATACATAGACTCTATTCACGAATCACGGTGCATCCATCCTACATTCAAAGCAGTGCAATCAAACCGAGGCTTGGATTCAAAGTAGTCTGGTACCCGTTTTCTTTTTAGAATTGGTGTTATCTTTTCCAAAGGGTATACAAGGAAGGTGACAAGATGGATGCGCCGTGAATAGGGTCTGTTGGAGAGTATTTGGGTGATGGTTTTAGAACTCTGGTTTGGGCGTGAAGCCGACAATCTCATCCCATCCTTTGCGGCATGTCCGGATGATCCAGGCGTGTTCATCATCGTCTAGCGAAAGGGAACAGTTTGGAATAGATAAACATTTATAGAATGCTTTTAAAGGTACAGTACAGGATTGGTAACAAACCAAGAAAGATGTGCATTATTATCAAGTTTATGAACAATCAACTTTTATATGAACAATGAACAATATTTTTTGGCCATTGTGTTTTCTATTGTCCCTGTACTGTAATAAACTCCCATAGACTAAGCACACATTTGTGAGTCTGAGGACGATTTTGAACAAAAGAAGTCTGTTCGAGGACAAAAATGGTTTCATCGTAATTCGTAAGTTGATTCTCCTGCTCTCAACCGGAATGCAGGGCACGTACACACTGTTTGTTAGTACATAAACAGTACTACGTTAACACATAAATTCATGCCTATGTCTTATTATGTACAAAGGAACCTACCTGCATTTCTCAGGAATTTGTGATTATAATCCACAATGACTCTGGATTCGGGGTTGTAGAAACCGTCTCCTGTATCATAGCAACCTTCTGGGATGTCTCTAGGTGGGATACGATTGGTCAACTGCGAGCGACCTGCACAAATCACAACAAAGATGGTTAGAAAAAGCAGGCTGGTGCAGTGCAGGCCGATTACAAAAATAAATGACAAGAAACATACAAAAACCAACAGTTCGGAAAGCCAAATATTCTAGTTCTAGCAGAGTCTGTTTTTGAGGTTACAAGATTCATGGTTATGACAGAACAGTTGAAAAAGAATGTATTCTACTGTATTGATTTGGTAACACTGATCTTGATGTATACTCGGATGGTATTGAAACTTTTCAAACGAATCACGGAAAGAAATTATAAACCTCATTCACTTCTGCCTCGCTTTACAGGATTTTGAAAAAATCATAATTTGTAGTTTATACTTGCTTTTGTGATCGCTTGATCTGGACCTAATTGTGTTCCTTTTTAAAATTTCTATTAGACAATGCCCAGCGACTCAATCTTCAAGTGTCACTCACTTGTGGGCCTCAACAATCATACCAGGAGGTGTGCCAGCTCCCACTGACAAACTTACGGACCAAAAGTTAAAACTGTTCCAGGCGCAGATTCATGATCTTGCGAGATCAACGGTTGCCTACTATTACTACTACAAAATAAGATGGTGCCTCTCTTGATAAAGAGTCCATGAGTGTTGGAGGTTATCTTTTAAGACTCACCGGCTGGTTTTAGGCCGTCACAAATCTCAGTGAAGAATCGTCTGTCGTATCCATCGCAGTACAGCCATTCTGGTTCATCAAACTCCAGGCCATCGGCAAAGGTGTACTTGCCCTATAAAAAGGGATACCACAACAAACAAATAAACCAATCAACCAAAATCCAATCAGATATCGTATATGAAATATGAATACCGGTATCAAATGAAATTGACAATTATTGTATCAATCATGAATCAAATTAGTTTAATTTCAAAATAAATTGAAGTTGATTGAATTTTAAATTGAAACTACCGGTACTGGAAACTGGTCATCAACCAAGAAATGACCTGATATACTCAGAGTAAGGAGGGCATGACCTCTCAATCCTAACAGGATCTTTGTCAAAAGCCCTTTTCATTTTTCAAGCTTTGAGATAGATCCTTCTAGGGTCAAAATATCAGGCCCTCCTAACTCTTATCATTTGGTAACCAAATTAACAAGACATGTATTCCCTTTTAAAAAATAATGAGCTTTATTTATTGCTGTAATATGTTTTTACCTTTTAAATTGTGTTGTCTTCTACATTTGTTTGTGCAAAGAACACCAACCCTAGCTTTACAGACTAAAGGGCCAAGTTCAAGGAAGACAATTGCTCCTTCCAGCACACTGAAACCTCCACTGGATGTGGCCAATGTGGTGAACTGTCTCAAGGGTCTTTACAGCCACAGTCACAGGCAGGGCTGTCTTTTATCCCCCATAATTTTTGCAAAGGCATCTTATACTTAAGCCATCTTATACGTCCATGGTTGTTAAAGGTACAATAAATGATTGGCAAAGGTCATTGAACAGCACTCACACTTTGCCTAATCAAACATGTACATGAAATGATAAACCTGTGAACATTTGAGCTCAATCAGACATCCAAGCACCAATAAAATAGCAGAAACCTGACTTAATGTTGTTTATAAAACATAAAGAAGGATTTTTGATCTTGCCAAGATCATAAATCTTTTTGGTGTTTGGTTTTACTCTTTCTGGATAAATACAGCATTTCAGACAGAAATATGTTAACAACTGATATGTTTCTACCAGCACCATCCTCATACAATGAAAGTTATATGTAAATCTGTGAACATTTTTGTTTTGGTGTGTTACCAATCCTGTACTGTTTAGCTGAGCTTCTCTGAGGCTTACTTACATCCACAGCGATGCCGTTCTCCCACGTTGCTACGTACTTGCTCCCGTTAGGGAAGAAGAGAGTTCCCTGTCCATGGAACATACCATCCTTCATTTCTCCCTCGTACTTGGTGTCTGTCGGGAAGGCATACTTCCCTTTCCCCTCCATCCTGCAAACAATTGGACAGAAATTCAGTTTAAATAATCATGTCAGGAGTCCTGGATTCTAATACTACAGCAACATCAGCTTTAGTGCTGCGGTAACCCCATAGGAACCATGTATTTTAATTTTCTCTTTTTTGGTTAATTTTTTTTAGGCAGTGTATATTTTGCTGCCACTGGCAATCTTCCTGCAAACGCTATATTGCCGTTCCCATTGGCTAATCTGTAGTATAAGAATGTACCTCTGGCAAAATAACCTTTAAAGAAAGAAGGCTGGCATAACCAACAAGAATGCATGACGGTGCCGGCAAAATATACACTTCCTTTTTTTATGCAATGCCATGAGATGTTACAGTTTATCTCAACAGCTGACGCCAACTGTATCTTCTGAAGTGTTTTTTGGTTTGGTTGACACAAATTAGTGGGGCCTACCAGGATCCATTCCCTGATTCAGCCTACTGTTTTTAAATTTGAACTTGGACTTCAAGCTGAAGACAATCATTCTTTTAAAAAATAAGCCCTAGGATGAATTACTTGGTTTAATTTCCACTCGAGCTCTGTCAATCAAATATTTAAAATCTTGCCACTTACTTTGTCAACAAGTTGTCAACATGTTTAATGGAAGACTTAGTTTTCGAAGGGCCTACTCTTACTTTTACTTTTAAAAGAGCCATTGAGGTCCAGGCTAAGGCCTAAGCTAAGCCAATACAATTGTCACATACTTTTGAAAGACAACTTGGAAAGTTGCAAGTCCGAGTTTAATTTTCCACTAAAAGAAATATTGGTCACTAAAAACCACAATTGCAATAGAGACAGAATCATGGTGATTTAATTTATCACAAATATGGTTAACACATTTCAGGGACTAATATTTCTGCTACTGAAACCCTTTAAAAAATAAACATTTATTTCAATTTGCCCTGATGTGACAGTAATTTTAGTAAAGTAGGCCCAGGCTGCACTGGAGAATGGGGCAACACGTGACAATAAAACATCTAATTAAACATCACAAAATCCCATTTCCACGATTGACGTTACCACACAATGATCTCCCATATGTGACATCTATATTGCGATTACTTATAGGTAACAAGGAGACATAAAAGCATCAATTTACCGTCCATTTTTGTGATCACCTTCGTAGCTACTGCCTGTGTACTCCATGTTGTTTTCTGTTGTCAAATGACGTCATGACAAATTAATTATAATGTACATATAGAGGGCGCACTCCAACTCGCCATTACGGCTCTGCGCCATCCCCCCAACACCCCCCCAGTCCCCTTCCCAAACTTTTCGGGAGGAGTTCCGTTTCTCGTTTTCTTCAATGTTTTAATCATTTTGTCACTTGTCAGACAACATTAAATTTATTTTCTCGGACCTGATTACAAAGGATTTATTCGTTGAGAAGTTTTTTTTAGACTAGGGTCTACGGATTGATTTCAAGGTTGACAAGAAACTTTGGGGTACGGTCGTGTCAATAAAATCATATACGAAAAATATATTAAGAAAAAATCTAAGATAAAAATGATAAATATTTTTTTCAAAGGTACCTTCTGAATAAACGAGACACATGCAGACTTTGCCCCCGGTGTTCTATCAGCAATGGTGAATTTAATTGTTCAAATTTTAGGGTGTTTTGTAAACTATCGACAGCAAAACTAACAACCACAGGTCCAGGGTACACGATTTGATACAGATAAAAATTGGGGTTATCTTCGTTTGCGGCGTAGTGGTGCTGTGTATGGAATAAACCTGAAATCACAGCTTATGAATAATAATAGTATACCTTTGCTTATAACAGTGCGCCGTCTTCAACTTTAGGACACATCGGAAACGGATTTCTCGATTAAATGAGCTTATTTCTAGCTTCTTCTTCATCATGGCAATCAACATAAAGGACAAAGTTGCTCTTCTGACGGGCAGTGAAGGACTTTTGGGGACAACTTTTGCGGCAAAAATACTAGAAAAGGAGGCAAAGGTTTGTAAACTCATGCAGGCTTATACATGTAGCGCATAAACTTTGCGGTTATTGGTCTAATTACCGCGACCGTTCGATTTTAGTAGACCTCTATCTGGCGTACGTGCGCGGTCTACACAAAATAACGCATCAGCAGTCAATATCATAAGGGAGTGTTGGGATAAAACAGGTGAAGGTATTCGTGATCCTGTTTAACTTGTAAATTCACTCCAACAATGGCCATAATTACTTTAGGAAAACCGCGCTCAAAATGATATGAATCTGGACTGGTATTGTTAGTGAGAATATGAAATTTTGATGCAACGAAATTAAAGGCGATTTTAAAGCAAGAAGCATCAACGCATTTAATTATGAAAAACTGCCTTGCTCAAGCAAAATCACTGCACTTATCGGACCCTTAATGAGAAAGTAGGCTGTTCTTATCCCTTTTTGGGGTGTGGTGTCTTCTTCTTCTGCACTAAAGGGCGTGGTTTTCCTGGGGTCCGAGAAGGCGAACGCCACCAACCGGGAACTGATGGAGAAATACGGCGATGACAGGGTGCTGGTGTATAACTGTGACATCACCGACAAGGACAGCGTGAGGGCGGGATTTGAGGCAGCCAAGGCCAAGTTTGAGCGCGTTGATATCGTCTGCAACTGTGGATCCTCATGGGACGAGATTCAATGGGAAAACACGATACAGTTGTCTCTGGTAAGGTGGGGCAGGATGTGGTACACCCTGCATGTAGTTTTAATTAAACTGCATTAAAAATGACCGCCGACTTTTATCTCTATATATTAATATGCAAATTAGGCTTGCCCTTCACCGACGTAAATGAGCACTGCAGTGCTTGTTGAATGCTCATGAACACGTCATGCACTGGCTCAGGTGGGATTCGAACCCAAAACCTCCTGCCGCACTAGTGCATGATGCCATACATTAATGATCATAAATTTACTTTAGGCCGGGTGTTCATAGGTAAGTTTTATGTGAGTTTTTTGAAACCAAACAAAATAGAGTGACCAAACAAAATAGAGTGGAAAAAAGACAAATGATGTATAGGCTTATGGGCCTATAGACCAAACAGTCACGTATTGTAAAATTGGACAAGCGCTTTACAAAACGTTCCCAATACTGAGTAGAACAGGGGCCAACAATCAGAATTTCGTCATCTCAGAGTCATTTTCAAGCTTCTTGCTCCAACACCTTGGTTTTGATGTTGACCAATTTAACTTCTTTTCTAGCATGGAATTATACATGGGACTCGTCTGGCTCTGGAATACCTAAGCCCCAAGGGCCTTCTCGTCAACGTAACGTCCGTTGCAGGTAGGCTAGCCTTGGCTTATAAAAAGTGTCTAATTTCTGGCGATCTTGAATCAGCAAAACTCCTGGTTGTAGCCGGCGGTCATTGGACAACCTTTGGATTTAACTAATATACAGGCATAGAAAGCTACATAGAAAAAACTTATTTAATAATAATTATATCCTATTGTACTTTTTTGCAGAATTGTGCATTTAATGCAAATTTTTATTTGTTTTTTTCCTGGTAGCAATGACGCTGGCTCCTTATTTGCCCATCATCAGCGCCTGCAAGGCAGCAGTGCTTGCGTACACAAAGACAGTAGCGGTAAGAGATTGGGATTATTAAGTCCACTACCCAGTATATGGTTTAATGAGCCCCGGGAATGAACTTGATCCGGATAAACGTGGGCCCTGCCCTACCTGAACCCACGGGGCATCTTCTCACAAAGTCCATGATCGGACATACCTTACGTTGACTGAAAAGTTAGTGAGGCACAATTAATTGAGTTAAGGTCTCGATGTAAAACTATAACAACCCCAACACTTAATTGCATGCAGTAGATTTTGATCAACTCCAAATCTCGAAAATGTTGTGAGTCCTATAATTGTGCCGAAGAACTAACTGTTAGATTAAATCGAATAAATTGCGCCCTCTACAGTCAAGACAAGGGTGATTTCCATTATGCGCCGAGGGACTAAACTTTTTTAAATTCGCAGAGTTTTATAAAAAGGGAAAATAAGGTTGTTGTTCTGTGATTTTTGTAGAAATACGACCCAGTTGCGAAGTCCAGTAAGATTCGAGTGAATGTCTTTTGTCCGTGCCCCATGGAAGGTGATGAGATGTCCAAGGCTGTACTGGCCGAGGAAAAAGTCCAACAGCACGCTACCATTACCCTTACCAAACTCAAGACAAAACCGTAAGTCGGCCTAGAACTATGTAGAAGTATATCTTTAATGGTTAAAGGGATGGTACAGAATTGGTAAGACAAAATACACTTCATGATAACAGATTCACATAAAACTTACACAGTATAATGGTGATGATAGGAGAAAACATCCCATGAAATGTTTTTGTCTGAAATGCCATATTCGTTAAGAGATAAATGAAACTATTTTCTAATTGGAATAAATCGCTTCGAAGCGTTTTATTCATTCGTTGAAATGTGTGCAGTTCTCTGTACACGAGTTTTCACTATTTTCTCGTGACCCAGATGGCTGATTGACCTCAAACTTCTACAGGTTTGTCAGTTAAGGTATATGATGGATTACATAATGTGCTTTCACTGTCAGCAACGGTTTTGTCGCAAACACCAGTTCTGTACCATCCCTTTAAACAGATTCGCAACAACATTGGCATGTCTTGTGACTTTTGAGAGCGGTTGAAGAAAATAACGGTCTGAATTGAATTGAATATGTTTTAAACAAGACTCCAGCTCATTGTTACACTTAGAATTTGTATTCATCTCTTGTCAGAATTAAGATTCCGTCTTCGCGTCGCAACTGAGCTAAAATCGCGTGAGACCGATACAGGTGTGTCATAGCTAGCTATTCAAAGGTAGCATTTTACCGACACCCTTTAATTCTTCAACAGACATGCAGATAAATAAATTGTAAGTGTCCACCGGGATTGTTGGATTTGTGCGAAATTACAACAAGTTTATGAATTATTTTGCTGTTTAGGGCCTCCATTGTAGCTGATTCACTGATGAAACTGGTAGAGCAAGACCGCCATGACGAGACACTGTACGTCCACGGGGAGTTGGGACCCATATTCGCTGCCGACGGTACCGATGACTTCAGGCGGAAATACCGGGCATCCAGTGTGGTCAAGAATCTGTAAACCAGCGGCTAATTCAGTCATATTATTATGCAGAACTTTGGTTCATAAAAAATTGAGGCAAGGAGTTTATACCCTCTAGTAGAATTTCTTCCAAGAAAAAAATACTGCTTGTCAAATTTGAAAACTCGCAATGTAATTCAACGGCTCTGTTTACTTTGACTTTTTGACCGATTAACGCAACATAAACTGACACCGGCGAGTTTCGAAGACAGAATTTCATAAAATAGATAAGATAATGTTATCGCCATTAATAATAATGGACACGTTTACATGACCGTTTTGTTGCTTTCAACTCTTAGGTAAATCTAACCATTTTAATCGATAACTCCACCAAATATTGCATTTTATTGAAAGTACAGAGACAAATACTATTGAATATGAATTCCGTCCCATGAAAATACCGAAAACCTTACATCAGCCTTACCGCTTTAGCCAAAGTGTAGTCATGATTGGTGATGGTGCATTATTGAAATTATTGTATATAATTTGTTGCCTTCGTATAACAGACTGAAATAGTAAGTGAATTTTAAAAAAAAGTTTCCCAAACCATAAATTCGATGTATGATAATGTGTAAAGTTCGTTGCTCTAAAAGGTAAAGAGTGTTCAAAATTTGAATTTCAAAGAAATAACCGATTTGCCAACAAAAAGATTGTCATTGGAATAAAGGTATCACCTTTTGTTCCCATCCACGAAAAAACATTCTGATGGTACATTGTGTATAGTCCCTTAGAGAATTCTGAAACATTATTATACCTTGCATAGGCCCTAAATACTACAAACCCGACAGGTTTGTAATTCATAGGCGACTTGGAGGCAATTGCACTGCATGCATATAAAGTGATAGCTCAAAAGACCCTTTATTAACAGTGTTCTGCTATTTCTAAGAGATTTATGATAAAACATGAAAGGTGAATAATATTTGTTAACAATCTAAGGGTCATAATACGCATGGCAGTATAACAGCCAATCAGGTTCGAGGCAATCGCCAGTAAGAAAATATTATTTTCTACCTGGCGATTTCCTCGAATCTGATTGGCTGTTAACTGTCATGCGTGTTATGACCCTTAGATTGTTAAATGGTCTACAACCGCATCCGTTGAACCGTAGCCGAAAGGGAATATTATTAAAGAGATTAATTTAATAAAATCATAATATTATAGCGTATTGGTGTAATACTAGATTATTTAATTTGACTTTTCAAGCTTTACGACATTATTTTTTTCAGATCTGGGGATTTCTCGCACGATTTTTCACGATATATTTGAAACCTATGGGGCGCAGTACAACACTTGTATGATACCACTCGCCTCGTTCTCAATGTAGTCAGTTGTGGTTTGCAGGGCAATCGGGGCGTGGCACTCCGGTGGTACGGTCACTTTGGAGAAGTCGTTGTCCATGCAGCACCTCCAGACCCACTGCTGAGAGGTCTGTTCCCGCATGACCCCGGAGAATTCGTTGCAGAAACGAAACGAGGTTTTATCTAGTCATGATAATGATAATAATAATAATGAATGACAGTCTATTCGGCATTACAACAACAGCAACAACACCAATTAACAACAACAACAACAACAGCAACAACAACCTCAACAACAACAACAACAGCAACAACAACCTCAACAACAACAACAACAACAACAACAACAACAACAACAACAAAAACATCAACATCAACATCAACATCAACATCAACATCAACATCAACAACAACAACAACAACAGCAGAAGTCATATAGGACGATGCAGTTCAAAGTATACTGCATGCATCGTGGGGAACTTTGGGGAAAGAATATTGCTTAATATACCTGTCTAAGATTTTTATGAATAGATGTAACTAAATATTAAGGTATAATTATTAATTACCTGGGGTCATGATGGTTTTCCAGCTCAATTCCCCGTCACTGATGGCGGTAAACGCTATCCGGGGAGGGTTTTGGGTGTATTCAAACGCATCTGTATAGCAAAATTGTCAAGCAAGAATTTAAAATTAACTCGAAGCTGTGATTGAACTTACTCAACTTATAGGCCTATACCCAGAAGCTGTCATATACAGATCAACCGCTAATGTTGAAAAGCGGCGGCTTTACCAACCACATCACCTGATGTGCCATGCAGTTTGGGCTTCATTCGGATATCCGTGTTGTGTTTTCACATTGATGTTCAATAAAATTAAAAACAATACTTTTGATTACCACAACACAACTTGTTCCTCTTTTCATACCCTTTTCTAAAATAATCAATACCGTTTCAACTTCAAGCATGCATTTTGTTTTTAACTTTAAGGTTTCGTACCATTGACCAACCACTTTTCTGCCAAATTTTCTATTGCTGTTTTGCCCCATCGACTATACCAATGAGGTAGCATAAGGCAGACGAATGTCTGCAAATCCATATGAAACTAACATGACATGACATAAGTTTGTACCAAGATGGTCGAGTTGACTTCATAATCAAGACTGACTATTATTATATTACAGAAGCCCCAAAGATAATGCAACTTACAATTGACAGCAACGTTACGGCCCTCACGGCGTCTGTAGCTTTTCGAGCAGACATTTCCGTTGTCATCGCATATGAGATTCCACACTTGCAACTCCTATTAAAAAAAGACAAAAACAGAGAAACAACAGACCGTTCAGTAAAGCGTTGAATAGGTCCAGATATCAAAGCAATGATTTCGTCCAAAAATGATTTAGTTATCATGTCGTACCTCACTAATTTGGTAACATTTAGAAAATGAAGGCTTTTGCATTATAGGCCTTATTACCGAGGCGTTCTCCAAAGGGTTTATGCGGTCTTTCTCAGGTGAAATGGAGTGAGGAGGCATGTACATTCGCGGGCGTCGCCAATGGGGAGGCCGTCTTCCAGGATTTCCGAGCTGCAATGAACCTCTAGGCCAACGCCGTCCACTACCGCTGCCATGCGCATCCACACAGAGGGAAATCATCAACAACAAAGCAATGTGCGACATGACGGAGCTATTGTTATACATTTTGTTAATCAGTGCTGTTCTGAACACAATGCAGATCCGTAAAAGGATGTGTCCCGTAAGCAGGCCTTCATGTAGTCTGGATAGCGAACCTTGTATACACAGCTATTTATTTCACAATTTTTACGAGTTTGGCAATAACGGTGATTTTGTAAAAATTTAATAAAGTGCGCGCTCCTTCCAAATTTTGCAATTTTGCGATAACGGTGATAATGAACGATCATTTTGGAAGCACACTCTGTGATGGATAAAATCAATAATAGCCTATATAGAACGAATAATGTATTGTTATATTGGATTTGTCTTTATAATTCAATATTGCCGTGGCTATGTTGGCAATATTATAGCACTGACAAGCGTTTTCGTCAACAAAGTACCCTCGCAACCAGTATAGCTTTTGCAAGAAGCTTTAGCATGAATTGTTCTATACCATTATGCCTACACAAGCCAGTCACTGGAAATGAATACAATTCTATCGTAATGACTTTTTATGTAAAACTTAAGAAAGCGTAAATACCGAGGGTAAAGAAGATGCTTTCTCCTCAGGGAATATGCGGTCTTTCTCATGTGAAATGAAGCGAGCTGTACGTGGCTTCATTATCGATGACCAGCTCCCACCCCCGCCCGTTCCTCCAAATCCATGGCCTCCGAATTTCTTCGAGGAATGTTTACTTCCATGCTTCCATTGTCCCAGGCCCTGCGCGGCCATCACACACAGGGAAATCAACAACAGCAAAGCAATGGGCGACATGACGGAGCTCATTGTGTGGTATCGTTAATCAGTGTACAATGTATACTGTTCTTCAAAAACAGCAGATCAGTAATAATGGATGTGTCCCATGTGCAGGCCTTTATGTAGTCTGGATAAGCGAACCTTATGCAAATTACGGTGTTGTAAAAAAAAAAATGATAAAGTGCAGGCTCCTTCCAAATTTTTACAATTTGGCGATAACTGTGATAATGAACGATCATTTTGGATGCACCCCCTAAGAGAGAATCAAATAAGAACAGCCTATTATAACAAATGATGTCTTGTTATGGATTTTTCTTTAGAATTCAATATTGCCGTGGCTAAGCTGCCAATATTATAACACTGACAAGTGTTTTCGTCAACAAAGTACCCCTCCCGACCAATTATACTTTTGCAAGAAACTTTAACCTGAATTGTTCTAGGAATGCTATACCATCATAGCTGTTACAACAACATTCTAATCACGTGCGCTCTTTAAGAAAGACTTGTGTTTCCAGACGACAATTAAAATAAACACAGTGGAGACATCAGTCTGTGCAATTAAACTCTCATCAAGGACTGTGAAGTCATATTGTTGAGAAAGTACAGCAGGTAAAAAAGTTTGGGGTCAAATATGGCAGATGGCAATAATAAGCCAGACTTTTCTATTGTAAAACTTCACTCTCATTCACTTTTATCAAAGTTCTCTCGATATCCGTAAAGTCTAAAAAGTGCCAATGAATGAATCCTTCATGTAAACAGGTCCGTGACAAAAATTCGAGAACTGTTGTCTGATAAGTATAAAAAGCAAACAAATAAATTATTCAACAACTACAGAAAAGGAGAAACGGGTCCCCTAATCATGCGTGGGACGTATACCTTGCAATGATACTTTATAAAGTGCGGCGGAGCGTCACTTCTTTTGTTGCCGGACAAAAGGCAGGCGGGACACTGCAGTAATGGTGGACAGTATCGGATCGGTGTATAGGCCCAAAGTTCTGTGCTTTAAAACGGCCGAAATATGAACATTGACAATATTTTAGTCATTGTTGGACGTCAGTTGAGCCGCCATACTAAAGTACAAAAAAAATAAACATTGACTACACAAGCCAGTCATTGGAAATGAATACAATTCTACCGATAACTATTTAGAAATGAAGAAGGCTTATTACCGAGCGTAAAGAAGAGGCGTTCTCCTCGGGGAATATGCGGTCATTCTCAGGTGAAATGAAGCGAGCTGTACGTGGCTTCATTCCCCATGGCCAGCTTCCACCCCCGCCCCCTAGTCCTCCAAATCCTCCCGCTAGAGCGCTCATCCCCGGGGCGAACTCACCCCGGCGCCACCCCGGGGTGAAAATTTCAACCCTGGTCCGGAGCAGGGTTGAACTAACCCCGGAGATAAGGCAATCTCGGGGGTGGCTCAGGGGTGGCTCGCGGGGTGACGGAGGGGTGAACATTTCAAGTGGGAATCGTGGCTTATTTTCACCCCTGCTTCACCCCGGGGCCACCCCCGAGATTGGTCAAGTGGGAAAAGGCCTACTAGTCTATTCGAGGAATCTTTACTTCCATCCTTCTGAGGTCTCCTCGCATCCACACATATGCACAGGGAAATCAACAACATCAAAGCAATGGGCGACATGACGGAGCTATTGTGTGTGGTATCGTTAATCAGTGTATTGTTTTTACTTCAAAACCAGCAGATCAGTAATAATGGATGTGTCGCGTGTGCAGGCCTTTATGTAGTCTGGATAAGCGAACCTTGTGCAAAAAATAAAAAGATAACTTGAGTGCGCGCTCCTTCCAAATATTTCGAAATTTTGCAATAATTGTGATAATGAACGATCAATTTGGATGCACACTCAGAATAAATCAATAATAGCCTATTATATATAACGAATAATGCCTTCTTATATGGATTTGTTTTTATAATATTGCCGTTGCTATGCTGGCAATATTATAGCACTGAGTAGCATTTTCGTCAACAAAGTACCCCTCTCGACCAGCATATGTTTTTGCAAGAAACTTTAACATGAATTATTGTTGTAGCTGTTACCACAACATTCTAATCACGTGCGCGCCTTTTAAGAAAGACATGAGTTTTCAGACGACAATTAAAATAAACATAATTATGTAGTGGAGACATCAGTCTGTGCAATTAAATTTTCAAGGACTCATATAATGTTGAGAAAGTACAGCAGGTAAAAAAGTTTGGGGTCAAATAATAGTAGATGTCAATAAAAAGCCAGACGTTTCTTTTGTAAAACTTCACTCTTATTCACTTTTATCAAAGTTCTTTCGATATTCGTAATCTAACTAATGAATATTATTTGAATCAGCAAAACTCTTGGGGCCAATTTCATAGAGCTGGTTTATACTTTTTATAGTACAAAATATTGCTTAGCACAAAAATAGCTTGCCCAATAAAACAATCCACCATTGAAAAATCCATTTGATATTCATGGTCAGCGAACAACAGCCAAAGAACAATTGCAAGTGATACACAATCCTGTTTTTACTAAGAGAAATGACAATTGTCATGCTTAGCGAATTTTTGTGCTAAGCAGCTTTATGAAATTGGCACATGGTCTTGGATGAAGGCCACGTGACATTGTCTGAACATTACGGATAGTTACTTCTTATTTGAAATCACGAACGAGCAGAAAAAAAGTTAAAACCATTAGAAATCTTTCTAAAGCCCGAGTTATAGGCCCACAGCTCCGTCTCCACAGCATGAACAAAGTTGACAATAGGCTTATTGTTCATACATTGTTGGACGGCCTTACACATTACAACAAAAGCAAGAGGAAACGGCCTACAGTAACGAGCCAGTCACTGGAAATGAATACAATTCTACAGATGACTTTTTATGTAAAAATGAAGAAGGCGTAAAACGGCCTCCGGTTATTTGGTTTGGGCAATAAAACCTCTTTTTGTTGATGATTTATTTCACTGTCAAAAGTTTGCCTTGTGCAATTTACGCGGAAGTGGAAGTGACGTCACCACATAGGCATGAGCAGTAGCTCGCTTGCTAGACGTGTACTCGTGACGCAAAGCCTATGCATCATTATAGATAACTGCACAGGCACAATCGACATTTCTAAGCCAAATTTATGACACAAAACGTCACTTTATTGACTCTGCGGTCAAGATCATTAAACGATGTAGACAGCATCGAATCACATCATTACCGGCAGAGTTGCTGTTTATTCCCTGGCATGAGAAAGCGAGGAATTTGACGTTAAATCGCCCTGAATCTGTCAACAAGTCGGTGGAAGTCAAAAGTACGTGTGGTGAATTTCCCGCAGCGGGTCAGACACGAGGACCTCGGCCGTGTGGCACGGGCGAGCTTCGGAGAGACGTCACGGTCAGAGCCATTAGTAGTGCGTGGTCGTAAAAATGTACCCGAGTGGAATTATATTTGCTGGTACTGTGCTCGTCGTTTGCTGTATTCATTGGACATGTATCGGTGCATCTTTGCCAACTGACATTACGGATAAACCGCTGGCAATTTTAAATGGATCTGGTGAAGGTTTGTAAAACTCAAAATCAAATGCTGACATATTTGATTAGTAGGCTAAGTAATATTTAATAACAATTTCAATGATTGAGTGAGACTGAGAATGTACGAAATAAAAATTGAACACAGGTACGGTGTTATACTGGACGCACGAAGCCACAAACGTTGTGACTTGTGGGTACAGATCGTTTGGTGGTGTCCATGTCACAAAATTTTGCAGTCACTAGTCAGCAGTTTTCTTCTCATTCAGTCATTGGAATTTTTTTGCATGTGATTAATTAAATTAATAATAATAGGGCCCAAGGTTAGATAGCGATTTAGTAATGTTAACGATTTTGACTTGATCTGTCATGTACATTTGATCGATCTTCAGATAACCACAACACATTGAACACATGGGGAACTGACTGAATTTAAAGTCATTGAAAAGTGAACAAAGAAAAAAATTGACTGTAGCGGGATTCGAACCGGCGACCTCCTGAATTAGTGAATACCGTACAGGCACTCTACCAACTGAGCCATCCAGCTCTACGTTGGTGGTGATGACCCCAATAGTCAATTATCTTTGTTCATTTAGCAGTCAGAAGCCATTAAACCACACACACACCGCCATATCCCAAGGATCATTTCACAGATATGCGCAGCTATGCTGCAACCTGGAAACGTTAAATATGGAATAATACTGGCTACAGTTAATGGTCGGATCGAGTGATTATGCATTCGTATACTCCTGTACATGCATACATGTATTTTCATTTTTATTTGAAGGACGACTGTCAAACGTGCTCTCATTAAATTTTGGTACCATACCGGTTTGCTGATGCTGCATGTACTGTATATTATAATTATGTACATACAGTCAGTACGTAGACACTTACACATGTATAAGTTATGAACTTATGCAGCTGTTGCTTCATTGCCATTGGCATTGCTGGTACGGTAATTTTTATGAATACATACATAATAATTTATCCTAATGAAAATCATGCGCATGCATGCGGAGCTACATATATCTTTGGTTGGAACTGTCCCTGATTTACATGTGTATATCACATTTGTACACCCCTCTACTGCACTAAGAGTGGAAAACCCTGTATGTATAATGACATTGCTCTTCACCTTTAAAGGTATATGCTTTGGTAGCATACCGAAACAGAAATCTGATAAAAAGCATGAAATTACCTTTAAGAGTTGAATGATGGACCATCTTTTTTTTTTCAACAAAAAACTACAATCGGTCTCCTGATGACGACTAGAGCAGGCTAGTCGACTTGAAACGTTGAGACCTTACGAGAAGTGCAAACGACATAAGAAGTGCGAAAATAAGTCAGAACGATTCTTACATGGGGATTGGTGTTTCCGCAAAGTTTGCAAACCGATCCATATAGAAAACTACAACATTGACAGTTTTTCAAGTGAAAAATCAGGTCCTGCAACGCACAGTCAGCGTTGATCACAGAATTTAACTGCCGAAGAAGTGCATTTCATTGTTGTTTTAGTTTACTCTCAATATGAATCAGCATTTTGTTTCGGGTTTTTTTTTCCGGCTAATGCCATGTTGACTTTATCCCTCTACTTGTAAACATTTGCAGCATTGTTTTTTCCTTTTTTTGTTTTTGATCAGTGGAAGAACAGTGCCATGACTGCCCAACCCCACTGCACTTGTTTTGATTTTGTGTGGTCAAGTCAAGTGACAGAACGAAGATATTTTGCAAAATACATGCTGCCTTACTCAACAGGAAACAGCAGCATGACTCTGTAATATAGGAACAGAGAGCATAAAATTAATTTGTGTTAACACGGACCATACACCAGTAGTTCCGGCTTTGTTTTAACCTGATTATGTCAGCAAGGTCAGTGGCCTAGAACACTGCACAACATGTGCTTGGGTATTAAAAAAGCATGGAGGAAGAATTGTTTCTGTGGCCACATTTTCTCACATTGCTACATCATATGTACATTGTACATGATGTATGCAATCACATACACTAGAACTTGTTCTAGAAATAAACTCCACCATGGTGCATTTTAAAGGCCATGTACTGTACAACATTGGTAACAAACCAAAGCAGAAATGTTCACAGATTTACATAAAAGTTTCAGGATATGAAGATGGTGCTTGTACTAGACACATACCGTTAAAATATTTCTGCCTGAAATCCAGAAATTAGTCAAACAAAGACTGAAAACAGTTTTGATCTCGGGGTAAGATCAAAACCATTCTTTCCTTTGTTTTTTAAGAAAAATTGAGTCGGGCTTTCGCTATTTTCTTGTGACTCAGAGGTCAGATTGAGCTCAAATTTCCACATGGTTATTATTTCATGCACATATTGGATCAGACAAAGTGTGAGTGCTGTTCTGTGACTTTTACCAATCATGTATTATGTATGTACATGTACCTTTAAAACTTGTAATTTTGTTTGACATTAGTTGTATTGGCTTACATGTCAATGAAACTTGTTTTTTTACATTAACCGATTTCATGAATTTGTTCACACTTCACAGACTGGTTTCATAACATGAAATAACATGCATTTAAAAAAGGCCACAAAACCACAGAAATGAAGGCCTCATGTGGACTTTGTGGCCGTACGAAATTCTCACCCTGTGTGATATAATTGTATGTGAGCTACATGTTTTGAAGCTTCAATTTCAACCAGCTGAGGTTTTGGTTTTCATACTTTGACAGAATGTGGCTCTTTGACTTATTTTATTATGAATGCAGAATGTATGTGCAATCCTGTGGGTTCCCTGAACACGTCATGCGACAATACGACCACAGCATGTGTCTGCCGAAGTGGCTACAAAGGGCAAAACTGCACAGAATGCCAGCATGGCTACTATCGTCACAGCAACAGCAGCGTCGAGTGTTTCCCATGCCAGTGCAACGAACTTGGATCTATGAGCAAAGGATGTGATAGGTAATTTACTCATTTTACTAATTGTTTGGAATTTACTATTACTAATATTATCATCAAATAACCACAAGGGAAACTGACCGAATTTAAAGTCATTGAAAAGTGAACAAAGAAAAATTGACTGGAGCGGGATTCAAACCGGCGACCTCCTGAATACCGTAGAGCGCCTGTACTTTTATTCAGGAGGTCGCCGGTTCGAAATCCGCTCAAGTCAATTTTTCTTTGTTCAGTTTTCAATGTTTGGAATGATGAATCTTTAAAAAATTTTGTTTCGTTGTCTTGTAGTCTTTGTTATTTCTGGAAGTTCAAGTTAACATTGGAATTCGTGTTCAGCAATTTGACCCATCTCAGTCTTAGTTCTTTTTAGTATTAGTTTTCATTTGCCTCAAGATCAAGGATGTGGGCAGAGAGGTATAAAGGTGGTAGCATACTGAAACAGAAATGTTCACAGATTTACCTAATATGTACTTACAGGGTATAAAGATGGTGATTGTAGAAACATAAAGTCGATAACATTTTTCTGCCTGAAATTCTATATTTATCCAGAAAAGAGTAAAACCAAAATTGACCAAAATTATTTTTGATCTTTTAAAGAAAAAAATAAAACTGGAAAGATTTTGAAATTACTGTGGCCGTTTTTCCACTGCTTTCTCAAAAAGTGGGCGTCGTATGGGACTGAAATTTTCACAGATGACTGTTACTTTATCTTCCTTGATATTTTAGCCCATGAATCTATATCTTTGACAAAAACAAAGTGTGATACTACCTTTAAACAGCAAGTTTGTTTATTCTATTCCTGTTTGCAGATTCTGTGAAATTAAAAAAAACATTGCCCCATTGAACTTTTCAGTTCCCCTAATTTTCTTTGGCAAAAGGACAATATACACTGTTTAATTCATACAGTCTAAATATGGGCAATTCCAGCGTAACGGACATGACAATCACACAGTTTTTGCCTTATTCAGAGGATCACAAAGTAGGATTGGCAGTTTGCAAACAATTTTAATTAGGCTTATCAGACACATTTGACTATCAGTGACATATGTAGTAAAATTCATGTGATTTCATTGAACGGTTGTAGAGAAAATACACTTCTTGTGACCGTAACGGACATGACACCAAATGGACAAGGCTTTTTAACCTGCTTTTTGTTATGCAATTTCCTGTGAATTGTTAGAGTTAATGCACCTAATTTTGATTTAGTTTGAACCATAAGGCCATGTTCTTATCATAAATACAGTTTTTTAAAACAGTTTTGATTCCAATCTTTTTTGCCAGCTCAAAAAGTAGCGTAACGGACATGACACTTTCAATGTAACGGACATGACACTTTTGTCCACTTTTTGTAAACTTCTATAATTTTCTTCCTTTAAGGTTTATGGCAGATATTTTGTATTTATATCAATGTTAGAAGACTGGGACACAATTTAAAACTAGTATTCTGTAATATCTCATATCTTTGTGAAATTTCAGAGTTGCTATTTTTTCATCATTATGAACAAAACAAAAAAATCTTGAAAAAAATTGCTTCTTCATTCCATGGGTCCTGTTCATGAATTATTTCTCTTGCTATCGCCCACCATGCCAACACAAAATACATGATTAGTTGGTATTATGGTGATTTTTTACTTAATGGCTTCATATTTGACAAACATTGGCGTAACGGACATGACACCCCATTATATCTCCAATTCTTTACTTAAAAAAAATATAACTGCACAGTATGTTATGAATAACACACCTTAAATTCATTTTGAGTTTCAGTGATATCACAAAAAAACACAGTAGAACATGGAATATAATGGAATAAAATGTTTCAGAGTGCAACCAATGGGGGCCTACATAGAGCTAAGAAGGTCACATTTTAAAATTTGAGGCAAAGAAACGTTCACATGTACCTAGCCTGGGTCCTGAATACAATTTCATGAAAATTATTCATCTCTGTTTTGCAGAAAGATTAATAAAATGCTTGATGATGAGACAGGATTATAAAACCAGTGTCATTTTAACATGGGTAATAACCTTCAGAGAAGCAAATTGCATGCTTGTTTTACTGGTAAACTCTTTCATTCAGAATCAATGTCATCCTCCAAGTAGAAGTGTGCTCTGTTTTCTAATATCGGATAATATAAAAACATCCACCACTTGATCATTTTCAAGAAAAGCTTCCTCCTCTTGAGTTGACTGTATGAGCCCCCTAGCTTGTCTTCTCAGAAATTCTACATCACACCCATCCTCTTGTAGTTAGTTAGTCACCTGGGAGACAAAGTATTTTCACTTTTTCTTTGTACAAAGTTCAATTCGAACAAGATTTCCTCTTTGTACTGCTGGAGAGGAGATGGCAGCATGAGGGGGTTAGTTGTGGCTCATCATCATTGGCTGTGATACCTTGTTCCCTTTCACACATTTCACAAGGCTTGACAAAGTGATGTACTAGTTTTCTACTCTCTTCAGCTTATGAATAGGGCTTAAACTGCACATTTTTGCTACTAACTGGGTGCAACCAATAAACATGCTATGTACCTTTAAATGGACAAACATCATCCCATACATGTACATGTAGCATCAAGATTGTGCTTGATGACAAACACTGCAATACATCTTCCTCAGGGTAGAACCTTTTGCATACTTTTTATGCATTATAATTAGCTGCCTGAGTAAGTGAAATTGCATCATTCACAATGTGACTTTGACTGACCACAGCACTAGTGACAACATGCTTTATTACATCCATAGCTCTCTTGCCATGTGATCTCGCAAAGAATTGCCATTGGAGATGTAGGTTCCAGGATTCAAAGAGCTCATAGGGGAATCTGAATACAAACTTGTTTTTGAACTATGAGGCAGCATCATTACTGAAGATGTTGATGTTCAATGACTTTTACACAGAGCCAAAATATTGTTTTTGGCACTTGTCTTTTATGAGGTGTCATGTCCGTTACGCAAAATGTCATGTCCGTTACGCTATTTGTAAGAAAACTAGAAGTGCCAAGGAAAAATGGTTGCTACACATATAAGGACATTTGATTCTAACATAGGAAATGAATTTGCAGCACCTATATCCAAATTTCCTGTTGGCAATGAAAACTTTTAGTGAAAAACGTAACGGACATGACACTTATTTTGTTAGAGAAATCGCACAACTTTGACTACTAGTGGCTTGAAATGTAAGAATTGATGTAAAATGTTGCCATTATTTTTCATTAAGTAATACCGTCCTCTGCTGTTTTAAAGTTGAAGGAGGCCTCTAGAGCATTTCTGGTCTCATTTAAAGACAGGAACCAAAAAACCTTCAAAAATTGCAACATTTCTGTGTTTCTGCAAAACAATACACAACATTTTCAATTGCGAAAAAAACACCAAATTTTTTCATAAAAATGATTAATCTTTTGGAAAATGAAAATTCAAGCATTACTTTTCAAGAATCGTTGAGAGCTGAAGTGCAATTTCATACTTCATTTTTTCACTTTAGTGAACATTTTTGCTGGAATTGCCCATATAATGACCTTCACTCCTGTAACAATAATGTCAGAGGTGGTCTATCCTTACAAATTTCTTTTAAAAAAATATGAACTTTTGATTGAAAAACATTTCAAAATTGGTTATAAAACCATTAAAAATAGTACATTTGCCCCTTTACCAATACAAGCAAAACACATAATTTGTTTAGCCAAAGACCATTTGTCCTGTTTTGTCTTGGGGCAGTTTTGGTATCTTTCGGGACAATCAGACTTGTGTATCATGCGACCTTCAGCCATTACTGTACTATTACACTCCTGGTATCTTGAAGCAGACATGATGTTTTCATTATGTGACTTGTCTGTCCGTCTGGCCCCATACAAATTATGTGAAGCCACAGGCATTTTTCCTATAATACCCGTACAATGGATCCCAATGGGCTCAGCTGAAATGACACATCTTTGCCTGATTATTATTGTGAAACAGCAAGAATAAAGACCATTGTTCTCTGGGAGAACACAAATTGCAATTCTCTCACAAATACTATGTGTGTAATATGACCCACTGGACCATCACAGGTTAACCATTTCCATTTTCTGATTACTTTCTTTGTGTGTGCGCCATTGCATGACTGTGTAAAACACAACATCCTGAATTGCTTCATTCCATGATAAGTTGTTGGGACAGTTTTTTACATTTTGGTTTCCCTAGTGGTTTCCGCTTTCCTTGAAACTCAGCAATCCGAATGGTAAACAGAAATTCAGTACCATGACTGCATGCATGGCCTTGTCAGATACACACATTATGAGTGTACTGTAACCACCAAGACCAAGTACACTGGATTGGATCATGTAGTTAGAAATAAACCTCCGTGATTGGATTACAGCTCTGGTGTCGATTTCAGGAAGCCCTACGATCGATCGCAACACGAGTTGCGAAGGATAACCCATCGTATCCTACGTTGGGCTGCATTGCCATCATAAGTCCTAAGATTGATAGTAAGTTACGATGAGTTTGGTGAAATCCACCCCTGGTTTACTTGCTAGTTTATATTTCCTGCCAAAAAGTTGACCGAACTGCTGCCGATATGCATGTATGTAATGGTCCACTCCTCCCAAAGTCTCACAAGATAAGAGAGACTGGATAGGTCAGGCCAAGAAACAAAATCAACAACTTGGTGAGCTGTGTGTTTATTATGATAAAGACTGAAGGACTCTCTTATTACATCTGGGTCAGAGCCTCAGAAGGCGGGAATTTTATCTGATAATGCGGCATTTTGATGGGTTTTGGTACAAATGGTTTTTGTCAAAGAAATTCAGAATCATGGTAAAAAATATCAAGTAAGATACAGTAACAGTCATTTGTGAAGTTTCCAGTCCCATACGATGCCCACCTTCTGAGAAAACAATGAAAACCGCTATTTTAAAATTCTATTCATAGGAGTTTTGATCTCACCCCGAGATCGTAACTGTTTTTTTTTTTTGTCAATTGGGTCTACTCTTTTCTGGTCAAATACAGCATTTGAGACAGAACAAATTGAACCATTATGTTTCTGCCATACCATTTTTAAACCCTGTGTAAGTTATAGGTAAATCTGTGAAGATTTCAGTTTTGGTATGCTACCAAAGTATGATTGAACCTTTAAAAAGTCGTTCTAGATGGCAATTAGTGGTACAGTCCATGGAGGACGAACAGAAAAGGGGTTCCAACTATTCCTCACTTCAGTTCAAATGTTCTAGATGTGAGTTACCAACATCAAAAGAGCTACTTTCAAAACCATAACTAATCGGAAATAAACAAAGCCCTGCAGAGGGTCGTTTCCGGTGATCTTCAGTGACGTTACGGTCATTACCAAAAACAAAAGGCAGTGCTCAGCGTTCACTGCACTATGGGAAAGCATGGTGCGTCCTTCACAACAAAAATGGCTGCTTATGGGAAGGACGACTTTGGGTTTGATGGTTTTGATTTCTACGATTTTGGCGCGTTTTCTTCCATGTACAGTCAAACCATGGCCTCGATGCTCAAATCAAGAGTAAAAATGTCTAACATTGTGCACATACTCTTAGCATGGAGGAAGTAAAGCTCATTGAGACTTCCTTGCTGTATTATACATGTACTGTGTGTATGCTGGCCAACATGGCGCCCAGTGACTGTGCTTAGATACAGTTTTCTCAATGGCCAATTACATGTAGCTGTCTTTAATCTTTATTGCTCCTTGGATACAATATTCTCATTGGCCGATGAGCTATCCAATAGCTACACTGTATAATACTTAATAGACATTAATCAGCAGTCCTGCTGTACATTATGTAAATTCATCATTCAGATATATTGATTCAATTACAGCAGCTGGTTTTTTTCTGTTTCTTCCATGAAAACCTTGACAGAATGTTGTGTTTGACTTTGTTTTCATGCAAAATTCATCAAGAATCAAGACGCAATGAATTGGTGTTACTTATGCTTTAAAATACATGCTGAGCCACAAAAGAAACAAAAATGATCGGTCCATTCAATTTATTGTCATAATGTTTTTGACATTTTCAGGGATGAGATTTCTCCAGATTTTCTTCCCTCACATGTTGTGTTCAAAAGTATAGTCGAGATTTTCAGATTTCAGACTTTTTATGCTCCCTGTCAGCTGTTTTCAGACATTTTTTTTTATCACATTGGTCAATCTCATCCCTGCATTTTATTGCGGATGTTTGAATTAATCGAATTCAACCAAATTTGGTGCAAAGCTTGAGTGTTGCTTTTGTTGTCATAATCAAAAAGTGGTCATGTGTCATGAAGGTCACAGAGAGGGTCAGTAACTTGTGAGGCAATAAATTAAATGGACCCATCGTTTGCGTTTCTTTTGTGGCTCGATCAGTATGTTGTGCATAACTCTGCATGGATACACTACATTGAATACACAGATTTATATGTCTGATCAAGGTTGTATGTTGTTGTGTTATTGAGTTCATATGTCCTTGAGGAGCGAAGGTCTTATTAGGATCATTTCCTGACGGAAGCCAAACATTTCCTCCATTCAATATCTGGCTAAGGTCCCACCCTTAGCTGGAAGGAGGGGACTGGGTAGAGTCAGAAGAGGTGAAGGGATGGGACGTTGTCAGACAGTGCTCAGTCCCCAGCCTGTGGAACTGCCAAGTTAAAACCACAAGGCTTACTGCTCTTCCCACAAAAGTACTTTAGCACCCTTTGGTGGAGTGAAGTGGCCCAAATATGTCAAGAAAGTGTATACTAACTAAGTTAAGAGACACTTGTTGACTCAGATGCACAGGGGACGTTTATCTTCAGTGTTCCACGGTTGACCTCAAGTTGCCTCCCGTTCCTAGTCTGCCAATAAAAACCACAAAAGTCTCAGTATCCAAAAAAGCAGTACAATGAATCTGACATTGGTAGGGGGCCCTGGACACACCAGTGTAAAGAAAACTAGTGGCAGCGGTGGGATACTGATTCAACATTTCAGGGTTTCTGGGTGCACATGGCTAGCTAGAGTGGCATGTTAGAGGAAGCGTGCCCCAAGTAGATTTAATGACCTCATTTCTGGTCATGACTCGGCATCCGGAATCCCAGAGGATGGTAGGCATTAAAGGGGATTTTGGAAAAGGGGGGGAAAACAAAGTTCTGCAGAATGAAGACTTACCTGCAGCTGCCCTGGATGTTAAAATGTAATAATACTTCCCTTTTAGCAGGCTGGAAACTTGTCTGAGAGAAGCTGGTTAAAAACTGTCAAGCTACATGTAGAACATGCATGTATTAGCTTAGAATTAATGTCACTGGATCTAAAAAGAGAGCACGGAAAACAAAAAATAGAGAAGAGTGGCAAAATCCAGTGAAGAAACTTATTATATTGTGTATTATTGCCAAATTAGGCCTATTATTTTCCTAAACAATTTGTAAGTTGCCTATCCGTTCCTTTCATTGTATGCAGAATTGTATTCATTTGGGTGCCCGTATTCAGTTTCTGTTACAGTAACACTTTGTTTTGCACAAGAAATAATGACTGGACTTTCTGGAGTTGGATTTGAACCAGTCATTGACCCCCAGATGCGGCATTCTGGGTTCAAATCCCGCTCAAGTCAAAATTTCTTTTTCTTCACTTTTCAATATGACCTAAAATTAATCAGTTTTCCTTTTGGTTATTAGGTGAAGAAATAATGACATCAAACCTAAACCCAATAGCCACCAGAGTCCGTCTCAACTCAAGTATATGACAAGATTTGGAAACACTAAGAAGGGGCCCCGGCTATGTGATATGGGACTTGGTGTCATTTCACCAAACTCTTCGTAACTTACTATCAATTGTAGGACTTTTTATGCATTGAAGCCCTACGTGGGATAGGTCCACTACGATGGGTTATCCTTCGTAACTTGAGTTACGATCGATCACATCATAACAGAACTTTGTGAAATCGACCCTTGGTTTAGTGGGACAACTTGGCTGAGTCAGATGTTAACATAGGGATATTGCACAGTGCTGGGTTTGGGTGGGTTCAGGAAGTTTCCAGTCACAGAATCAGGGTGAAAAGTTTACTCAACTGCAAACATACACCGGAATCAGGAAAGACGTAACCCTCTCCAGCTTGTCAAATTTCTAAAACCTTTGATGTTCTTCTCTTCTCCTGTATCTAGATCTGGAAAGTGTTCGTGTAAAAAGGGAGTCGGTGGTGAGCAGTGCGACCGTTGCCTCAGCGGATTCTACGGTCTTTCAGCGAGCGGATGCCGACAATGCACTTGTGAGGAAACTGCAATTAAGTGCCTTAACTCTACAAAATGTAAGGATCTTAAGAGGGCCCGCCGTATTGCATTTCACGCTCCTTATCTGACAGACGTGTTGTGTAATCAGATAACGTTTTGTATATTTGTGAAGAAGACAAGTGGTCATGTAGAGGGGAAGCTGGGTAGTAAATTTTTGGAGTCCACAGAGGCATGTGATTGCCTTGGTAGCCCTGCCCATTGCCTTGGTGCCCCAACAAATGTTCCTGCGGACTTAAAGTACCTTCATCTTTACTTAGGCCAAGGGAAAACTGAGGAACGAACCACCTACTTTTATAACTGTTTAATGGTAGATGGTATCCAGTTGACCAGCTGGCTGGGTGGTCCAGCTGGCAATGGAAGGATGTCTGCATTTATAGTAAGCTGAGGGTTTTTGGTTCGAATCCTGCCTAGGTTGAACGTTAACTTAACATCTGATTGTTTTGAAAACAAAATGTGTTATCACAGTAGGCCTAGTGCTGTTGCAGACCTTACGTGCGTCATCTTTAGTCCCATCGTGCTTTAGACTGAAATAGAATTGAAAACAAGAATTGTTTTTGCCATTCAAATATATGTGAACAAAGAAAGTTAACTGAAGCAGGATTCAAACCCGTGACCTCCGGATTGCCATACATGTGCTCTACCAACTGAGCTATCCAAGCCTATGTTGGCTGTGTCCCAAATTGTCAGTTTACTTTGTTCACATCTGAATAAATCAATCAGTGGGAGCATGCGCTGCGGCAGCGCATTGCCGCATCTACCTTCGAGCAGTAGTATTCTGAATAGCCATCCCCCAGGCAGCCACATGACCCATTCCCATCTCCACAAAATAACGACCCACTTGACGCAACCACGTTTCATGCGGGCGCCCTACCGGCCGAGTTTGAATGACTGAAATTAATCTTGTCATTGTATTTTTTTGTGGGGCTATTTGATGATATCAAGAATAATTTTTCCACATTTGAGAATTTGTTTCATTATTTCCAATGTATTTTGTGGTTTTACATTTTGATTTTTGACAGCCAAAGATTCCACCGATGCTTCCATGTGCCACAGCTGCCTAGGGAACGCTACCTGGACCCGCCTCTGTATGCAATCCACGTGCAATCCCACCGATTATTTGATGCCGGACGGGAGCTGCACCCCTTGCCAGTGCAGCCACACCCCTCCGGGCCTCTCCAACCTATCAAGGCACTGTGACCTCTTGACTGGGAAATGCCCTAAGTGTGAAGGGGAGTCTTGCTCTAAAGAAGGTAAGGAGAAAGTAGCAACACTAAACAAGATTTCTTTGAGTTGTGATTTGTATTCGGTTGTCTGGTACATGAAGTTAACCACCTCCCTGTTTACTTATCAGAAAATCCTATAGACCGATCCGACGGCACGATATTCTCTCCGCCATTACTGCAGTGTCTCCGTCTGCCTTTTGTCTGACATCAAAATAAGTTACGCTCCGCCGCACTCTATAATGGGAGAATTTTGGAGGGAGCTGTCGATAGAGGGCAGCATACAATCAGTCTCCTGAAAACTGTATACATGTAGTACTTGATTTTGTCTGAAACATCCCAAAAACACATTTGTTTTAAGGGTAAGGGTAGTTTCAGGTTTTTCTGGGCTGTTGTTTAAGTTTTTTCATGAAATTCTGGTGGTATCTCTGGTACAGAAGGGGTGATGAGATGCATATAACTTGTGCCTTTATAACATGTCTCTGTTAAATTGATTGCAGATGTAGCCGGCCCATTCCACGCGCAATACCAGGCGTACATCATAGCAAGCGGCGCCGTGGGCGGGTGCGTCCTCGTCATCTTGTTCGTCCTTCTCACCGTCTACTGTCGGAGGCGCTGCCGTCGTAAATCCCGCAGGACCCCGCTGCCCCTCTGGACCATCGAGCTGCGACGCGACGATGACGGCGACGCCGACTGCGACACCACCCAGGATCTCACCTTCGACGACCTGGACGTCATGTACTTAGACGATTCCTACCTCATGGAGTCGTCGTCCGATTACTTCACAGAATCGACAGACAGTATTAACAGAACTGGTTACCATACATTGAGCTAGTGCTCATTATATTGCTAATGAGTGTATAAATTATAATCTATTATTACAAAATAACGAGCCTGAAAGGTTTATTTGTTGTTAAAATTGTTTTTGCTTCAGAAATAAAGGTTTACATTCTTAAAGGTAGTATCATACTTTGGTAAGAAACCAAAACAGAAATGTTCACAGATTTACGTATAACTCACAGGGTATGAAGATGGTGATGGTAGAAACATACCGTTAAAATGTTTCCGTCTGAAATTGTGTATTTATCCAGAAATGAGTAAAACAACGACCGATATAACCTTTTAAAAGATCAAAAATAAGAGAAAGACTTGAAAAATACTGTGGCTGTTTTTCGCTGTTTTTTTTTTCAAAAAGTGGGCACCGTATGGGACTGAATTTTCACAGATTACTTTTACTGTATCTTCCTTGATATTTTTGCCCACGAATCTGTATTTCTTTAAATCAAAGTATGATATTACCTTTAACAAACTTGGGGAAAAATCCAGATTTTAATTTTGATTTTTCGTCAGTAATTATTGAAATTTACCTACATTCTATGCACTGGTGCTTCATAGCAATATGTTAAAATGGGTTTTAACATTCCAAGAACTGGTAACACAATGCACTTACTAACTTAAAAGTCATTTCTGTTTTTGGTTTTAAAAGCTAAGACTGTAATATGTTCTCATTTCAAAACTTAATTCTTGCCATTTTTTAAAAATCAGAAATCGAAGTGGAATTAATGTATTTCAGGTTTATTGGATGTTTGGAACTTAACAGAATCGCTCTCCGAGGCTGAAGGATTTTCTTGGAGCTGTTTCTGTCCAAGAATTCCAGCATTTACCAGTTTCAAGGTAGTTTGCATCAACTTGTAATTATTGTATTATCTTCAAATTTATATGAAACTGTGTGTTTAGTCATGTCGAGACCTCCAAAGACACAATTTATGCAATTACATGTGCACTTTGTATATCAGGGCATTGTAAAAAAAAAAGTAAAGACTAAGGCTAAGTAAAATAAAAACCATGTTTAGCGTCCTGCCTTTTTGGAAAAAGGGAAGGAGGAGACCTACCTTTTTTTCTTTCCAAAATGGCCGACCTACCCATTTATCCAAAACAACTGGTTGAGCCCACAGGCAGGGGAAATGACTAAAAATGCAAGTATTTAGACCTTTAGACTTTAATTCATCGGGTTTTTTTTAAGCCAAAAAAAAAGCAAAAAAAAAAGCAAGCGACCTCCAAAAAGGAAGCGGCGGGGACGCTTAACATGTTTTCTTTTTTACTTGGCCTAATCCCACCTTTTTGTGTTATATATGGTTGTACATGTTTATCTCTTTTTCTTGTCTTTTAAGTTGTTTTAGTTCGGACAATCGGAAATCACAACATTCTATATTCATTCTATATTTCATAGAGCTGCTTAGCACAAAAAATTGCTTAGCACAAAAATAGCTTGCCCAATAAAACAAACACACAGAAATTTGGTTGTTAATCCTGTTTTTACTATGACAGAAATGTCATGCTTAGCAAATTTTTGTGCTAAGCAGCTCTATGAAATTTGCCCCTGATGTTTTTCAGGTCATTCCACTATAGTAAGCAGCTTACAGCAACCTCATATTTTGCAATCACGTAACTAAAACTTCCTGTACATAAATCACATTTTCTATAAGTTGCACAAGTCAGAAATTTTTGCCAGAAATTTACCGTTCATCGTATTTTGATCAAAGATGGTTTTATATATGGTACCCACATTGTACAAAGATATTATTTTAATGTTAATATTATAGATAAGTGTATGTTTGTGTTGATTTTTTTTCTTTTTTTACAGCATGTGAATTTATATTGTATAGCATATAGGGTAGTATATATACCTATCGTGTAAATTTTAGTGTAAAAAGTAATTTATTTATGTTCTTAGCTTCCAAGGGAACATTCTTATCGATTAGACTTAAATTAAACTTTAATTAAAGTTAAATTCTGCCAGCCAGGACCACTTTGTGTGCCAAGTTGTCGGGCAAGACCGAGAGTGGATTTAAACAGATTGAACTGAAGTCAAAGTTGATTTGCTCTTAAAAAAAAGGAGAACTTAGTCAGTTCACGTCAATATGTCAACAGAATTTGTTGGCAAAGTTGAATTATAAGTGGAGTATATACTACAATCGTCAAATAACCACAAGGGAAACTGACTGAATTTGAAGTCATAAAGTCAATTATCTTTGTTTGTTTGGCACTCAGAAGCAATGAAACCACGCACATACCGCTATATGAAGTATAAACTAATGAACATTTTCGGTAACATATACCCAAATACCTTGTACACAGGTTAGGACTTTGAATATCCATTGCACTGTTTGATTCCATTGACATTCCTTTAAAACCGAACTCTTTGATAAACTAGAGTGACTTTCTCATTCACTGTTTCTCATCAACATGTATTAAAGTTGTATTGACAAGAAGTCCCCTACCTTTATGCAAATCTGGCAAACAGAGTTTTCAGACATCCAAGCAAATTTATTGTCACCCTTTTTGGTTTAGTGATACATTGTTTTTTCATACATTTTTACCACAAGTCTTGTAAATTGTTTTCTGGATCCATAATCACTATTTGAGGTTCCTGCTCAGTTGTCTGCCGAGCATTTTTTAAACCTGAAATTTGAGGCTTATAATTCCATCCATTTTATTACCACAGTGCAAATACATTTGTGATATTTGTATTTATCCTAACTAAGAATTCTTTAAGTATGTGCAATCTTCGTAAAAGAAAAAAGAAGTTTTGGACCAAATTGTTCAATTTTTGACGTAATTTATGAATGAAAAAATGTATAAAAAGGTGATACTGCAATATTATACATTTTGAAGAATGCATTTTTTTAACCAGTAACTGATAACAAACTTGAATTTTGGTTAATTCCTTCATGTTTATGATAGGTTTATGCTGTGTTCAAATTATTTAGCTTCAGGCTTCAATTTAATACATAGGTCTATGGTAGTGGCTACTCAATTGCACATAGTTCTGTGACATTACAAGCCATAGCCCCAAATTATTTGGCTACAAGCTTTAGCTCAAGACACCTTTAGGTCTATGGTAGTGGCTACTCATAGTTCTGTGTGAAATTTCAAGCCATAGCCAATTTGTGTGCACACAGCCTTAGATTACAAAATAATGCAGACTTTTCCAAAAATGTGCACAAGTAGATAAATGGGACCAAATTTCAGGAGTTCATTTATTTGTGAACTTTTATTTAAAATTGGAAGCATTATACAGTGAAACATCATTAAAAAGAGGTCCTTGGAACCTTGCTATAACAGAAACCTTGAATTATCAGATAGGAAAAGAATAAAAAACAAAAGATTGGAACCTAAACATTTCCTTGTTATAAACATAATGTTGTAATAATTAAAGGTACAGTACAGGATTGGTAACAGATTTACGTATTACTTTCAGGATATAAAGATGGTGATGGTATAACATCCCTAATGATCCCTTTAAAATATTTCTGGGTGAAGTGATGTATTTATCCAGAAATTAGTAAAACAACGACCGAAAACAATTTAAAACTGTCAAAGATCAAAACCATTCTTTATGATTTATTATAAGAAAAATTTAGTGAGGTTTTCTTTATTTTCTCGTGACTCAGATGTCAGATTGAGCTCACAGGTTTAGCGTTTCATGTTCATGCTGGATTAGAGTGCTGTTCTGTGACCTTTACCAATCATGTATTATACCTTTAATCCATCTGATTCTCAAGAACAAATTCTTACAGTATGCTCTGTTCATAACTATCTACAATCACTTTATCAAGATGCACAAGCTGTGCTTAAGTACATAGAAGTTTTGGTATAAAGATTTTAGAAACCCATGCACAAAGTGAATTTCATTCATTTTATAATTAATAACATTTCATGCTCTATAGCAAGCCATAATTTGGGTGAAGTTTGAAGAGCATGCTACTCTGTTCAGGCTTAGACTTGCAGGCAAGTCATGGTGATCGTCTCTTCTTTCACGCAACTCTACACAAAACCGCTCTACTTTCTCGCGAGACTCATGGCAATGGCGAGAGTTCGGCTCTCGGGCGCGGGACCACTGAGAAAATAGAACGGTTACGCGAGAGTTGCATGAAAGAAGAGACGATCACCGCAACTTTCAACGACTAGCCTGCAAGTCTAGTTCAGGCTCAAACTTCTCCATCTGCTGTCACTCCGGGCCTTGGGCCCTTAGGAATAGAATTTTTTTTTTACATATTTGTCCCTTTTTAAGGGCAAGTAAAATCAGTGGCGAAACTAGGGTAGGGCAACAGGGGCACGTGCCCCCGGCGCCACTTTTTAGGGGGGCGCAAAATTCGCAAAGGCTTAAAAAGGAGAAAAAAAGAAGGAAAAAGAAAAGGAAGCTGTACTATTGAAGTTATTGGAAATGTAATCCGATGAAGTTTGAACACAGAAAGAAAGATTCCAATTTCAAATTGTCGGATTTTTGTTTTCATTGGCTTCAGAAGTTTGAGTCAGGGGGCGCAATTTTAGCGCTTGCCGTGGCGCCGTTTTCCCTAGTTACGCCACTGAGTATAATTAGTGACAATTTGTCAACCATTAGAGGATTTTCCTTGGTAACCGCTACACAAAATAATGCATGGGTACCAGGCACAATCAACCAGCACTTGACACACTAACTGTACCCAATCAAACTTGGCATTTGTTTATACAATCACTGCACTTTGTCCATAACTATTTACAAGACTTGGTTTAACCTTAGAAAATGAAAGATCATATTTTTGTGCCGAATACCGAATTTAGGATTTATCATTATTAAATTGAATTTTAAATGGTAAAACAAAATGCAAGGCACATAATGGCATTAAAAAAATGACTGAATTGGAAAACCTCATATTAAACTACAAAATATGCAAAATTGAAAATTGACAAGAAATAAAAAGTGATAAAGAGTCCAGCAACTAAACAATGAGTTCAGAAGGTTTAATTTTAGTTGTCTTGGTAACAATAACTTGGCAACCAGTCCACGCTGTGTGCTAATTAAACCATCAGGATTTTACACCAGGATAATTCTATTTAAGGATCTTGTTGATCTCTGCAGTTAAGAGAATATATGAAAAACTAAAGATGAATGGTCAATTTCGTTTTGAATTAAGTTCAATTAACAACCTACAGATATTAACAATAACTTTGCAACTAGTCTTTGTGCTAAAATCCATTAACAGGTCAATACACCGATCCAGTAGGCCCCGCCCACCATAGCAACATCCAAGCAACAGCGCACACGCGCACACACACAACGCATGTCACGATCGCCCACACGCGAAGCATTGCACACTCTCAACCACTGAAAGCACCTAGCTCTCCATTGGACTTAAGTTTTGCAAAAGGCCAAAAATGTACAATTTGTCAGAGAAAATGGTGGCAATTTGCCAGACCTTAAAAATCGCATTGTTATTGGTCAATTTGTCAAGGGGCGTGGCCTACTGGATCGGTGTATTGTTATGGCCTCTGTTGGCCTTTGCAGGAAGCAGAATTTATGAAAAACAAAATACATGTATGTCGATTCCTTTTTGAAAAATCATCCTACAGACGCATAATTTTGGGTTTTGCTGGATTAGTCCTTGACCTACAGGCACTGTGGCTTTAGAGAATCTTCTGGAATCAACCTTTACTCAAACTGCAGGACAGCACTGGAGTAAATTCGGACATTTTTCAGGGCTCCGGGCTCTACAGTCCTATGCCCATTTTTTGAGAATATAATTAGGGGCAAGGTTTGTCAAATTCAAAAGATGTGAACCATGTTGTGCTACCCTAACAAGATGGTGATTTCTCAGGGTTCACAATACCGACATTGTTGGCGATTCTACTCAGCATTGCTTCCACTTTCTCCTCAGGCAATTTGGAGCATTTATCCACCCACATCTTGGTCAAATGTTCAGAGATCTGAAACGCAACATTGCTCTTAAGACTCAGAGGTTTGGATGGGGACGCCTTCTTCTGCAGCTGATCCTTGTTGAGTGTTACTGTGAATATCAGAGCAACGTCCACGTACCGGGCATTTTCATTTTCACAATAGCTATGGAAGAGAAGGATGGAGCACGGCGGAAGATCATCGAGGTTTAAAATGATGGCAACTTTCTCTCCGTTTTCGAATGATGCTTGGAGGCGCTCGTCCACCTCGAGTTTCGCGTCGTCTGCATTTTTCTTTTGGTAATCTCTGCCGTCAATCATGGTCACATCTGGAACTCTCTCATTCAGGGCCGTGGAGAGAATCTTCTCCAGCCTCTTCGCGAGGCACAGGGTCGTGTCGGATGACTCTGGATGACTGCCCAGTAACAGGACGATCGGCTGAGTGGGATTGGAGGCACCACGGTTTAGGTGACTGCCGACCGTAGCTTCCACCACGTCCCACAGGTTCTGCTCCTGCATCTGGAAGTCTTGCTTCACTTCCTTCATGTTCCTTTCAAACTCGGTCTGATTATCAGCAAGGCTAGGTACCTTTCCTGTAGGTGCATACATGATGTACATGACAACAATGAACAACACTGCCACCGCTACAAGGGGCATCCAATTCAAAATGTTAACATTTTCCTGCTGTCTGTTTATTGCACTCTCTTTGCTTATCTTCGGGTCTTGTGAAATCTCTTTATTTCTTGAACGTCGACCTTCAACATGCAAACTCTCCTTGCTGCTCATCGTCAAGTTGGCGCCCTCATTTTTGTGCCGCTGCTCTTCATGATCAGTGTTCTTAGAGCTACTTTCACGTCCCAGTAATCTCCGCTTTAGTCCCGGTGACGTCTGACCTGAATTCCCTGCACTGGCTTCGCTTTGTGATGTATCCATGCGTTGTTTCTCGCGCGAAGTATCGGCACTTGTCGTGTCGTTCTCTTGTTCAACATCACTCCGGGAGGGCGGCGTCACTAATTTCCGCACCGGTCCTGGTGAGGACTGACCAACACTAGACAAACTTGCTTCTGGCTGTAATGACCCCATTCTTTGATTCTTGCTCTGAGTCTTAGATCGTGTTACTGCAGGCATCATGGCATCAAACAGCAAGTAGGTTGTTCCTCTGGATGTGATGCAAAAGAAAAGTTGGGAAAATCATGGTAAATATAAAATATTACCTGCATTTCAAGTTACTCACGACTACAACTACTTACAGGGTCTAGGGCAGTACCATTCAAAATCTAAACCTGCCACTCAATAAGTCGGTGATGTTGAGCGCAATTTTGACGCCTGCGCAAGTTTTAAACTGGGCCGTGCCCAATTTTGAATTTAACATTCATTTGTGATTTTTTTTTTTACCGTGGCACGTAGTTACCTTCACTTCAGTTAGGCTAGGTTAAAAAAGTTGGACACAGCCACAGATTTTCTTTAAAAACAAGTCACTTTGGACAAACGGTTAAAGATTGCGCAAATTAAAAGATTGCGCTCAATAGTGACATACATGTAGTCATAGAAATGTTAACAGAATATAGATTGCAGGAGGGCCTAATTAAATTGCTAAATATATCACTGTGAAAATGATGGATAAACTAAAGATACATAAAAACTAAAAATGCAATGTGTTTTAGTAAGTGGTTAAAAGGCCTATAGATCAGCGCGGACATCCGGGTAATTTCATTCTCATAACTTGACAACCGATGAAAACTAACGTGTAGATGGCGCAAACCGGCGCAAACTATGGACAAATCATGCACAAACTGCCCGTCGGCGTCGTAGAGAATTGTTTTTCGAATATTTTTGTCAAGAAGCAGAAATTGTATAATGTATGACTTTCATTGTTGAGTCATAGTTTTTCCCCAGACAATATCCTTCTTTGAAGTAGGGCCTACCCTGTAATAAGAATTCTGGCAGCTTTTTGTCTTAAAACCTGTACAACTTAATGCTTTGTCATGTTTGTTTTCATCGGCTCCAAGGTTGGCGAGTTGGAATGACGTCACTCCGCGCTGATCTATATAACATTGTATTTGTATGGAACACAAAGAAAAGCATACAAGTTACAACAAATTGAACAATTGAGCTTGAGCAAGCACAGTACAGTCTGCAGTAATAATAATATTTACTAACAACTCTACATCCGAAAGATACATGATGTAGGCCCTAGAGACCATGGAGGAAGGAAGAGACCTACCTTTAAAATTAAAATAACGCGGTCGACTATGCAACAATGTGAGTGTATAGCCTATGCTCAAAATGAGGCTTCACAACAATGCTTATTTTTCAATACCCCGATCAGTGTATGCCTACAATTGGTTTTGTTTCCCTAACTCGTAATAATTGTCATCATTTCCTCGTATGCGATTACTTATTTAATTTTATTGCTTCTTAAAAATGAATAATTTTACCCACCTTGCCAGCTCAGAGGGTGGACGGTAATTCCCCAAAATGTGCAATAACGCGCGCTGGATCGAGACGTTTTGTCGCTTGGTGGCGCTGTACTGTTTACGAGGACCAAGGTCAACGTGCTACTACACAACTCGTGGTCTGACGTTACTCATAATTCATTGTTTCAGTTATTTGGATTTTTGTGGTTTTTCCAGGGGCTTGGCAATGATGTTTCACTAAATTTTTATTACCACTGAACTGGGCTGGAGCCTGGTTTGTGTATTAATTATTAAATAGCGGTAATATACGCCCATTACTTAGGGGCCTACAGTCAGACTGCATGAGTCATAACTTGTTGACCTGCTGTGCTGAGTACTGCACGAGTTGCACCTGGATTTGTTGTGTACATGTATTGAATTTGCCTTTCTTTCTGAACTTCTGAAGGTCATTGGGGGATTAGGGCCGAGGCCATACCGTCGTTATGTAAGTAGTAGGCACCTACCTATCCCTCCTTATCCCTCCTTATTCCGGCATTCCTCCATGGTACTTATTATTGGTAATTAATTTGGAGTGGTGCATTTTTAACTAGTGTAGCCTGTAGGGGTTGTAATTGTATCATTTTTTTCCATAGCCGATTTTAATTTTGTATAGGCCTAACTAAGAATGCAGCATGCACAGCAACAGTAGCCTACCAATCAATATACGTGTGCATGTATAAATACTCAACTGCCAATGTACTTAGGCTAGCCTCGGCTTATTTACTTATTTGAGTGTTTTGGCATGCTCTTTCAGTCTTTTTTGTTTTCATTTTTCGTCAGAACTTATATTCCCCTTTATCATTTTTGGGGGGGTTTTGGAACATTGTATTAACGTCTTTCACAATCACGTCATTAGTCCACTCTGGTTGGTCTGGTACCCAGACCCAACAGGTGAAGACTCGTAATCGTATTTAAGTGAGTTACGTTACTGTGCAAGCTGGGTACCAGACTAAACAAAATGGAATGACCATTAATTTTATAACGCAGTGTAGTAACTTTGTATATTAGGCTATTTTATCATGATTTTGGGGGTTGTTGAAATGTTTAATCTCTTTAAAAACCAGATATAAAAGGTTGGCATGATGGCTTTCCCCAGCATGGCTGCAGTCTTCGCCAGGCCGATGCGAACTCTCATCAAAGTGCCCAATGTTGTCCGTCACAGCAGCAGTAAATTCACTGACAGAGTCAAGAAGGAGATCAAGTCCAAGAACCCCTTCCTCCAAGCAGACAGGATGGAGTTTGAGAACGTCAACCGGCCGCCCTACGAGACGGACGTACTGATAATCGGGGGAGGGGTCATTGGCTCCAGCATCGCCTACCACTTGAAGAGGGATGCAGAGGCAGGGCTCAATGTGCTGGTGGTGGAGAGAGACAACTCGGTAAGGGTGTGGTCAGGGTGTGGTCATGGTGTGGTCATGGTTGTGGTTACAGGGAAAGACAATCATTATGATCTTCTTCATATTGAATCACTACACTACGCTACGGCTGGCCACAAAACCTTTTACTCTGGGAGATAATACAATCATGACAGTATGGGCGTGGCCACGGGGAGAGATAATCTTGAAGGGTGGGGTCATAAATGATGCTGTGAAGGCCTTGTCAATGAAAACTGGGTGAGATCATAAAGAGGTAAAGGTATAATTATTTATATACACTGTATGATTGGTAAAGGTCACAGAACAGCACTTACACTTTGTTTGATCAAACATGTATATGAAATGATAAACCTGTGAAAATTGGAGCTCAATCGAACATCTGAGTGAAAAATTTTTTTTAAAACATAAAGAATGGTTTTGTTCTTACACAAGATCGAAACTGTTTCCGATCTTTCTTTGACTTATTTCTGGATGAATACAGCATTTGAGGCAGAATTTTTTTTAACTGTATGTTTCTACCAGCACCATCTTTATAACCTGAAAGTTATAATATTTCTTTGAACATTTCTGATTGGTTTGTGACCAGTCTTGTACTGTAACTTTAAAGAAATAAAGAAGAAATTGCGAGAAGAAATCAACCAAATGTTAAGGAAGAAAGAAATTACAGCAAAAGGGTTATAAATACAATTTGTTGGCAGAGAAAGTATGTTCATTTTGGTGTGTTGAGGTCTTGGGAAAGACAATAATAGGGTATGGTTAGAATGGCACATCTTTAATTGTTTCATTTTGGTATTTATTTCACAGTACACCAGAGCCGCCACTACTCTCTCCGTTGGCGGCATTAGACAACAGTTCTCCCTCACAGCTAATGTTGAGATGTCCATGTACAGTGCAGAGTTTATAAAAACTATCAAGGTACTAAACGTGGGATGTCTATCATGACCACTTTATGTGGCTATTTGCTGTCCCTTCCAATACCCCTCTAGTAAAAGAGACAACGTTTAGGATCATAAGTCTTAAACGGTTAAAGTAGATCGTGTGGCCATTAATGTAGTTCACTTCTTTTTGAAGGAAGCATAATAGAATTCTGCACTCTGTGCATTTATGACACAAGACAAGAGCTGCTTACCACACATTACCTCCATCTCCACAGGGGAACTGTATCATATACCATAGTCTACGCTAACCCTCTACACTTACCACACAAGACAAGAGCTGCTTACGAAACATTACCTCAGTCTCCACAGGGGAACTGGATCATAAACCATAGTTCACGCTAACCCTCTGCACTTACCACACAAGACAAGAGCTGCTTACCACACATTAGCACAGTCTCCACACACATGGGGACTGGATCATAAACCATGCATTACCTCAAAAACCACACTGTGGTGTATTGTGGTGGTCAGGATACCACACTTACCACAGTGAAAACCAAATGTGATAGATTGTAGTATGCAGGAGGGCAGGCTGTGACCAATTTTTTTTTTTAGGTTGCCCGATCGGGCAAGCCATGTCATAAACTTGCTTGCCCGAATTGGATCAAAACTTGCCCAAGATTTCACGGAAAAATAAAGAAAAACATAACAAAATTTCCGACATCGATCACCGACGTCTAACACATGTAAAAACACGGTTGGAGTGCAGTGTCGAGTGTACACCGAGATCATTAAATTGTACGTAATTTACATGTAGAGTTGCAAGATCCCAGCAAGATATTCCTTCCAAAGTTCCTGATCATTTCATGTAGTTATTTTGTCCAATTGGTCAAGCAGAAACATCATGAAATCCTTCCGAAATCTACGATCGCATTGACGTAAACTTATCACGCACGTCATTTTTCATGCCTGGTATTGTGCAAAAGTGCACTAGCGAAAGTCTCAACCACGTGTGTCGCGCGCGGGCAGGAAGCTTTCACGTACATGTACTGTACATCCACATGTTTATATGTACAGCACACAACACACAAAGTGTACAATGTGTATAATGTGTGTATATGTGACATGCACGGCGAAGTAGCGTTCGGACAGACCGTGGATCGCGGCCGAGCTCGATATCACGGCATGCATGCTCGGTAATTGTGGTACGCGGCAGGTTCGGTACAGATTGCGGTAAGAAATCTGCTTTTGACATCGATACAGGAACTATAGTTGCGATTGGTAAGAGTTGAATAATAGATACGTGATATTATTATGACTTAAAGAAGAAAAGTTAAAGAAGGAATCGTTATGTGAACAACGAAATGGAAAAAAAAAACATGAATCAGAATCTGATCGCATTGGACGGCCATTCAAGCATTCCATACGTCCGTTCCGAAAACTTTATGACCGAGATCATGCATGTGGCTGCCGCTGTTCTATCACGTACACGTAACCCCTACACAAAACACAGAGATGCACATCTTTTTCAGCGAGCGTACACATGTACACGCAACTGACAGAACAGCGGCAATGAACGCACGTGACTCAGCAACGAGACTGCGCTAGTCTCCGTCAGTCACAATAGGTTGTCTGTACATAATTGTATGCGCGTGCAGATCTGCAGTGCAGGTGATCAGTTACGTTTGAGTATTCACAGCAACAACTTCTTGAATCAAGGCTAGGACCGCATGCCGCGCATGGGAATATTTATTGTTCGTGTGTAAGATCTTTCATTTCTGATTGGTTTACAAGTGCTCTGAAAAAGAAAAACTGCTCTCTCGGCCAGTAGCTTACGCTGTTTTAGAACGTACGTTGGAAACCCTGATCAGTTGGGGAGAAATGGTGTTAGTTTATATCAACGTCGATGACAGCTGTGCCGATTGCGGATTGCCATAATGGTCAAACACAATGGAAATGTGTTAAGCACATACGACTGGACTATTTTTTGTATCATATTGGAATTATAATTAAAGTTCAAAGCATAAAGCTGTTGGTATACTTATGCAGGTAAGCTGTTCTGGACTTGCCCGATCGGGCAGAGGAAGTCAAAATTTTAATTGCCCGAAACAAAATTTGATTGCCCCGGGCTATCGGACAGGCGATTCGTCGCAGCCTGCAGGAGGGTTAGGGTTAATCAAGCTTAATAACATGGTTGTTTCAGGAGCACCTGTGCGTGGATGATGCTGACCCTCCAGATGTGCAGTTTAACCAATCGGGCTACCTACTCCTAGCTGGAGAGAAAGGAGCTGAACAGCTCATGGAGAACCACAGAGTGCAGAAGTAGGTGTCCATGTGGTTTCCCGTTTGTTGGAGGGTTTTTGGTGGTTTTCGAAAGATTTTGGTGGTTTTAGGGAGACCAGGGGTCGATTTCACTGTCGTAGCTCGAGTTACGAAGGATAAGTTTGAACCCATTGTATCCGACGTAGGGCTGCAATTATGCAATTGTTACGATGAGTTTGGTGGATTAGACCCCACGGGCCGATTTCACTAACGCTTTGCAATCATCGCTAAAGCCCAAATCCATTGCTAAACAGAAAATCAATCGCTACTTTGCGTAGCAATTTTCCGTGTTGCGTTGGATTTGGGCTTTACGATGATCTCAAAGTGTTAGTGAAATCGGCCCGAGGTACATGTATTGTAAAACTGATTAGTTTTACTCTTGCGGAACCAATAAACTACTCAAGAATATAAAACTAAAAGTTGTAGATCCAAAATCTTTAAATAGGATTACATTGGTTATCCAGTATTACCCAGGGATGAGATTTCTCAGATTAAAATCTGATTTCAGAGTTTTTTTTTCTCACAGGCTGTGTACAAAAGTATAGGTGATTTTCGGATTTCAGACTTTTTATCTTTGGTCAATTTCATCCCTGATTTCCTTCTTTGCTTGTTACACAAGTATAAATATAAGGGGCCACTAAAAATTTTCAATGTTTTTTAATTTCGATTTTTTTTTCCAAATTGTTCCTGTTTGACCGGAAGTAGAGGTCACAGATGTCAAACAATATGTCACAGAGAAAGACCTTGCCCAACATTGATATTTGTTGAAAGAATCATGATCCTTTTCTCAGGCAAGTCAGATACAAATTCTAAATTTTTATACAAAAAGTTAATTTTGATCAACAATTTACTTAAATTTATTTCCTTGACCCACCCAACCTCTATTTCGAAAAAAAGTCGAAATTCAAAAACATTGAAAATTTTGAGTGGCCCCTAAGAGGGTGTGTTTTTTTTCTTTCTATACAGAGAGTGTGGTGCCATGGTTGATCTTCTGTCCTCCAGACAGTTAAGCAATAAATTCCCTTGGTTAAACACAGACGGTATTGCCATGGGATCATATGGTGAGTCAGTGAATTTCCATCCTGTGTGTTGCAGGTTAGTGTGTCTGCTGAATGTGGGACTGTGAATCCGCTAATTTGAAAAAAGCATATCCACTAATGTGGGAAATTTTATTTGGTGACTGTGGAATTTTGTTTCACTGATATGGGATTGTGTATGGAATTGTATGTGTATCCACTGATTTTGGATTGTGTATCCGCTGATGTGGGATTGTGTACCCGCTAATGTGGGGTTGTGTATCCACTGATGTGGGATTGTGTACGTATCCGCTGATGTGGGGTTGTGTATCCACTGATGTGGGATTGTGTACGTATCCACTGATTTTGGATTGTGTACGTATCCACTGATATGGGATTGTGTATCCACTGATGTGGGATTGTGTATCCACTGATATGGGATTGTGTATGATGTATCTGCTGATGTGGGATTGTGTATCCACTAATTTGAAAAAGCATATCCACCGATGTGGGATTGTGTATCCACTGATATGGGATTGTGTATCCGCTGATGTGGGATTGTGTATCCACTGATGTCGGATTGTGTATCCGCTGATGTGGGATTGTGTATCCGCTGATGTGGAATTGTGTATCCGCTCATTTGAAAAAGCATATCCACTGATGTGAGAAAGTGTATTTGCTGATGCAATATTGTATTCTATTGTTGTGAAATCATCAGCTCCCTGACAACTTTGTACTTCTCTCAAATTTGTGTTTTGAAGATCAGCTTCATTATTGGTTTTGTTTGAAAAATTTGCAGGAATAGAAAATGAGGGATGGTTCGACCCCTGGTTGCTTCTCAAGGCGTTTAAGGACAAGGCCACGTCCCTGGGGGCGAGGTACATCAACGGAGAGGTGACCGGCTTTGACATCAGCCAAACTCCCAAGGCAGGGGCGGAGATGGCCTACTACACAGGGAGTGGGCGCAGAGTGAAAACTGTCAAGGTGTGTACCATGCTTAGCTCCAGCCTCTTTAAAGGCTCTCCAACATTGCCAATGTTTTTAGGGCCGTGCCAAACGAGGCAAGTTTTACAGGCAACTTAATTAGGGGCAGCTGAATAGGCGGTATGCAAAAAGGAGCAACTTTGGTAGCACAAACGGCATTGTTATTGGCAGTGTCTCAACATTTCCCCCTAAAAATTGTACAAATGGGAAAATTAATGTTATTTCTTCTTTAAGATTGCTTGGGATTGATTTGCTATTTAATCTCAAACTCAAGTCGGGCAGATAATTGCTAATGATAACAGCAATTAATTTTTTTTTTTTAATGTTTGGAGGTAGGCAGTAGGTAGGGAAATGTTGATGCTTTTACAGCATGTAAATTGAACCTTTTAGTGTGTGGAAATGGTTTAAAAAATCTTCACATTATTTTAAAGCAAAATGGCAAATGAAAAGTTTCAAGTTTGGCAGATGGCCACAAAGGTTTTATGTAGGTGTTGATTACTGTACATTGACCTCATAATATCTTGCGAATAGAAAATTTTGTTTTTGAATGAAAGACCAATTTTGATTTCTATTTCAGTAATGCTGTGCATTGATTCATTTCTTTGAGTTGTTTTCTTGTTGTTTTCGTAGGTACGCCTGCCTAACAGTCCCGAAACGGTAGCCGTCAAGTGTTCCATGGTGGTCCTGGCAGCTGGACCGTGGTCTGGGGAAGTGGCCGAACTCCTGGACATCGGTAAGGGGTCGGAGGAGGACCTCTTGGATGTTTGCCTGCCCGTGGGCCCCCGAAAGCGTTACGTCTATGTGGTGCACGCGCCGGATGCGCCGGGGCTGGAATTCCCGTTGGTGGTAGACAATACGGGGGCGTACGTTCGGCGAGAGGGGCTCGGCGGGAACTTCTTGTGCGGTTGCAGTCCTTTGTCGGAGGTAAACCCGTCAAAAATGTCATTTGCTTGGAGTTAGGAAGGCCTGTCGCGTTTCGATCCTAGCAGGATCTCTATCGAAGACCTTCTGGCCTGACGCGTTTCGATCCTAGCAGGATCTTTATCGAGTTAGGAGAGCCTGACGCATTTCGATCCTAGCAGGATCTTTATCGAAGGCCTTCGGGCCTGAATGGTTTTGATCCTAGCAGGATATTTATCAAAGGCCTTCGAAAAACGTGTTTCTACCTGGCAAAATTGACAAAATAACTGACTGAAATTGAAGTATCCATGTATCCTACAGTTTACACTTGTTAGGTTGTTTAGCATGAACCTCGGTACTTTTTTTTCCTTTCAGTTTGGGCTAATGGTTTGTGAAAATTTGTAACCAGATAATTAAATCCGGGTCGGTTAATCTATAACTAGATAAAAATTGCAGCACTACCACTAGCTGAGAGTGTTTTTGTTGTTGTTTTTTCTTAATTGGCAGGCAGATGAACCCTCCATAGACAACCTGCAGGTTGACTATGAGCACTTTGAGCAGGTGGTCTGGCCCAGTATAGCTCATCGAATACCAGCCTTTGAGAATCTCAAGGTATGACGAATCCTGGGATTTAGTGACTAATTTATTAACCAAATAAGTGGGCCATGTAAAAAAATTGTTTAAAGGTAATATCATACTTTGTTTTTTGTCAAAGAAATGCAGATTCATGGGCAAAAATGTCAAAAAAGATACAGTAACAGTCATCTGTGAAATGTTCAGACCCATACAAACTTTTTAAGAAAACAGTGAAAGACGGCCACATAATTTCTTTAATCTTTTCACCAATATTTTTAGTGATCTTTTAAAGATGAAAAACAAAATTCCGTTGTTACTTTGACTAAATAAATACAGCATTTCAGGTAACATAATGTAACAGGATGTTTCTATCGCCACCATTTCTACACCCTGTAAGTTATAAGTCAATCTGTGAACATTTCTGTTTTGGTTTCCTACCAAAGTATGATAGTATCTTTAATCTCTGATTTGTCTTTTTTGTTTATTTAAAGTTTCCGTTTTCCTAATTTTTTTTCTGACCGTTGCAATCAGATCAAAAGTGCCTGGGCCGGCTACTATGACTACAACAGCCTGGATCAAAATGCCATCATCGGTATCCATCCAGCGTACCCCAATCTCTACATGGCCACCGGGTTCAGCGGTCACGGTATCCAGCAGTCTCCGGCCGTTGGTCTGGCCATCAGTGACCTCATCCTCCAGGGGAAATACTGCACACTGGACCTGTCGGCATTCAGCTTCGACCGGATCATGAGGAACGAACCGTTAAGGGAAAAGAACATATTCTGAGGGAAGTACGTAAGTGAGACGTGGAAGGACTACTGGGGACAATTTCATAAACCTTACGACGCGTCGCAGAGTTAAGATGCATCCTTTCTCTATGGACTCACCGCATAGATGCGACGCGTCGCAGCTAGGACGCGTCGCAAATCGATTTGCGACGCGTCGCAGAGCTTTATGAAATCGGCCCCTGCTCAGTTTCATAAAAGTTTCACTTTGGTCATGTTTTTGATGAGTTGTCAGTATCGTCGTAGTAATCATATTGTGACATCACAGAGGCTTTATTGTTTCAATTAAAGGTACAGTACAGGATTGGTAACATACCCAAACAGAAATGTTCACAGATTTACGTATAACTTTCAGGATATGAAGACGGTGGTGGTAGAAACCTATCGTTAAAATATTTCCGCCTGAAACATGTGAAATGGTGTATTTATCCAGAAAGTAGTAAAACAAAGACCGAAAACAGTTTTGATCTCGGTGTAAGATCAAAACTATTCTTTACGTTTTATAAGAAAAGTTGAGTCGGGTTTTTGCTATTTTCTCGTGACTCGGATGTTTGATTGAGCTCATATTTTCACAGGTTTATTATTTCATCTACAACTTTGATCAGACAAAGCGTGAGTGCTGTTCTGTGACCTTTACCAATCATGTATTATACCTGTATCTTTAAGACCAAGATTGGTCTGAAATTGCACTAATAGATCTAATAATTGATTCAAGTGAAACGTGATGTTGCAATACAAGTTGCAATGGCGATATTGCCACCTTATCTCAAGCATGAATCATTAGTCTTCGTGGAAATGAACTCCGAAGGAGTCACAAAATGGTTGGAAAGTTGCACTTATCTCAAACTGTCAATTAACGTCAGACTCCCCCCCCCCATGAAAAAACAGTCATTTGGTTATTGAATTATTCCGTAATAGTCCCAGCACTACAATAAAGTCATGCAAGACATACAGCTAAATAAAATTAGGACCATGCAACTTTCCACTCATTTTGTGATAGACATTTCACATTATATATTTTTTTAAATCAAAAGATGAGGTTTTTATTCTTTAAGTGGCAAATTTGTTTCGTCCAATCATCTTTGAATATTTTTTTTTATACCTCATCATGTATTCTGTATGAGATATTTTTTATTGTGAAGTGTGCACATACTGCAGCAATATGTGTGATGATGTGACACTGCCATGGGTGTTTAATATTGAAATTGTTACGCCGGAACCAAAGAGACCAAAGCATTATTTTGCACAAGAATTTGTTCAAGCCGAACAATCTTTGTTGTCAACGTCATTGTTGGCCTTTTTCTGTCTCGGAAAACGATGGATGCACATTGTGAGAGTCAGTGTCGGATGCTGCATCTCCTGCTGTGGCTGTGCAAGAATGACAGACCCTGTCGCAGGATAGGCAGACTGAAAGATTATATAGCGCTACGCGCAAGATTGGGAACTCTCTCTGAAACGTGTAATCACCATGGGCGCCATTCTGGTGTGAGGGCGGGCGCTCCACGTACGGAGTTTCCGTAGCATGATATGAGCGACTTGCAAAAGTAGGTCCAGAAAACCACACAAAAATCGCCGTTTTCATATGCAGCTGCTTCACATCAATGTCAAATATTTCTATTTACAATAAACGATAGGTTTTAATTGAATCCGGGCCAAAATTTTGCCTAACACTCCCCTTTTCTTTGAAAAAGCGTCCAGACTCCATATGTCCCGTGTACAAACTACTCACCAGTTGCACACCAAAATGGCGGATCATGTTAAATTTGTATGGAGAATGGCGACCTCCATACGGATTACCACGCGCCCTATGGTCAGTTATCCATCTTGCGTGTAGTGCTTTATGATCTTTGGGCAGACTTAGGCTGTGGCTTCTTGGTCTGTGGATCTTGCCTTGCGCTTAGCTCTCTCCTGAAGCTAAGGCCTAAAAAAAAACTTGTTGTGTTGCCCTCAGCGACCGACCGTAAAATGGCAAAACTTTGGGTCGGGAGTTTTTTTTTATTTTTTATTTTTTCTCTGAGTCCTAAAGTATAAAAAGTCACAATTTTTGACAGAAAATGTAAGATTTAGCATTAAATAGGCATGTCTCCTCAAAACGACCCAAGACCGTTAATTTATAAGCCCTGGTGACCATACATCTTGTATTTATTCTTAAATGTTTGAAAGTCTGCCAAAAAAAAAAAAAAAAAAAAAAAAAAAAAAATCGACCGACCGACCCAAAATTTTAATTTTTCCACTTGAGGGCAACACAACAATTTTTTTTTGTAGGCCTAATACGATCTGCCTCAGCCTGCTCGACTCTGCTTCGGACGGCTATACTCATGCATTCCCTTGTTCTCTGACATTCTGCTGAAATGCTAAGCTGAAATCACTTTCTTGTCTTTTTTATTTGGAGGTGTTGAGTTTTCTTCTTCTTTTTTTTAATATGTGTTCCCTGAATTTGCATGCATGCTGCAAAGACTTTTAAGAGGGCTTCCTCATTTTGTTTTTAAACTATTAGACTTGCTGCTTGGCTTCTGTATGCTTTTGAACTTTACGCACTGCTTTTTTAACATCACCACATGCACGCTTGGAATTTGGAGGGCTGGCGCGTTTCGATCCTAGCAGGATCTTTATTGAAGGCAGGCTGGAGTAAGGAGGGCCTGGCACGTTTCGATCCTAGCAGGATCTTTTTTATAAAGCATTTTATTAATTTGGGGTCATTATTTTGGCTAATGAGCAGGGCCCAATTTCGTGGAATCCGTTACCGTAAACAAAAATTCTTTGCTTTAATAGATTTTTTGGCTTACGGTTAGCGTATTTCACAGGAGTGTTTTCTTTTGGTAACGGTAAGCAAGGAATTTCTGCAGAATGCATATATGATAGCGCGTCAGCAGAAAATATTAACGGTTAGCCAAGAAAATCTTCACTAACCGAAAGTCTTGCTTACGGATTCCATGAAATAGATTTCACGTGTAGCAGTGCCTGTAAGCACAAAAATAGGCTGTAACGGATTCCATGAAATTGGGCCCAGTTTGCAGCAGTTCATTACTTGTATTACTACATGTATTTAACAATTTTTATCATTTACAATTTTGAACAAATTTGCACAAGCTCTTTGTCAATAATAGCTGAATTTCTCCGCAAGCTAACTCTATAATCTTTGTACTAGGCCATCCCACTATGTGCAACCCACTGATTGAACACTGAATAACAGTGGTAGATCGTATAGCCACTTGTTTTGTACTCCTAATTCTACCTCATTGAAATTTGATTGACAAGATATAATTTTCATTTGCGCTTTTTGTTTGCATCCCAATTTATAAGCCATAATTATGAAAGAGCAGTTGCTCTTAATGTGTTCAAGCATTTTAATAAGCCATGTTAAATCTGAATAGTATCTCATACACAGGCTTTCTTTTGTTGCATATAAACACCCCAGTTTGAATTTCCAAGACTAAGACTCTGTTGCTATCTATATCACATGATTCGGGGCAAGCTTTTGCATAGCGATACCCATCTCTGGAATGGACTGGTTCCTATGTGCCATTCTTATCCATTATGAACAGTGCATTGTTGCAAGACGTCTGTTGTGTAACTAAGCATAAGGTTGCCCTGAATCATGTGATACAGTAACAGTGTCTTGTCTGGGAAAATCAAATTGGGGGTATTTATATGCAATAAAAGGTACTATCATACTTTGGTAACATACCAAACAGATTTACCTATAACCTATGGTATTAGATGGTGATGGTAGAAACATACCGAACGTTTCTGTCTGAAATGCTGTATTTATCCAGAAAAGACTAAAATTGTCTTTCTTGATTTTTTGCCCATGAATCTGCATTTCTTTGACAAAAACCAAAATATGATTGCCTTTTAAGAAGCCTGTGTACCAGATACTATTCAGATTTCACTAGTCGCAAATGGATTATTTATTTGTAATCAAGTTTATGCTGCTATGAACATGTATTAATGTGTTAATACTAGCCAGATATTACTCAGACCATTTCTGGAACACTGTTTAAGAAAACTGAAATTCAGAGTGCAATTTAAACAAATGCAGCCATCATGCCATGAATTTATATGATAATGAAGCACAGGAACAGGGATTGTGATTAAAACGGAAGGTTACGTCAAATGATGTACATTTTAAATGAATTGCTCATGTTAGTGTTTCAGCGTTTGCTCTTTTCTGCAGTGTTTTTGCAGTAGCATTAAACATTTTTTTATTATTTTCTTTTTGTGGGCACTGGCGATGTCTCGCCCATGCACAGCTTGCATTTCATCTGCACAGCACTGGTATAAACTTACATGTGGACTTAGTCAAGTGGTATGGGTGCATGCCCTCATGTGAGTTTGAGAAGAGCCAGTGGTATTCTGACTATTCTCGATGTTTCGAACATAGTGCTCTGTCTGTCTTCAGGATAAAGGGAATTGAAGCCTTTGGCTAACGCAGATATTGTTTTAAACAAGAAAATGGAAAACTGCAAGCAGTATTTTCAGCTTTTGGAGGACAGTGGGTGTCAGAAGGCCCATAATCTGAGCCATGGTACTTTAAAGGTACAGTACAGGATTGGTGACATCCCCAAACATAAATGTTCACAGATTTGCAGTGTACTTTCAGGATAAGAAAATGGTGCTGGTAGAAATGTACCGTTCAAATGTTTCTGCCTGAAATAGTGTATTTATCCGCTATTTGCTCGTGACTCAGATGTCCTATTGAGCTCAAATTTTCACAGGTTTATGATTTCATGTACATGCTGGATCAGACAGTGTGAGTGCTGTTCTGTGACCTTTACCAATCATGTTTTATACCTTTAAAAAGGTGCGCTTGTTTTGCAGATTTCTCAGCATGTACACATTTCTTTGCCCCCAGTTAAGTTCCTGCTCTGATAAGAAATGAATGTGAAGCGACACTGCCTATGGTTTTCGCACATAAAATACCAGGTCACTTTGCTTGAACAGATGAACTTCCTATTGATACTCAGACATGATGACGATTAATAATAACAAGTGGAGTCGTTCATTTTACCAATCTTTCCCTAGTTAGGGACTTTATTTATCTCACCAACTGTGCAACTCACAATAATTTCCCCCCTTGCAAAATTCTAACAATGAGAGTATATCTTGCCAGTAGAACTCGACATCCTGTGCTTCTGATTGGCTCCGGCCAACTACTAAACCCGCCCATTTTTTAACATCTCCACGTCTCATTGGTTGATTCCCCTTTGAACACACCCCCCGGTCTGATAACTTGAGCTCTGATTGGTTGTCTACTTCTTCTTGGACACACCCACAGTTCTTCCTCTTCGGCCGGTGGTCTTTGTGTGTTGTCCTCTGACACGGAGACTGGGCGGGGAAAGAAAAACACAAACAAAGTAGGGCATCAAAATAAATTCTTCATGAAAAATGTCGCAAAGCTGTTTGACATAGGCCTGATAAAAGTATATTACAACTTTTTTCCAGATGGACTCTTGTAAGTGTGGTGCCTATTACATACTTGATGCATTCTTCTTCCTCAATATGGATCAGACTAGGGTCCAATTTCATAGAGCTGCTTAAAAGCATGAAAGTCTTCTATGATCAAACAGGATTACCAACCAAAATGTCCATGTGATGTTTACTGCTTTTGACTTGTATTCGGCCATTGTTTGCTGAGCATAACATTTTTGGCTGACATTGGGCCAAGCCAAGGGCTGGGTAATTCAATTTATTTCAGACAAATAAGTGGCACTCCTGAGTCATCTTTCCCTCAACCACAAACTCCCCTAATACACTCTTACTGAACAGGAATATGGAGCATCTCAAATCTGTCCAAATTCTTTTCCACTTTGATGGACACAAACGAGGGGGTCGATTTCACCAAACTCATCGTAACTTACTATCAATCATAGAACTTATGATTGCATTGCATTGCAGCCCTACATAGAAGTCGAAGGATACAATGAATTTCGTATCTCGAGTTATGATCGATCAATCATAGGGCTTCGTGAAATCGACTCCTGGTGATCCAACTTTCATTTGGGGCACTGCTTGCTAGCCGGCCCAACTTGGTGAAAAGTCCACAGTCCCGCGAGTTGCTATAACTAGCATCTTAAGACACCTACCCCCAGTAATGTCGGAGACCACGATGGGCCCTGATCTTCTTCAGTCTCTCCAGATCTTCACGGAGCTTGTTGTCCAGGGCGTTGGCCAGTACCTGGCTGAACTTGCCGTCACGCTCATCCTTCTGTCTGTTCAGGAACCAGTCCGGGATCTTGTACTGACGAGGGTTGCTGATGATGGTGATGACCTTCTCGACCTGGGTGGGATATAAGACGCCAAGACGAGAACATGAACAAAAATGCAAGCTTTCAAGAGTCTTTGCATGGTGACAATTGGTATGTGGATCGGTTTGCGGAAACACCATGTAAGACTTGAGACCTTACGAAATGTGTGTGAATGAATAGAAGTGGGAAAGTATGAACGATTCTTACATGGTGTTTCCGCAAACCGATCCACATAATACAAGCTTTGTTTCAATGTTAATATACAGCCCAAGTTTTCAAGACCACCATACAAGAGAAGTTTCATTTCTTATTACCTGAGAACTAAATGTTCTGAGGCATTCCCCGAGATTAGTCCACTCTGGTACCCAGCTTCTACTGTCTACAGTAAACTAACACACCTAAATATGACTCTTCAGCTGTTGGGTCTGGGTACCAGCTGACTAGAGTGGACTAATCTCTGGGAATGCCCTGTTCTGGATAAATTTTGAGGTTTACAAGCTTTACATTCCCCTTATTAAGAGCAATGTCATTAGGCCTACCTCCTCTTCGGTCAGCTCCCCAGCTCTTTTCGTCAGGTCGATGTCGGCCTTTCGGCAGCAGACGTTGGCATAACGTCTTCCCACACCCTGTAATTTAGACACAGGTAAAAATTACATTAAACTCACGATACAAATGATAAAGAAAAAACTTCTTGCAATAAAAGAAACTTTGTAAATGTATATTTTTAATTAGATCCTTTCGTCTTCTTACTTTGATGGCAGTCAGTGCAAACATGATCTTGCGCCTGCCATCGATGTTGGTGTTCAGAACACGCAAGATGTGCTGGAACTTCTCAGGTAGGACCAGACTCTGTAAAAAAACAACCCAAACTGACATTAAATTTTGGCCTAGCATTTGATAAATGATCACACTAAAATTAGAATTACCATAGTGAAATAGAAATGGTCACGTCTACTGACTGTACTGATTCGACTAACGTAAAAAGTCAAATTGTTCAACTGACAACTGATCATGTCGATGAAAAAATTGACACGATTGACACCTTCACACAAGCCAAATTCAATGAAATTACGATTATATGGTGGGGGTTGATGACAAATTGAGGGCAAGACGCAACTTTCTTTCCAATTTATTAAGTAAGTTACTGTTGTAAACTGATAATCACCAAAGAAAATGATTTGAAAACTCAAATTGTTATGAAACAGGAAAAATCGGTAATCAAATGATCGGAATATTTTCCGTCAAATTCGAAGTGAAATTCCTATTTTTTTCTAAAAAGACTTTGATATATGTTATAAGAATTGTTTGAACATTAATGTGACATCTTTGTTTTGATTTCATATTTTCGGATTTGGATGATTATGATGGATTTAAGATGAGCGGTTTTTCCTATCTCACCATGTTGGCTGCTTGATGGATTGGAAAAGATCGTATACCGTCCCACAATTCCATGCAAAACATGGCAATTGCCGCTTAGCAGCTACAACGAATTTCATTGGCTGTTCGCTCCATTGGTATAACCGCGGCCTATGCTTGACTGGCCAATCACATGGCGCGTTGCATACTACTTCCCGTCAAGGTGGAACTAGAGAAACAAAATGGCGGCGGCCGATGGTGCAGTGGGACCCGACGAAGAGGCAAGTTTTTCACTTATAACTCAGAAAAGATTGAATATGAAATGAAAATGAAATTAACAAAAAGTTCAATAGATTGGGGAGGTTATTTACATTTTTGTACAGATTTTCTCGAGCCCTTTACAAGCCTTAAATTGGACTTTTCCTCCCACACAACACTTGTCGGCCACGTCGGCGGGGGCGAGTCTGTCAGGAGGCGAGTTGTTAAGGGGGCGAGTTGGTAAGGGTCGAGTCGGTGGGTGAGTCGTCAAAGAGGCGAGTTGACCTGTGACTTAGTGGAAGCCTACCTCAGTCACAGTCACAGTCGCACACACTGACCAGCTGACACAGTTACACTTACAGCACAGGCTTTCCTACCTTCCCACGCCCACTGCCGTTGACCGCCACCCACCACTAGACCCGTTCGTAATGGCTTTAAGTTAACAGGGCCAGATCTGATTCTGAGATAGGCCTATGCTGCGATTTTGGGTCATCTCGTACCCAGGTCAACTCGTACCAAAGTCATCTCATACCCAAGTTCTGAAGTTAACTCGTACCCAAGTTAAGTCGTACCCGAGTCAAGTCGTACCCCATTATTGCACAAGGCATGTGGCCACTGCTGACAGACTTAGAAACTGTCATACTCCGTACACGTACGTGTGTATTAAAGGTAGTATCATACTTTGGTAACATAGATGTCATTTTTGGGGTTTGGGTACAGCCAGATCTGATTCTGAGATTCTCGCCCCTTATCAACTCGCTCCCTTACCGACTCGCCCCTTACCAACTGGCCCCCTAATTTATTCAGAAATGAGATGCAAAAATGGAGATAAATATGCATCATAATTAATACACAAATGCTTCTGACCCTTTTGTAGGGCCAGTATTAAGTACTACATGTTTGTGTACGAAAAATGCACAAAGTCCACACACAAACTCCTGGTTCGATTGCAGTTCAAGCAATTTAATATTTCCTTTGCAGAACCAATACTCAGATTGGCACATTTGCAGTATTAAAATGTAGCTCTGGCAAAATAACATTTAGAGAAAGGAGGCCAGCACGAGGTATCGAGAATTGGCCAAAGAATGAATGTATTTTAAACAAAATCGGGAATGCATCTCGAGACTTACTTTAAATTTGCGACATTTGATCACTTCCCACAGAGTTTGGACCTTCCTGAGCTGAATCTTGGAGTACTTGATCTGACCTCAGATGAGTTTATCCTTGACGAGGTGGATGTTCACATCCAGCAGAATCTTGAAGATGATGTGGTCAAAGCAGCCCTGGAATCGGTAAGTTACGAGGGTTCACGGACCAAACTCAGTCCAGCCCAAGTCTCAGTCAAAATATACAGTACTTGGATGAGTGAATTGAATTCCCGTGCAGAATTTCAGGATGCTATATGGACAGATGTTTGCTTATCAAGTTAGTCCAGTACAGTAAGGCCAAATGTTTTGCTGTAAACTGGGGGTTGAAACTTGAAGTCTTGATTTAGTACAGTCACATAATCCATAGGACCACTAGTTATAATAGTTACTTATACTATAGACCTTTCTGTTGTTTACAGACAAACGCTGGTGGTTTGCATTGGTGGCCAAATGTTGCAAAATATGTCATTTTCTTGAAAGAATATGTGACCAAAATCAACATTTGAGCAAACTTCCCATAGCTGTACAAAAAAAGATACTAACATTGTTTGTGTTGTGTTCATTTCATTCAGCATTATCTTTGAATTTTTATGAAATGTTGTGTACAAATTGTGGTTATATGGTTTTGCCTGGCTTTGATGCCTCGCCATAGTTTCCGACGTCTTTGTTGGCAGAAATTTGGGTTGTGACGTTGCACAAGAAATGTTTATACAAGACTACTTGGAGGAGAGGTCTAGCACACTGAGCATCTTACATTCTGAATTCATCAAAGTTTGAATGACATTTTCTTTCTTTCCATTTTTCTGTACTCCAGGGAGTTGATCTCCGTCAGTATTCCACACAGATAGAGACGGAGCTTCAGGCTGTTGAAAATGCCTCCATCCAGGACTGTATCCTTCACTCTAAAATCACCTTAGGCTGTTTGGCTTGGAAACTTCCCGAATCCACAAAAGTCTCTTTGGACTCATCAAGCCTCATATAAAATTTAAGTGGCTGGGCTCAGCAGACTTATGCCCATGGAATCTGTAAAACCTTTTGAGTACCCCAGTAGATGATAAACTGTTGTATGGAGGTGGGTTAGGGTTAGGGATAAAAGCTAGAATGCAAAACAACAGTATTCCTCAAGAATCAAGTTATGTCAATCTCTTTATACTGTACTTGAAGTATTCATTCTGGCAAAGAATAACAATATAAAAATCCTCTTTCCTTGACTTCAATCGTAATGGGAAGACATCAAAGAGAGCCAGAATATTGCTTGTCTACACAACCAGATATCGGCCTGTGACACGATACTAGAGGTGAGCTGACCACTGTCTGACCAAATCTCAGTCTAAGTCCGTTCGAAAACAAGAATGGTTTCTTAGATTTAAACTGCTGGTACACCAAGCAGCAGTTTGTACCAGGAGCCGATTTCACTAACGCTTTGTGATCATCGCTAAAGCCAAAATCCATTACTAAACGGAAAATTGCTACGCCAAGTAGTGATCTTTTTTCCTGAAGAAAATTTTTGGAGATGACCAGAGCATACTGGCTGGAACGTTGAGTTAAATGGCTCTTTTTAGAGCCACATCATACTCACAAAAGAGATTAAGTGTCACATGGTGTTACTGCAAAACATATTACTTTAAGATGGTTTCGTTGTACAATTCCTTTATTCTCCTGTCCTTAGTCAGAATGCAGTGCACGTATATGTGCACACAGTCCAACCTGAGATCATCTGAAGATCTGGGGCCAATTTCATAGAACTGCTTAGCACCAAAAATTGCTTAGCACAAAATGGCTTGTCCAATGAAACAAACCACCATTAAAAATTTGATTTGATATTCGTGGTCAGCGCACAACAGGCAAAGAACATTACAATTGCAAGTGATACACAACACACGGAAATTTGGTTGTTAATCCTGTTTTTATTTAGACTGAAATGTCATGCTTAGCGAATTTTTTTGTGCTAAGCAGCTCTATGAAATTGGCCCCTTGCGATAGAGACCTACCCATAGAGGCCTACAATAGAGGACCTGTGAACCTTTGAACCTACGGAAATTAAATGTCTTCAATTTTTTTATACAGAGGATGGAGGAGATGTTAAATGGTTTCCAGTCGGACCTGGGAAGCCTGAGTGCCGAGATCCAGACACTGCAGAATCAGTCCATTGCCATGAACATAAAGCTGAAGAACAGGCAGGCTGTCCGTGGCGAGCTCAGTCAGTTCGTGGACGAAATGGCCGTGCAGGAACCCATGATAAAGTAGGCAAACATTGAAAAATCATCGTAGAATTTGTTAAAAGGTCAACTGTCCATACTCTTAAAGGCATAATACATGATTGGTAAAGGTCACAGAACAGCACTCACACTTTGTCTAATCCAACACGTCCATAAAATAATAAACCTGTGAAAATTTGAGCTCAATCAGACACCTGAGTCACAAGAAAATAGCGAAAACCATATAAAACATAAAGAATGGTTTTGATCTTACCCCGAGATCAAAACTGTTTTTGGTCTTTGTTTTACTAATTTCTGGATAAATACACCATTTCAGGCGGAAACATTTTAACGGTAGGTTTCTACCAGCATCATCTTCATACCCTGAAAGTTATACGTAAATCGGTGAACATTTCTGTTTTGGTCACTTACCAAAGTATGATACTACCTTTAAGCAGCTCTATGAAATTGGGCCTAGGATGTCACTGTTCATATGACTGTTCTTGTTTTGATGCAGTCATATATTGGACACGCCTGTGACGGAGCGCCAGTTTCTGGAGCAGCTCCATGAGTTGAACCACAAGATCAGCTTCGTCAAGGAGCAGTCATTCAAGGATGCCATCTCCTGCAAGGATGTTCAAGACATCTTGGAGAAACTGAAACTCAAGGTAGGTAAAACAGAAAGCTCTGTAAACAAGACTTAAAGCTATGCATGGCGGAAGCACTAAACAAGGTAGGTTTGCGGCGACACCATGTACTGGTAATCTCTGCTGTAAGAATGTGTGGTTCTGAGAAGAACCGAATGGTGTCACTGCAAACCTACCTCATTTACAAAGCCCTGTGTACGCATAATTTTAGAAGTCAGTTGTCATTGATGGTTATAACCCGGTTTGTCTTGAACGAATTAACCTTACCTTGCTCCCCTTTATCGCTCCTTCTTTTTTTCTTCCAGTCTATTGCCAAGATTCGTGAGTTCCTTCTTCAGAAGGTGAACCAGATGAGGAAACCGATGACGAACTACCAGCTACAGCAGAACACCATGCTTAAATTCAGGCAGGTTTAATTGGGTTTCCGTCTGAATTAAAGTTACAAACGGCAATCAAAGTAAAGATTATCCTCGGGTTGATGCACAAAATTGATATAAGGTGATCAGGGGCCAATTTGATGGAGCTGTTAAGCACAAAAAAATTGCTTAGCAAAAAATGTCTTATGCAAATTAGGCTTGCCCTTCACTGACTTGGATGAGCACTGTATACGACTTGGATCCGACTTGGATGAGCACTTGCTAAATAAAACAAACCACCATTTAAAATTCCATTTGATATTCATGGTCAGCAAACAACAGCCAAAGAACAATCACAAGTGATACACAACACATGGAAATTTGGTTGTTAATCCTGTTTTTATTATTAAGACAGAAATTTCATGGTTAGCAAATTTTTTGTGCTAAGCAGGGCTGTGAAATTGGCTCCTGGTCGGGCACCTTCTTCTGTGTTTTTGTGTAACTACTAGTTGGATAGTGTTGAGTCTAGGTATCAGACCTCTGGTTGCCCCTCACTGCTTGATTTTTAGCTATATTCACGAAACAGCTAAGCGGATAAGTAATGGTTTTGATCATTTTGATTGGCTGGCAGGTTTTTCTTCGAGTTCCTCTTGGCAAATGAGAGGCAGGTTGCTAAGGAGGTCCGTGACGACTACGTGGATACCATGAGCAAGGTGTATTACTCCTACTTCAAGGGTTACATCAGTAGGCTCATGAAACTCCAGGTAGGGTCAAGTTTTAATAAGCCGATACCCCTTCCCTGTCAACTCATACATCACTCAGTTTGTAAAACTGAGTGAAATGATCGGTGAAATGATCCTTGGAGTATGGCGGTGTGTGCGTGGTTTCATGGCTTCTGACTGCCAAACAAACAAAGATAATTGACTATTGGGGACACCACCAACGTAGGGCTGAATGGCTCAGTTGGTAGAGTGCCTGTACGGTATACAGGAGTTCCCCGGTTCGAATCCCGCTCCAGTCAGTTTTTCTTTGTTCACTTTTCAATGATTATTTTAATTTTAGCTGAACATCCTTCATAATACCAAAATATGGTGCACATGCACTGGGAGTTTAAATCTTCAGAATGGAAAAAAGTTGAAAGAAAGTTAGTCGAGGTTGTTTATTTTGTTTATTTTATTTCAGTACGACGAAGTAGCCGACAAGGAGGATTTAATGGGAGTCGAAGACACTGCCAAGAGAGATATCCTTTGAGAAATACAAACAAAGTCTGCCTAAAAAGTAAATGCAAGTAATAAACTGCAGCAAACTGCTCATCAGCCAAAATAATGATCTGAAATTTATAAAAATGGAGTTGGAGTTACAAGGGCCTGACACGTTTCGATCCTAACAACATTTTAAATGAGGGATAACCTTTGATAAAGATCCTGCTAGCATTGGCCTGCACGTTTCGATCTTAGCGAGATCTTTATCGAATGCTAACCTTTGATAAAGATCCTGCTAGCATCAAAACGCGTCAGGCCCTCCTAACTCTAAGCATTTTTAAAAAGTAAACTGCAGTTTAAATTATCAATCACTAAGATTCTTGAAGAGAATTTCCTTAACGTGCCGCCACGGTTCTTCTCTAAGCCCTCCCTGAAGAACCGCTCCACGGTCTTCACGCTGGGCAATCGGGGCAGCATCATCACCGGTAATCTGGAGTCGCCCATTATCATACCCCACGCAGCTCAGAAGGATGAGACGAAGGTGAGCTGGGTGTCAGATAGAGACCCGATAACATAACGAAGAGGGATTCTTGTTTGATGAAATTATTAATGGTGGCGTTACAGTTAGGGCAAGATGTTTTCCGGATCATAGCTTCTCAATTGCCTGGTTCTGAGATGCATCAGGAACTACTTTAGGGATTTACAAAACAGAGGTTCAGACTCAGGCTCCGGCTCCATTTTGTGAATCCATTGTAAAACAAAGGGTTTTAAAAATAGAGGATTTTGGCTGCAGTTCGGAAGTAGATTCTCTGGTTTGAAAATTAAAACAGAACTCCAGCTTCAATGGAAAAGCACAACTTATATTTGCATCATATGGATGACAGAGCTGGAGCCTGAGCCTGAGCCTGAGCCAGAGCCTCCATTTTATAACCACCTTTGAGCTCAATCTCTTTTCCTGAATTGTTCCTAAAAGCCATGTTTTTACCCCAACAATTTGTAATTTGTTGTTCTTTTTCCTTACGTTGAAAAAGCTTAAATACCAAAGATTGTTTGACAAGTAGGGTCCCTTACTTGAGTATTGACGTGTGACATGTGTACTTATTGATTGAAAAATAAATAAATAGACGTAACATAATAAAAATAAGTGGGCTTTCAGATTTTAAGATCCCTTTTTTTCTCTGATCGTTTCGCAGCACACTTTTGAGAGTCTGTTCCGCAGTCAGCATTACGCCCTCCTCGACAACTGCTGCCGGGAATATTTGTTTGTCTGTGACTTCTTTATGGTCTCGGGCTCCAGTGCTCAGGATCTCTTCAACGCCATCATGGGCAAGACGCTCTCCATGTTCCTGGTGAGTTTTACAGACTTGAAGAGATTCCGTTATGAGGGACTGTATTTTAGACCAGATTTCTGCTTAGGTCGGCAAATTTGCTCGGTACTAGAAACAGGGCACTTGTCAAAATTGCACTTGTTTTTGATTGGTGTTATTTAAGATGGTTTTGGCCTAGGAAGAAAAACTTAAATACTTGGGTGTGTTCCCCTCCAGCTAACTATGCTCATGGCGCACAATGTGCGCCACCATTTTCAAACCGGAATGCGCTGTTCGCCAAACACGCACACAACATTCGCCTAACATAGCTAACGGTGTAGAGGAGGTATTTGCTGAAGTTGGCTTACTACATTGAATGAAAGATGGATGCAATACGCAATACATGGTCGCCATTTGTTGCGTGTGCGTTCCACTTCAAAATCCAAGCATAACACAAACGTCGCGTACATGTTTGCGTATGTTCGCGCAAGTGCTGAACGCACCCCTGGTCAGGCTCAGCTTTTGAAAAGCCATACCAGGCCCAGGGCTTCATCAGGCCCTGCTAACCTTGTAAGCACAGAATTCATCAGTTAATAGAGCCATGAGTTTGGGCCCAGGTCTCAAGATCGCCAGCCATTTTTTATGAAGCATTATCACTTGACTGTTCTCTCTATTTCAGAAACACATGGACATGTACACCAATGAGTGCTTTGACTCCATAGCTATCTATCTCTGCATTCATATCATCCTGAGATATCGCATGCTGATGCATAAACGGGCCGTCCCAGCTCTTGACAAGTGAGTACTAGAAAACCAGAACCGTACAAGTGCTTCCTCTGGTAGTGGCTAGATTCCCTGCGAGTGATCCTGTAGAGCGTCCACATGACACGTGGTTGCGTCAGATGGATCGTTATTTAGCTGAGAAGGGGATGGGTCACGTGGCTGCCAGGGGGAAGGAGTACCGCTCGAAGGTAGATGTGGCAACGCACTGCCATGGCGCATGCTTCCACTGATTGATTGATTGTGCCTCTTTGTCTGTACCGTTGCAGGTACTGGGAGACCCTCCTTGAGATGTTGTGGCCTCGCTTCGAATACATACTAGAGCTGAACATCCACAGCATCAGGGATGCTGACCCACAGAGGATGGGCTCCATTGATGTCCGTCCACATTACGTGAGTCCAAGCCCTCCCAATGAAACCTCCTACCTTGGTATGAAATCAGTATGCCAGCCAAAACTCCTTGTGAATGTCACACATGTTATTTGTGGTTTCTTTGAACGGAACAGATCACCCGTCGCTATGCTGAGTTTTCTGGTGCCCTCGTGAGTCTGAACGAGACTTTCCCAGACGAACGCGTCAACCGGCTACTGGCCCGCCTCCTGGTCGACGTTGAGAACTTCATCCTGAGGATGGCAGCGGAGTTTCCCCAGCGGAAGGAGCAGCTTATCTTCCTCATCAACAACTACGACATGATGCTCAACGTCATCAATGTAAGTTAGCGCTGCAGCCTCGCAGGCCCATTGTCATGGTCCATTGACAATGGCCCATTGTCATTGACAATGGCTTATTGTCATTGTCATGGTAGCAGAGTCATAAGAGAGTCCTTATGGGCCAGTGAGTCATAAGAGTCCTTATGTGCCAGTGGGCCTGAAGAGGATAGTTGAGGTGAAGCTGTTTTGAACTGAGCGTTAATTCTCTCCTCGTTTGTGTCCCTTTCATAGGAACGGACCGCGGAGGGATCTCGAGAGTCCGACAGCTTCCACCAGCTCCTGGAAGCGCGCACCCAAGAGTTTGTGGAGGAGGTCCTGATGCCGCACTTTGGAGGCATGATGATGTTCGTCAAGGACGCCGAGTCCCGGCTAGAGAAAGGTCAGGCCGACCAGATGAAGAACCAAGAACGTGAGTGTCGTTGCGTCGCCAAAACGGCTCCTTAAGAGGTCACGCAAATATCCTGAAGCATTCAGAGGTTACGGATTGGGATAAAGGCGTTTTAGCACTTGTACGCAGGAGGACATGAGTTCGAATCCTGTCTAATTGTCTCTTCCGGTAGTTGATTGGTTTTTCTTTGATAATTGCAGGCCGGGTGGAGCAGCTTGTGAAGGACTTTGGTAGTACTTGGAAGCCTGCCATCGAGATGATCAACCAAGATGTCATGAGGTCCTTCACCAACTTCAAGAATGGCACCAGCATTCTACAGGTAACAACCCCTCGAATCTGCCCAGCAACAAAGCCAGTAGACTGTTATCCTTGAAGCCCCGCCTTGTTTGTTTCTGACCAATCAAGCCATGATTTGTATCTGACAAAGGTTTGATTATTAAGTCCGACAAGTGGGTACCCGTGAATGAAGCATGTGAATGGAAGGTACAGTGTGGTATTGGAGAGGAGCATGTGTTTCTTGCCCACATGTGCAGTAGGAGGGGCTCACTTAACAGCTCACATTTCATTTTCTGTTTGCATTCCTTGGTTTCTTATAACAAAGATTTGTTCTCTCTCCAGTCAGTTTTTGTTCACCTTTCAACGATTTGAAATGAACCAGTCAGTTTCCTTTTTGGTTATTTGATGATTAGAAAGATTTGTTCTATTAACAGAAACAGAATTTAATATTAGAAAAGAGGTTGCTCATTGTGGACAATGGTAAGAAGCTTAGTGTTTGATGTCTCACGTTGTTGGCTGAAAGGCAGCGACATTTCGGCTGCAGACTGCTAGCCTTTGTCAAGCTGATGAAACAAAATTGTTGCATTTGCTGGTGCAATTTGGAGTGAAATTTGTTTCCCTGTTATTTATTTTCTCTCAGAGTGGATTGACACAGCTCATCCAGTATTATCATCGATTCCAGAAGGTCCTCTCACAGCCGCCCTTCAAGAACATGGCTGTGCGGGGAGAGCTCATAAATATTCATCACCTTATGGTAGAGGTCAAGAAGTTCAAACCTGCCTTCTAAAGGCTGGTCGTCCACGGACACTTTTGCTGATAAGCCAGAATTGTGCAGTGAAGGCATATGAGAAATCAATTGTGGGACTGTCAGTTTGTGCTTAAATTTTGTAAACAATATCACATAGGCTGACTATCCCTGAATGTGTCTCTGTCTGCCGTTTTGGCCCAGTCGTACAAATCAGGGGCCAATTTCATGGAGCTGTTAAGCACAACAAAATTGCTAAGCACAAAATGTCTCTTGCTCAATAAAACAAACAATCATTAAAATTTCCATTTGATATTCATGGTCAGCGAACAACAGCCAAAGAACAATCACAAGTGATACACAACACTTGGTTGTTAAAATTTGGTAGTTAATCCTGTTTTTATTAATGCGTGGAGTTAGGAGGGCCTGACGCGTTTCAATCCTAGCAGGATCTTTATCTAATGCTGAAAAGATCCTGCCAGGATCGAAATGCGTCAGGCCTTCCTAGCTCCAAGCATTTTATAAATTTCAGGTCATTATTTTGGCTGATGAGCAGTTTGCAGCAGTTTATTACTTGTACTGTTTTTATTAAGACAGACATTTCATGGTTAACAAAAGTTTGTGCTAAGCAGGGCTGTGAAATTGGCCCCTGGTTCTAGAAAAGTTAGAGTCATATTGATTAATATTAGAGGAATAAGGCTGGTATCTGCAATGAGGTTGAGCTTTGTGAAAGAGTTGGAATATATTTCCAGTAAATCTCATATTTGCAATAGGAGTTTAAGATTAATATCACTGGGCTGATAAAAGCATTTTGTACTGGGAATTATTGTAAGAGTGAACCAGTCATTCACAGGGTTAATATTCAGATAATATTAAAACTCAAAATATCTTTTTGTATTTGTCCATTGCCGGTAACAATTTTCCATTTGCTATCTGCTGTATATTCTTTGGCTTCTGGAATACAGAAATGGCACCATAAGCATTGCATATAATGATCAATGTTAAATGTTTGGAGATTGGGAGTAAAATCCCCAGATCTGTTGTCTCTTAAGTGCTAAAAAGGTTTATACATGTAATGACCTCTGTGTAAAAACAATTTATTTCAGCCTCAAAGGACTACTGTTACCAAATTTCCTGGAGTGGATGAATGAAAATGACAGTCTTTTTACCCAACTGTATGTAAACATTTTAGGCTGGTGATGTCCCCTTGAAAAAAGGAACTTTTAGGAGTTTTAGTTGGGACTGACATAACTGATCCTAGCAGGATCTTTCTCAAAGGACATTTTAGTGCTGAGGTGACAAAATAATGTAGTTACTGTGGAAATGTATAAAATTACATAATAGAAATCCTAGTCTGTATGAGATCAGTACACGCTTCAAATAAATATAATCACTGTACATAATATGTATTGTAAAAAGTTCATGTTAATATCTATGATATTCCGAGGTTACCTATGTAAATATAAATATTCCAGTAACAACTCATTGTCAACAAAGTAATGAACATATTATTAAACTAGAGGTTGTGTCTGTTTAAAACAGAACACATGGCTTTTCCGCATAATGATATAAAATATTTCTCCAATTAAAACACATCACTTATTTTGTTTGATTGAGACAGATTTTTTAAAAGTGACCGTATCTAAATGTAGAAAACTTGAGTTAAACAAATCACTTTTGGAGTTTTGAAGTGTGCCCCTTTAATCTTACGTCAGGTGTCTTGGCCACATAAAGTGGTTTTATAAAACTATGTGTGACTGAGTGCCATATAGATGCAAACGGGTAAACACTGCTGTCTGACAACAAAGCACCCCTGGCATGGCCTAACGAATAACAGTCATCCGAGCAGACGGTTTTGAATGGCGCCCTCTTTTGATTAAAACAAGCAACTAGGTACTTTGATTAATCAAAAGAGGGCACCATTCAAAACCGTCTGCTGGGATTACCGATTCATGCATTACTGAAAACGGTCTAAGTAGATTGTTGCGCGTGCGTAGTTGTCTTGTCAAAAACAGCATTTACGCTGTAGGCAACTATGATAAGGAAAAGAAGGAGAACACGGCATATATAAAGCAGGCAAACAACCTTTCGCGCGCCTGGCATGAATGGTGTTTCAATCATATGTTTCATCTTATGACCAATATTTTCACGTACAGAGCTCTGTGCAAGTCATTGGGCTAGCGTGAGAAAGATTTAATAAATCATAAAAATTCAAGTGATGACGCCGTCGTGACGTAACTTCATAATAACGCAATAAAATGCAATTTTTATGACGTCATGATGACATCACCGATTTTTTGTCTATGCAGTGTTCATCTATGGTGTATGCTTAAGAATTATCAAAAAGAAATTCAAAGATATCTTGTTTTGTTTACTTGATATCGTTAAAAGAACTTTAATAACCCAAAATTTCAATAAATCATAAAAAATCAGAGAATGACGTCATGATGACGTCATTGCAATTTTTGGATATAACACTTCCCGACTTAGATACATACCAAGTTTCAACTCAATCAAACTTAAGGTTCGTTCATAATTGATGTCTGAAGTTTGCCCCTTTAAGACAATGTCACGTGACACCTGATGACGCCATGATGACGTCATTGCAATTTTTGGATATAACACTTCCCGACTTAGAGACATACCAAGTTTCAACTCAATCAAACTTAAGGTTCGTTCATAATTGATGTCTGAAGTTTGCCCCTTTAAGACACTGTCACGTGACACCTGATGACGCCATGATGACGTCATTGAAATTTTTCGATATCACACTTCCCGACTTAGATACATACCAAGTTTCAACTCAATCAAACTTAAGGTTCGTTCATAATTGATGTCTGAAGTTTGCCCCTTTAAGACACTGTCACGTGACACCTGATTACGTCATGATGACGTCATTGGAATTTTTCGATATAACACTTCCCGACTTAGATACATACCAAGTTTCAACTCAATCAAACTTAGGGTTCGTTCATAATTGATGTCTGAAGTTTGCCCCTTTAAGACACTGTCACGTGACAACTGATGACGTCATAATGACGAAAAGTTTCGGGAGACAACTACCCTATATGGACTTCCTACATACCAAGTTTGGTTAAGATCAGCCGTTTAAAAGTGACCAAAGTGGCGTGTAGAATGCCCCTGTACAAAGTCTATACGAAATCTTCAGGAAGAAGAGGAAGAAAAAAAAAAAAAAAACAGAACAAAAATAAAGGGTTTTCGCTTCCGCGGAAAACCCAAAAAGTGGTTAAATAGGTGATATCTTGTCTCATGTTTACTGTGTTTTTATTTTGTACCGAGTTGTTGTTTCCTTTAATTGACAGACAAACAAATCTAAGAATTTTGTTCAAGTTATTGGTTGGTTTTGGTTCAATAACTTGAACAAAATTCTTAGATTTGTTTTGTAACTTAAGAAAATCTCTTTATTGTAATTGTGCGACAGTGAAGTATAGATGACGCTATTTCAAATTAGCGGTAAGATTTTATAATCATCTAATTTTTTATTTATCGGCATGATTAAAGTCGGCACCGTTAAATGGCAATACCGCCCTCATTGTTCATGTAGCATTAAAATAATTATACCAGAGCAGCTGAGCATTTGTTGCCATGTGCTCCACATTCAGTGTCAGAATCACACATTTTCACCGACAACGAGAACAGATTCTGAGACTGTAGAACGAAAATCTTGTAGATTATTTGTTGGGAGAAAAGGTGTGAAGAAGCTGTTAGTGAATTTGACATAATTGGACAGGAAAATGTGAGCAGAATTGTTGGTAAGAAAATTAAAAAAAATTCAATCACATGTCTATCTGCCATTTTGGTGATAATTAAATGGTCAATAATAGCGCACCTATTATGATTTTGAGTACTAAAAATACTTTTGTTTCATTCCAATACTAATTCCTACGACTCAGAAACCTTCCATCTTTCATCTTTTATCAAAATTTTGTAGTTTCTGGAATGTTAAGCAATATACTCACTGAGGAACTTTGAGAAATTTTACTAAACTTCTGCAGCAAGTCGGCAGTTTTATTTTAATAGCGGGAGGGCGCCATTCCGTTACTGAACGTTCGGTTTCGTGCGTGTTGAGCCGTACCCGAAATTTTCCCGCTCAAAACTCAAAAAGCTTGCAAACTTTCCAAACCTTTAAGCTTGCTGACCGTGTCAAAAAGGATATCAACATAAGCAGTGAACGTTTGGTCATAGTAAATAATAGTAGTCATAGTATAAAGGGTGTAATTCTTTCTCTCTCGTTTAAGTTTTATATCGGCATTCACGGTGAACACTACCGTGAACCAATGCATTTTGGTGGATGACTGCCATGACTAGAATTCGGTTTGAATGAACAGTTTGATACCGTAGTAGCCTACATTCATAGCAAAGTGCTCAAATCGGAATCCCTGGTAGGAGTTAAATCTTAAAAGACAAAGGACATTATTTTTTCTAATCAATGACTGAATGAGAACTTCTATCTGGTACAGGCTGATTAGGCCCCAAAAGATGATTCTGCTTCCAATTACTTCCAATGGATTTTCAAAAATAGGGTAGGTAGGTGGGGAAATTTTTTTTCTTCAATTTTGTGTGTGTGTACAATCATGTGGAAGCATCTACATGTACGGTGTAGTCAAGGATTAATCTAAGAGTAGTAATAAAACTTTTTTTCCCCATTTTTCCCAGATCACAGTTTTTAGGGTCGCAGCCAAAAAAATAGGGTTGGTCCGGTATTAAAGGTAGTATCATACTTTGGTAAGACACCAAAACAGAAATATTCACAGATTTACGTATAACTTACAGGGTATGAATATGGTGGTGGTAGAAACATACCGTTAAACTTTCCGCCTGAAATGTGGTATTTTTTTCAGAAATAAGTCACACAACGACCGAAAATCTTTTTAATCCTTTAAAAGATCAAAAATAAAAGAGAAAAGACTTAAGAAATACTGTGGCTGTTTTTTAATGTTTTCTCAAAAAGTGGTCACCGTATGGGACTGACATTTTCACAGATGACTATTACTGTGTATCGTCCTTGATATTTTTGCCCATAGTGAATCTGTATTTCTTTGACAAAAACCAAAGTATGATATTACCTTTAAACTGGAAGCAGATCTCTAATTATTTTGTTTTGGCCTCAGTGTGTCATTTTGGGTATGTAAGGGTGTTACTATCCAAATACTGGAAAGCACCACCAGAAACAACAAGAAAACGATATGAAAACCTGTTGGTATGCTAGTTTTTCAGTATTACTTTGTTCCTATAGCTGCCCGGTATTACCTGGTATTGTATATAAGTCACCCATATTCAAGGGACACTATTAAAATGAAAGTGCAATGTGTGATCATGCTTATAATTATGTAGGCCTAATTCCTGGGGCCAGTTTCATAGAGTTGCTTAGCACAAAAATTAGCTTAGCACAAAAATAGCTTGCTCAATAAAACAAACCGCCATTGAAAATTCCATTTGATATTCATGGTCAGCGAACAACAGCCAAAGAACAATTGCAAGTGATACACAACACATGGAAATTTGGTTGTTAATCCTGTTTTTACTAAGACAGAAATGTCATGCTTAGCGAATTGTTGTGCTAAGCAGCTCTATGAAATTGGCCCCATGTCTGTTGTTGGAAATTAGTCTCCTTGAATTCACCATCTGAAACAAAAGGGTATTTCAACATTTCAATTTAACATACATGTTTATTTCTTCAGATAATGGTTTTCTCTGTGTGAAAATATTAATTGGTTTGGGCAAGTCATTGAATGATTATCTTCTAACATTGTCATCTCATTTTGATGAATCCAAGCTTCACATTCAAACCCATACACCATACAACCAAAACCATATAAAAGCAAAAACAAGGAACTCATGATATTAATATTGTTTTCATTTGTAGGCTTAGTTTTATTTAATAATACACATATACACATTGGGAACATCATACACTCAGTGTCAAACCAACAGTACAATGTATATATACATACAAGCCGAACATGCCTGGCCATATTATTCTTTTATGTCAAATCTCTATACATAAATTGCAATATACAGACGTGACTGGCTTTCGGTCATTTTTGCATATAAACGCACATTGAATCTGTCAATTATTTTCTCGGCGAGTGCAATGCATTAAAAACCATGTACATATTATACAGTTTTTGTATAAATACATTAGCATACAGCAATAGTAGTACACGGTTATTTTGTTTTTAATGTCAGTGCAAATTACATTGAAACGAATAATATGTTCAGTTGGTTTTATTTTATACAGGCGCATGCATATAAAGTTATGGTTATATCTACATTTGCTTGCAATGAATCCTCATACTTACTTCTGAAATTGGCATTTACTTTAAAGGGGTTGCATTGTCCTTTCTTTTTACATCAAATATTTTCATTAAATTTAAATCTTTTTGACAATTAACAAGGAATTTGTACTTTAAAATTGACCTGAAAAAATCTCAGCTGATGATAATATATAGGGGTTTACAATTTGGCAGTTTTTTTTTTTAATACCAGAAATAACATTACCCCTGGAATGTATTGAGTTGGTGTGACAGACGTTTACTCGGAATGTTCGATCACACCCCTGGTATTTTTTTCTTTGGACAACACTTGTTGGAACGTTTCTGGAAAATGAAGCCTAAAAACTATTCAAATTGACTCCGAACAAATCAGTAAAAAGAATTCAACAGGACAAGTCTGACTATTTCATTATTTTAAAAAACAAAACAACAGTACCTAATAGGACAGAGTAATTTGTGTACTGACACAATGACTAACCCTTTTATTTTGGGAAAAGGTTACCATAAATGTAGCTGAGGGGCATTTGTTTAATACTTGTTGGCAAAAGTCAAAAATGAAACCCCAATTTTGTTTTATTTAAAGAGAAGTGAAATTCACCACGAAAATAAAAAACCAACCGACTTTCATCCTACAGAGATACGATATAAAAATTACTATAATAGACGGAATCCTTTAACTCTTGCCCTACCCCAATAACAACGATAACCAGCAAATAAAACTCTAGTGTAAACCTATTTTAAACTTCTTAATACAAAAACAATGATATAAATTACCAAAATATTGCAAACCAAAGTAACCATTCTCACAAATAAATTAACTGACACCTAAAAATAATATACATAAACAATTCATATTTGTAATAAGTATTTAGTATTATTTAAAAATCAAACAAAAGAATGAAAATTGCCAGTAACAACCTAATTATGTCGGTAACAAATCAAACAATAATAGTCTGATACCTGCAGTCCAGCCAGTGATCTGTTGGATTTGGTACTTGGCTTACAGGCACCAGACTATTTAAAGCTTTAGGGCCCATGTCACGCAAGACAATTTACAGGCAATCAGTTTTAGACCAGGGATGAGATTGACCAATGATAAAAAATATCTGAAAACAACTGACAAAGGGCATAACAAATCTGAATTGTGAAAATCTAAAATCCAAAACAAAAAGTCTGAAATCAGATAACAATCTGAGAAATGTCACCCCTGTTTAGACAATCTTCAAGAAGAGACAACAGTTAACCTAAATTCAATCTTTTCACATATTTTTCAACAGGATAGCAGGAATTTGGTTCTGAAAAGGGGTAAGGCCACTTTTCCATTGCAAGGGGCACTTCCATTGGAAAATCATAATGTCTATGGAAATATTTGAATGGGCACCAAGGCCAAGTACCAGGGCAATGAAGGCCATGGCCTCCGTTAAATTCAAGGCTTAGGATAGTAGAGACAATGTCAGAAAATGTCTTTTGAGCTACTGAAACTTTTATCCTTTGCATGCAGTGAACCTGGTTGCCACCAAGTTGCCTGTAAAAATTTGTCCCGTGTGACATGGCCTCAATAATCAAAGCTTTCAATTAAGAAATACAGAAGACTGGATAGGCTGCACTGAGGATAAGTGCAACCCATTCCTAGATAAGTCAACTTCATTCTCACTTTCTCCCTTCATTGACGTTCATTCTCCTTCAAGCTGCAATTAGTTCAGTATTAACATATTCTTCAGTTTAAAAGTATAATGCTGACTTGTTGTTAAAAAATTAACATAATTCTGGATATTATGGGTGGTAAGTTAATATGGCGTAACCTAAAACATAAAATTAGGATTATGCATATATAATTGGTATAAATGAGGGTATACAAAAATAATCATATGGATTATTAAGGGTTTTTGTTGTATTGTATCGTATTATATGGGTAAATAGTCTGAGGCTAAATATATGGGAGTATACATGCATTGAAATTAACAATAATGGTGTGTAATTAAATTGTGTATAAATTAATTGAAGGATCCTTTAAAAAAGGCTACAAAAACACATCAGTGCCGTAAAAATCAACATAAATTTGTGATTTTTATCCTTGTGAGGGTGGACAGGACAGAGGTACCACTAGAGGGCGCTGTTGCCATCAAGTCAGCATTTGTAATCTACAGGGGGTGTTATCATACAGCATTAATCACTGACCAAAACTGTAGCAAGTGACTGGACACAGGCACTGCTGTCTTATTCCTTATGCGCTTAGTACATATCCTTATGATACGGTTCAGGGAATAGAGGGGCACCACACTACTTAGGGATAGCAAATTTCCTCTATTCTAAAATCCTATTTAAATGATTGCAGCATCTGTAATCTTAAGGTGGTGTATCCAACTATCTTTGGCATCGTGTGAAGAAATCACATTCAATATGTACATGGGGGATATGGAAACAATCTCTCAGTTTTTTTTTTCTGCTGGAATATTTCACGATTTATGATTCTGGGATTTGGCAGGTAGAAGTTTTACTATTGTCTCAAACTACTGTGTAGCCATTTCAGAAAAGGCCTTCCCCGAAAATGCCACAATCCAATGGTATGCTGTTGCTGTGTCCCTATGGTACATGTATGTTCGACTAATTGACTTAATCCACTAGAAACCCTCTTAAAGTTGTAGTGCCTGGCATCTACTGACTCTACAGTTGTGTGTATTTCAAAGCCCAACAATGAAAGGGATAGAGTTTGGAGAGTATGAAGTGGGTAAAATTAGCAAGCACCTTCCTCACCTCTCTAGTAAAGAAACTCAATTACATGTAGTGTACTGCAGGCCTGTTTGTTTCAGGCATGCCATCAGTGATCCTGCTGATCCGGATCCCATTTTAGCATATCCTACCTGCGACATGGAACAGCTTTTGCGTGCAGGATCACTGATCGCGTGCCTGAAACAAACAGGCACTGCATCTAGGTGATTGTTTAAAACCATGACAACAATAAATTGTTCCGCATGGATGGATTCGAGGCAGAGACTCATTTTACTTTTTGTGTGTGATTGTTATCCTTAATATAAGAACCTGAATGATGAAATGCAACATTTTTCGCAAAAATTGTTGGGTATGATAGAATTAGACAAAAAAGTCATCATCTGATACATGTAATTATTGGAGGCACCGCGGATAAATTGATTTGTATTTTAACAATTACTAAACTTTGTTTTGTTAATTTGGCACTTCGCATTACCTTTCTTTCCCAAAGGTTTTTTTTTAGGCCTTAATTTTTTTTGTTGCTGAGGACTTGCTTTGTTAACCCCGCATTCAAGATCTTTATGTTTATATAAAGTGGACATGAATATTTCAACATGGTGATAAACAGGACAATCCAGAAGAAAAAAAAAAATCTGGCATTTTTAAAACTCACACACATTGATCTTATTGGCAAAACTGCAACAAACATCTGCATTCATCACAGGAAAGTAACCCACAATATACAGTTGCTACCTGCCCATCCACAAGAAGACACGTTATATATATACACACGGTACTGTACTTCCAAATAATCATTATAAACTGCACTTTAACATGAGATTGCGCATTAACCATTTTTGTCCCCACACTAGGCACTGCTGAATATAAATTATAAAGTCATTTTGTTCTTTTTATACAAAACTGCCAAAGAGCACTTAAAAATGTACATTTATTGTTCTTTGTGTTGGTTATTTTTAATTTTTTTTTTACAAAGAAATTTACACTAAGAAGTGTACATGTACATAGGCATTTTGCCTGGAAAAGAAAAAAAGATAAACAGAATTTTGTTGTAGCACAATTGGAATTTGCATATTCTGCTGGAATTTGGCTGAAAACTACAGCTAGTTTTCAAGTTGTGTATTAATTTAACATCTGCTAAAACAAGCGCACTCCTGTCTGGAAGTTCTGTGATTTAAAAAAACAACAACAAAACGGAGAAGACATTTTATACTTTGCTATAGACAAAAGTGGCGATCGATAACAAGCCAGACACTTGCATGGAACTGTTGGCTGATTTGTGGCAAATTTGACAGATTTTGGAAGATTTAAACTTTCACCCAACGTTTCCATGTCTGGAAGCGAAACAAGCATGTCATCTTTACAGATATGTACATTTTTGGTTTGAACTTACAGCATCCATAAAAGTTAGCGATTTTTTCTTTAACCACAGCCTTTAAAGGGAAATAAGTTTATATTATAATACAAGTGATTAACTTCATCTTTTAGAGTCTATATACCTGTTACCCTTTGTTTTTTACCTTGATCTTGAATTAGAATTCAATCTCTGGTTCTGATGGTGCCATTCGAGCTTTCTGTCTGTCCTGTATTCTGCTCAGCACCATAGCAGTGTCCATGAGCAAGGAGTCAAATATAGCATCGGTCAGCTGCATTTTGACGGCAAGCTCGTCATCATCGTAGTTGACCCATTCCTGTTCCTCCTCCCGGAGTTCAAGGGTCAAGATCTCGTCCACATGATCCTTCTTCTTCTTGCCGAACCTGTTCATTGTGGGGTCTGGCTTTGGCCTTCCTGTTAAACCAGTCACAAAGAGTGCCCTGTCCTCTACAACCTGGGCAATGTCTGGCAGCTCCCGGGGAGGCTTGTCAAAGAAGTACTTCCGAGGCCGCCGTTTGGTTTTGGTCCACGGCAGCTGCTCACCCTGTTCTTGTTCTGAGGTGATATCTTGGTAGGCCTCGCCGACCAGATCAAACACAAGCCGTATGTAGGATTTCCGACTCGTGCTCTCAATGTCTGAGCCCACGGTGTCCTCTCCCATGATGTCTTGAGGGGGAGACAGGGAAGCAGTCCTCTCACCAAGTATGGTCTTCTCGTGGAAGACCCTGACAGACTTGTCCACCAGGGATCTCACCTCTCTGCGGTTGTGTGGTACTGCGTAGAAGGGCTCTTGCGTGATCCTGGTCAGGTCCAGCCTGCTAGGCTCGGGGGTACCTGGAACGGGAGGGGTTCGAACAGGTGCTTCCTGACTGCGCACTGGCACTTGGATGATGCTTTTGCTCTTTGGCATGGAACCAAAATCATCGTCAAACCACTCCTGCTCGCCAAACAGGTCCCCTTCAAAGAGGTCTGTATTCAGTTGCTGCATCTGTTCTAGTCTCTCGCTAAGTGCCTCTGGGTTGATTCCACTGGACTCTCCAAACACTGGAGATCCAGGCCGGGCCACGGGAAACTGATCCTGATCCTTAAGGTCCGCATTGTTGGTCTCAACCTTAACCCTGTTGATGAAAATGTCATCATCCAATGTTGTGTCCTCATGTTGTATCGGGCTCTCACTGTCTGGTGTGTATGGAGTGGCGTTTCTCACAAAGGGAGAGGCACATGGTGTTTCTGGGGAGTCTGATTCTGGCAAAGAAGTCCGCCGATTCTCTGACACAGCCTCATTTTTGTCTGATGGCACTGGCTCACTACTTGTCCTTCTGACACGTTTGTTTCTCAGTGTGATCATTTCACTTATGGCATCATTGAGAAGTGTCTGAGTGGTTGAATCAATCTTTCTCTTGATTGCCACCTTTTTGTTCGCTTTCTCCTCTGCTTTTTCCTGTATTTCATTTCTATCTTGAATGTCATCTCTGGGAGATTGTGCATCATCTTCATGTATAAGCATCTCCAGCAGAGAGCTGCTTGGTTTCTCTGTTGATGCACTTTTCACGGAGGTCTTAGTGTCACCAGGTACCTCAATTTGATCATCTTTTGAGGAGTGCTTCTCAGCCACCTCTGCGATTGCTTTCACCGAGTCCTTCACAATGACTGATGTTAGGTGGTCAGTGATTGAGTCAACCAACTGTTCCCTTTCTTGGACGGGAACCTCTGGCTCAGGTGCTCCTCGCGGCGTTTGCATGTCCACACCCGGAGAGAAAATTTCATCGATGTCATCTTCGTGGAAGGACTCGACAGCAGCAGCTGCCGAGTGAATCAGGGCAGCAAGAGCAGCATCATCAGTCACTGGTTCAGACAGATCCTCTGCAACTGAATCATCATCTGTTGCCTCTGATTTCAGCACCAGAGCCAAGGGTTTCATGGACTCGGACGGGGTCTTGGATGACAGAGATGACATAGGGGACAGTTGTGGTTTGTGCTCTGCTTCCTTATCCTTCAGGCCTGGTAATGTGGCAGGTCTTCTCTGGTCATTTTGAGAAACCTCTGACGCCACGCTGGAAAAGTCCTCTCTGATGGATGACTCTGGCTCTTCCTCTGATTCCACTTTTGGAGACTCAGCAGGAATATGTTCAAGCCTGTCTGCTGGGACAAAGATGCCGTGACTTGCTTTGCAACGGAAGTAAACATGTCCATCCAGGGATCCATCATTAGTTCCTTGCTGTAAATCCAATTCCACGCCTCCCCACATCCCTGGGGCAAAGTGGGTGAGTCCCTTGAAGAGGAGGGTTCCCTTCTTCTCACCATTCACAATCACCCGGTCTCCAGTTTCATACCCAGTGAAATCCTGAGAGATGCCGAATTGCTCTTCAAGTGGAGAAGCAAGTGGTGTTCTATCGTTATCTTCATTGACTTCTGACTCCTTAATCTCCTCACTTATATCCCTTTCTGATATTGAAACCTCTGGAGCTGCTTCTGGGGTATCGTCCATTACATCATTCAGCTTGTCGGTTGATGAAGTGAAGGCAAGCTGTCGACTGTTCCCCACGCTGTGCTCTGATGGCTCACTCATGACAGACAAGTGTTCACTGATGTCATCATCCGTGTCCGAGTGGCTCTCTTTATCCTTAAGCCCAACAGACACAGACGATTCAAAGAAGTCATCACTGTAGCTTGCTCTGTGAGATGATCGTACTGAGCTTGAATACGAGTAGGACGGCTCGCTCTTCTGTGAGAGTTCATCACCAGAATAACCAGCAACATGAAGTGGCGAGTGCTTCTGTGTGGTTTCTGAAGCCTCTTCTTCAGCCTTCATGGCGGCGTTTTCTTTTGGAGAATGTTCCCTTTCTTCCAAGACAAATGTCTTTGAAAACGACCTCACAGATTCTTGTGATATGGAACTTGCTGCTGATAGTACTTCTTCTGGGACATCAGAGGCGTCCGACTGTTCTGACCTTTGATCTTTAGCTTCTGCTTCGGCAGGTGACTTCTCACGAGGGCTTGTTCTTTGAGCCTCCCCCTCTGCATCAACCCTTGGAGACTCTTTTAAAGAAGCATCGGATGTGGCTGACACTGAGCTATACGCTGATGGGATGTCCTCAGAAACCTCAGACATCACAGAGGAATCTTGATGTCCCTCAAACTCCTCTGACTGCTGAGATTCTCGCTTCTGGCGGGGACTCTCGTCAAACTTGTCGTTCTTGTTAACAGTCAAGGCCCTCTGTGAATCATCATCAGAGGTGGTGCTGGACGTTCTGTCATGGACTTCCTCTGAAATGCTAGTTGAGAGGTCACTCCTTTCCAGCTTGGTAGACGGTGATGGTGACAATGACTTAGGAGGTGGCGGAGTAGCATCTAGGTGGAGTAAAAACAATATAAAGAGAACATTTAGTTTTGAATACTTGTACACTTCAGTGTGTGTTTTGCCAGATAAGAAGGTCTATGATTCAAATGTCCAGGATTTAGAGTGAAAACTGATTACAATATTAACACGAAGAGCAGAAAACATACCTTCAACAAGACGTGGAGTTGTTGGGGGTGTGAACACTGAATTGAAGGATGATGTGTATGAAGGGTCTTTGGCAACGGCCCCTTCATCGTCAAAGCTTGACCTGCTGGACACGCTGCCTTCTGACACTGACCGCTGCTTCCTCATAGACCCGAGCTCCGTCCCTCCCTCACGGCTGCTTTCCGATGCCGTTCGCTGACGCAGTGACCGGGCGTGGGATCGGTCCTTGAGCCGCTGCGACTCTGTGCCTCTGAGCTGCTTGATCTGCGGCTTGACCGTGACAGAAGTCATCTTGGCTGCAGAGTCCGATTCAACCTTCAATTCTGCTTTAGTCTTCTCAATGAGCTTATCATAGGACTAAGAGATGTGAAGAAAACAAAACAAAAACCATACGTCACCTAAGGCCATAATTTGATTTGCAGCTGTAAGAAAATTCAAACTTGACTATAAAAAGCTTTTCTTTGTGGATAAAACCCCCTAACGGATAAAACTGTCAAGTTTTTGTTCTGTACCTCTAGTTGTTTCTTGAGGCTAGCCTCCTGAGCCTTCAGCTTCTCTCGCTGCATGCGCTTCTGCTGACGTCTCAGTTTCTCCGCCTCCATCTTCCGTTTGCGCAGCTCTGACTCCAGTGCCTTCACACGGCCCTCAATGTCACTCTGATCTGATGCAATTTCTGCAAAAAGAGAAACCCAATTTCTTTAATTTAACGATGAAATTCATGAAGTTGAAATGAAATGCTCTCATCATTTTACAAACAAAATTAATACCCCTGTTGATGGCCAATTTTCCATAGAAGTCTTCTCAAAGTGGAAGCGTGGATAAGACAATAAAACTAACTTTTTATACAAACTTTAAAAATAATGATTGGGTTAAAAATTCTCCTTGATGGGTGTAGAGTAAGACAAAAACATAATTAGGAGGATATTTCTCTAAACTTGCTGTGTTTTATTTTGTTCCTTACCGGATACAGTTTGTGAGAACGATTTCTCAGATTCTGACCCACTCTCAGACTCCATGATCCGACGGTGAGGCGAGAGCGGTGCCTTGAAGGACTCCAGACTGGACGGCGTACTGTACTGGGAGCGGGATGGAGCCATGGCTGCGGACCTGGTTGGTGTCAGGGTTCGATCGGCAGTCTCGAAGGATTCACTGGCGTATTCTTCAGGAACAGAGTCTGTATGTTTCAGGGTGTCATCATTGGAGACAGTGCTTGATGTTGCTCTGCGAGGGGTACTGAAAAAACAACAGGTAGTTTTGCATACAAAATAACTTTCGTTTTGCAAAATGTCAGCACCTTACCCAATACCCCTTGGGTTCACTAGTTATTGGCTGAAGTTCCTGGCAAAGTCAAAACGTTTTGCTCACCTCTTAAAATTAATGTGTTATCACATACCAAGTGTTTCCCTAGTTTTTCGACATCAGGCACCAATTTCAAAGAGCACAACAATTTGATGCTTAGTGAAAAAAAAGGTTGCCAGTTCAATAACATTTCAATTTCAGGATGACCAAAACCAATCTTAGAACTTCTCAGACACAAAGTGTGGGTAATTGACCGCGCAAGACTAAGATCAATTTTTTTATCAACATGACTTGTGAGGAATCATTCTTTGTGCTTAGTAAGCTCACAGAAATTGACCTCAGGTTTATCTTATATATTGTGTGTTTAGACCGATAGTAAAGAGCAATACCCAGATCAATGACCCAGATCAATGACCTAGATCAATGACCCAGATCAAGACCCTACATTATAATTAGCACCTGGCCCTCTGATTATGCGGGTTTGCAATACAGAGGCTCAGGCTCCGGCTCTGTCATCCATATGCTGACAATAAGCTAAAAACATAGGTTGTGGTTTTTCATTGAAGCTGATACTTTATTTTCTTTTTCAAACCAGAGAATCTACTTCCGAACCCCAGCCAAAACCCTCTATTTTGATATCCGTTATTTTAGAATGGATTCACAAAATGGATTCGGAGCCGGAGCCTCCGTTTCGTAAACCCCGTCTGTCTATGTGTCAACCTTGTAAGGACACCACCTCACAACAGATGCACAGTACATCCTGTACAATGTCACAGTCCAGTGCCCATGCATTATTACAACCTGTGATTATAAACCAATAATTCGTATCATCTGGGGTTCATATTGCACTGGCATCCGATTCCCGTACTGGGACGGGGCTTTTATGTAAAAGAGGCTGGCATAGGGACTGTAATTACTTTGATCGTGACGATCAAGATGTGTGCATCAGACGCGGATCAGTGGGCAATGGTTGCTCGAGTGTAACGATGCAGTCGCAAATATGATAAATACGTTTTTCCTCCTTAGCCCATATCCAAATACACAGAGTAATATTACAATATGCATGGTTATACGAATGATATGTTTGGCAAATTAGTTTGTGTGTCCACTCTTCTTGCAGTATTTGAGTGCAATTCCACCCCAATATTTTATTTACAAATTGTAAATAATGAAATGCTGATGACATTTTTAAACAACAGAATTTGTATGAATGGTTAAATTTTTTATCAGTGAAATATTCAAATACACTCAGCATGGATGTTGGTAGGATTGTAAAAATAGGTGGCAACATTTGGACTTGCACAACTTTGTGTACATTTTGCATTATAAAACAGGGTGTCTTACAGGTGCCCAGGTTTCTCTCTGGCTATTAAACCCTTGCCACTGAGTCGTTTGTCTTTTGTTTTACATAATATCAACAGTAATTCTGCTTTAATAATCCTGCAGAATCCACCGACAGAAAGATGTAAAATCTGCTTCCTGCAATCAAACAGCCGAGGATGTTTGTTCACATGGAGGGGATTCAACAAAGTTCCCATGCTGATGGATCCTGTCGGATTCCGTAGGGTGAGGGTAAGTCTTGAAACACACCTTGTTTTGGGCGAGGCATCTGATATGACCTCTTCAGGCACGCTGCTTCCTTGGCTGATATCCTCTCCAATGGAACTCCCGCTCTCCCTCCGCCCACTGCGATCTGTTCCTCCGCCCCCCTGGGAAGGTGAGGCAGTGTCAGTCATTGTGTCCGATGCCATGCGGGATCGGGAGGGTGACTCGTCGTGGGTGGAGTCATCCCGAGGGGTAGCAGGTGGAAGCGGGAGAGCCTTCATCGGAGGACGTGGCTTGGCAGCCTTGCCGCTGTCCAGCCTCCGCATGGCCTCCCTCTCCATGGTCACTATCTGCGACTCCTCTTCGTCCAGTCGTCGCTGCCAAGCAAGGAGCTCCTCAGCGTTGCGTCTACGCTTGGTCAGCTGCTGTTCACGCTTGGTCAGGTACCTTGTGGAGGTGAAAACGAAAATCCCATATAATCCCGCTGATGAGATATGCACAAGGGATGGACGGTGGTCAGGGACTGTGACTTGTAATAATCTGATTTGATATGCCACCTATGGGATTCATTTGTGAAATTCATACCGGAATATTAAGTTTTAATGAAGTCCTTCCTTTCTAAATTTTAATGATTAAAACAGATTTGACAAGTACATTGTGATATCACACAAATATATGGATCTTTATCTGATATTCCTTATACTTGACATTATTATCTGCCGGTGGGAATTTTCCAAACTTTTGTTATTACATGTACTTAAATGTTATTACATGTTATTACAAAAACACGAAAAGACAGTGATTTAACTCAAGAACTCCAAACTACTGGACATCATTTTAATCCTGAGCACTTGGGTTAAATAGAGTTTTATACATTTGTTCTTTGCTCACCTTTAAATCTTTTCAGAATCTCACAACTTTTTTCTGAAAAGAAAATGGTCACCAACTAAACAAAATTGTGGGCCAGTCCAAAACAATGAAATAGGATCTTGCCTTTTCTATTTTTCTCCATGAAGACTAGCCACGGTCATTGGAATTATATATTATTGTGCTTTAGGAGTGTAATGTCTTTTTTTTTAACTCACTTCATATTGAGTGGCTGCTGCATCCTCTTCAGTTTCAGCATGACCTGAGCCTGCTTCTCGGCTGCCGTCTTAGCTCCGCCATCTTTCTCATCGCCTGACCCCACGCCTTGCTGGGAGTCATCTCTCTGCCCCGACTTCAAGGAGGACATGGGACCATCGAGGGAATCCGAAAGGACCTCCGGGAGCCCAGGCGATGACTCGGGGGAGCCCAGGCTGGCTTGGTCGTCACTGAGAGCGCCCCCTATTGACGAGGTGATGGAGATGCTGGACAGGTCCTTCATGTGGTCTTTGACGGCCTCGGTGGCTTTGCGCATGCGAAGGATCTCCTGTTGCTGGAAGAGGAGCAGCTGACGCTCGTGGCTTGCGGCCTTTTGGGCAGCACGGAGGCGCCGCATCTCATCCTGAAAAAGTTAAAGGTAAACACTTTGATCATTGCCAAAACTAGATTCGGTAGATACAGCTGTTTATCAAACATAATATTTGGTGCTTTAAAATAACAATCCTTAAAGATAGTCTTTGCAGTAGTTGACAGTATAAATTATAAAACTGCCATGAGATAACGAACCAAGTATTCATTGCATGTAATCAGATACAGTATCTATGAGAAAAGGCAAAGACAGACTAAAATTGTCAGCAGGATGACAGATGTACATCCATCAGAATCAAGATATTTAAACTGGATTTCAAGGAGCTGGCAACAGTTATGGTGCAAGGATTGGTTGGGTCTTTACCTGTTCCTGTCGGACTTTAGCCACAAGTGCCTGCTGTTTCTTACGGGCAACCTGCAGAGCCTCAGCATCCCCGTTCTCCTTGTGCTTCCGCTTCTCATGTTCCAGCCACTCCAACTCAACCTTGGCCTTTTCCAGGAGTGTTTTCTCACGCAGCTTGAACAGCGCCCCCTGTTGCTGGGCGCGTACCTCCTCATCACGTAACTGCTGCCTGAGCATTTCGGCTGACAACCGAGTGAAGGAGTCATCCATTCCCAGAGGGAAGTTGCCCGTTTGCGGCTGGTGGGTGTCATACTTTGCCGTCATCTTCGATTTCTCTTGCTTATCCCTGATTGGGGTACTTGTGGATGAAGGGGAGAGGCTTGAAGACATCTTGGACCTGGAGCTGCTTGGAGAAGTTGTGTAACTTGCCTGCTGGCCATCTGAGATATCCTCAGCGATGCTAGGGCTCTTGACTACACTATCTCCGTCAAAGTTGGAAGCGGTCTGGATGGAAGAGTTGCTCTGGCGGCCAGGAGATGGATAATCCGACTTGACAGGAGACAACCCTGACTCCGTTGCGATGGACATGCCTGAGTTGTCTTGACCCGTGGGTACACTACTTGCTGTACGGATTGACTCTGATGACATTGGTGACTTGGCTGGTCTGACCGAGCGGGACTCGTCACTCACAGAGGCGAGGGAGCTGGCATCTGGAATTGTGCCGGAGCTGATGTTGTTGGCTGACCGATGGGACTTGGTGGGAGATTCTGTAAAGTCGTCGGTATAGTCCTGTTTTGAGGAATGAGAAGTATCCGTCCGACTGCTACTGCCGTTGTAGCTGGACTGGCTGCTGGAATAACTTTGTTGGCTTGGCTGGCGACTAGACGATGCTGTGAGATCACCAACACCAAGTGTCCTAGAAATCAGACGGCAAACAAAAACAGTACACTCAAACTGAAATCTTCACCACAAAAATTTGTAATCAATGACATTTGATATGATATTTAACGTTGCGGTGAGACTTCGACCAAGGCTCAAAGGTGGCAAGTCTGCCTTTATAACTCAGCTGGAGACCTTCATATGTCCCCATGGACTGCAAAATGAAGCCACTGGCTCTTAAGTCGACTTAACAGTGGGTCTATAATGGTTGAGGCAATCACATCATATGCAATCAATCAATCCACCTGTTTGAAACAAACCTTGTATGGGCAACAGCAGCAGCGGCAGGAGGAGACCTGAAGGAATCCTTCATCTCCTTCAGGAACTCAATCTGCTGCAACCTCTGCTGCTCCAGGGCTGCGGTCACTGCAGCAGAAGTAGCAGCTGTAGCTGTATCTGAGGCCAGCTTGCCTGCATCAAAGCTAGGAGCTGGTGGCTGTGATGGGACTCTCTGTGCCTGTTTGGAAAACAAAATAATAAAACATTATTTTTCCTTGTTTTACCTCATCTCACAAACTATCCAAATTCCTTGTTTGACTCTTGCATTTATAACCATGATGGATTATTATCAAATCTAATCATAATCAACATGAAGTGTGCGGGATTTTAAGTCTATTTTGATAGATTTTGATGGAATTTGGGGTCTGCATCCAGAGAGATTTGAGGGACATACCTCTGCCAATTGCTTGGCAGCCTCAGCTGTCACCTTAGCGGCTTCTGCTTGGGATTCGATCAGGCGCCTTGTGTTCTCATTGGCAGCATCAGAGGCTTCTCGCCGAGCCTGAGCCAGAACACGTTCTGCATCAGATGCTGTCTCTACAGCACGTTGACGAACAACCTACAGGAAGGATACATTCTCCAGTTATTACAGATTTACAAACCAAATCACAGGCAGGCAAAGCTCTTTTCCAATTTATTTCAAAGGTATCAATTTTAAGTGAGTTGCGACAGATTTTGTGCTGTGGGGTCGATGTATGTGGGTCATTTTTAACATCAGGGGTGCCATCCCAACCAGTGGAAGCTCTTTTACTGAATCAAGGAATATAAATGAACGAGAAACTCACCTCCAGTTGTTTGTTGGCTTCTTCCACCTCCTGCCTCGCCTTGAGAGACAGCAGCTGGATCTCCCTCTCATGGTCCCTCTGACGGGCCTGCAGCACCCGGGCCAGCGACACACTCTCCTGCTGGGCCAAGGAGACGTGCCTTGTGCGCTCCATCTCAGACAGCTGCCTGACCGACTCTTCCAGGGACTCCAGCAGGTTCAGCTCCGAGGCCATCTTAAGGCTGAGAGCAGCGGGGGAGTACTGTCCTGGCAGCGGGGGCTTTCCGGTGGTATTGGTCTGGGAAGAAGCGGAAAGGGGTATTAGAACAGAGTAATAACATGAATTAAATATAGCCAAGTAAAGGGAATGCACTCTGTATGAATCAGTATCTCTCTCCAGGCCATTAATTGAGTTATGTCAAAGAAAGGCACTAAACTGCTACAGATTTATAACCATTTGCAAAAATTGATAGCAAGGACTCTAGCTATCAAACTAAATTGGTAGCTGCCTTTAAAGACAATAGTACATTTTCATGAAAAGGAAAATAACACCAGAGGAGAAGTCTCAAAACATAATACAGGAAAGTACATAAAGAGAAAAGGTTGCCACTCACTCTGATGTCGAAAAGATTCCGAGGCAGGGGTCTTTCCAGTCCCTGATCACTAGCCATGTCAGCCGAGCTGCTAGATTTTACTGGCCTGAACTGGCTCTGCTGATCCCTGCTGTGCGGAGACCTGGAAGAAACTGACGAGCGTGCCCTTGAGTCTGAAGATCGGGACGACAAAGACTTCACTCTGACGCTCTTTGACTGACTCTTCCCGCTTGAAGACTTACTCTGACTGGATGATGGAGACTTAGCAATGGCGACAAGACCCTGGCCAGATTGATTCTCTGTGGCCGGTGACTGAGGGATGGAGCTTCCTGATGCAGTGCTGTCTGGACTGGATGGAACTTTGGAGCCATGGGACGCTGTAGGGCTGGGAAGGGATGGCGGAGTGCGCCCACCCGAAGAACTCTTGTGGGCAGATAAGGAGGCTTTGGGGCTGGGAGTGCGTAACACACGTTTGCGATTGTAGGAATCATCACAAGAACTGCAAAATAATTACATAATCACATAATCACATTACTTGAAATTACCGTACTACTGTATGCAAAATAAGAAGACTTTTAAAAACATCTTAAAGTCATGACTTTTGCATATGCTTCAAAACTCCAATTCCCCATTGCGACAGTACAAGTTATCCTGTTGACTTTGTTTCTCACAATTACTCAATTTCTCCAAAGAGAATACATAAAGTTCAAGGGTACTCACCTTCCCAAGCTACTTGTAGGAGAAGGGATGTCTAGTGTATTATCCCCTTCCTTTCCGCTCCGAGTCTGGTCACTGAACTCTGACCTCTGAGACCTGGATGATCTCTTTTGACTGCTCGCTGTCTTGTAGCTTGATTTGCTACTAGATGGTGAAGATTTTGACTGGAGAAGACAATGAGAGAAGAAACAAGGAAAGAGAATGAAAGCAAAGCAAACTACATGTCTTCATTTCACTGTAAAGGTTGATATCAGGACAACCTATTGCTTTTGAAATTTTTTTAAATACAGATTACACATGAAATGAGATAGTACCTTTGATTTTGTCTTTGACTTGCTGCTGATGGTGAAGTCAGCAGAGTAAGGGTCATCCTCATCCTGTTTGGATTTGGAGGAACCAGGGGACGTGCTTGCACTTCCCGTGAAGTCATCATTGTAGGAGTAGCCGATGACAGGGTTCTTCTGTGGCTGGGCATGATCTTCCGGTAGCTGACCATACAGGATCGCTGTGGAAGACAAGACACGTAGGCAATAATTTCATTAATAATCCCTCTAGCTGTCGAGTGCAATTCACTAGCTTGAACAAGCTTCAGGTGCACTTCATGTGAATGCACCGAGTGACAACTTCAGTAGTCTCAGCAAGTAGTCTGATGCAGTGGCCTGGAAGCATTTCCTCCTGGTTGGACCCTTATGTCCAAGCTATCATACAATAGAGATTGTGCATCAGGTAAGGAGTTTGTTGCTAATCTACCTTTGCAGTTTTGGGAAAATGATGGTGGCACACATAGAAATGATATGGAAAGTGTTCGAGGTCCCTTCATAAAAACACAGGTAACCTTTCAGCACATTTGAGGGATCTTGGAGGTGTTGGAGGATGAATCCTCAGGAAGGGAATAGGGAATCAAGTCAGTTACAAGGCTTTGCCACAGCTTGTGTTGCCTGCAGAATGATTTTTCACACTCCTGCCAGACGGTGAGGGTGAGGTGAGGGTCTGCAGTACGTAATGAGTCTTCCAAGACAGAACATAGCCCTAGTACACCAGACAACAGCTCATCATACCTCTGTTTGCATTCTGGTACTTCCTGGTGAAGATGTTGATGACACTCAGTCCGTCCGTCAGATTTTCCTTCCAATCATCTGCGCCTTTGGTTTGCAAGCTGACAGGCCGTGCCAGCGGCGGGGGCGAGTCCTCCACGTGGTGGCTCTCATGACTGGTACTCTGCGGAGGCTGGTATACGTGACTGTGCTTGGTTGGGAGGCTCTTGAATGTCGGCATGTAGTCCCTGTCATCGGCCGCACTATCTGGAAGGGATCCCTCACTAAGGGAATCATCAGTCAAACTTTCACCCCTTTTATGAGGCGGACTACTTCTTCCAAGATCAGACAACTGGACCTTTGTGTAAAAGACAAATATCCAATATATAAGGACCAACTTATATTCTCGGTATCTAAAAGGGAAATCCATTCATTCACTATCTACCTGTCTAGTCAAGGCAAATATGACAACTCTGCATCAACTACTTTCAGTCTACCTGTCCTTAACCAATAATCAGGCAACTCCAGTCATACAGAAGTTCGATACTGGTTTGCTGCTGTGAACTGACAGAGAAAATTAACCCCGGCAACGCATACCCTGAAGAATGGTCCTAAGTAACCCACAAGGCTTACACCATAAGAGTCAAAAGCGGACCAATTATCTCTCATACACTCTCTTTATGATCTTCACCCCAAGTGTGCTTACCTGGTGACTGGGGTCTTGAAAGGCACCGCTGATGGTGCTGCCTACACTTTGCCCCGATGGGAGGTGCCAGTTGTCCAGCTTCTGTCTGACACTGTGGCCACGGTAGGCTGCTTGGATCCTGGTAGCAGCATGGTCCTGGTCAAAGATGTCTGCGGCAAACTGGGCCTGGGCTGATAAACTACCTGTGCCTGTGAAGGAAGAGAATTTAGTTTCACATTAAATTAAGCAACAAATCTACATCATTGAACGCGCCACGTAGGAAATGGAAGATCTTGTGACAATCTGGTGTTTAAATGACACTGATGTTACCCGTCATGAGCTTTCATCATGTGTGTTAAGAGATCACGATCCAATTTCATTGATTGGGTATTAAAACAGAGATTACTGCAAATTTGTATGCTACTTGAAATCCAGTGAGAACCAATTGCGACCAATAGGCATTTTGATGAAAGTATGGTTGGTATAAAACTTGTGTTTATTGTTTGTTTTTTTTTATTGGAAACTGATGAGAAATTGATGGAAAAAACGTACCAGGCAGGGAACCAGTGAAGACTCTATGGTCCCTGTCATTACCAACAATCCGCTGATGTCGGGTGATATTCTCAGGACTGTCATCCTCCCACATTGGCGATTCAACAGCACTCCCACTGAAACGTACAGTCCTGGCTGGAGCAGCTGTTCTAGTGCCAGCAGGATAGGCCCACCTGTCAAATTCAACCGGGGAGGTAACAGCCTGGGGAGTGACATCCCCGGTTAGTTTCTTGACTTCATTGTCTATTTTCCCTTGTAAAGCTGCTGCTGTGGCTTTGAGGGCCTGGATCCTATCTGCTTTGCTGCGAGGCGCTGTTGAGATACCAGAGGGTATGGATGCAGAAGAGGATGGAGGAAGTGGCTTAGCCACAAATTCTGGAATGATAAAAATTTATATGGAGAAATCAGTACCGGTAATAATGCAAGTTTGTTACTTCAAGAGGTTTAACTTTTTGACAGTGAATTATGAAATGCTTATGTACTCAATGGTATAACGTATTACTTTCATCTCTTCATTCTGTCTGGCGCTTCGTGTCGTACAATGAAAGTATTCTGATTTCGAAAGTAGCAGGCATGCAACTCACACTTGATAAAAAACGAGGAAATTCCAATCTTTACAAGACTTTGTGCAGCGTTTTTTTCTGTTTTCAATGGCATCGCCATGAGTGTGATGAGAAAAATGAGGAAATCAGCTGATCCAAGGAAAAGTTGCATGTCTGAAATAGGTTGTCTATCTACAATACTCCATGAGGCCTTCCACGGATAGAGCAAAGTTAAGTTTGTCAGAACTTACCACCCCTCATTGGCCGTGTGACCTCTGCCCTCCGATGCGGTTCATCTTGCAGGGCTGAACTTTGACCCATCTCGGACATGCCACCTGCCATTTGCGTGACCACCACCCCGATGGGAGATGACTCTCTGGGAGGCTGGCCATCAGCCTCATTGCTGGGAGGAGCTGGGTCAGAGGGGCTGTGTGGGGGGTCGCTTGGCAGACTGGACTGCGTGCTGCTGTCACTGCTGCTGGTGCTCCAGATGTTTTTGTTCTCTTTGTCTGAGCTTGTCACGTCAATCTGTAAAATGAGCAGAGAAATATCACAACAATCATAATTGGTTTGTCAAAACAGTTTGGATTTCATTTGTATAAAAATCATTTCAAAGCAAAAGGAAAAGACTTGAAATAGTTCCTACGGTGTCCATACCTTCTTCCCATCCTGGCGGAAGGGGTGATGCCTTGGTAGCTGGTCTAGGACATTGCTTTGATCCCCAATAACCTCTTCGGGTGGATTCTTGGAGAAGGTCTCTCCAAGTTGACTATTAGCGGCATTACGATTCCTCTGGCTCATGCGGACACTTTCCTTCTGCTTCTTGCTGAGTTCCCGGAGCTGTTCTTGTTTCCGCTCCTGAGCTAGCTTCCTCTCCTTCTTCTCCTCGATGAGCTTGCGTCTGCGGTCCGCTTTCTGTTTTGCCATGTACTTGCGTACGTTGTCCGTGTCATAGTGCCTGACCCTCTCTGCTGGTAGAATCAGTTCTGGATCCTGCTTGGCTGACTTCTTCTTCTTGGGTGCCTTCTTGGCATCTATTTTAGCATCCTTTTCATAAAGTGGTCTCTCTTCATCACTGCTGGAGGCATCAAGTCGCAGGTCCTCAAGGACGGTCTTGGCTTCTGATGGAAGCTTGTCAAAGTCAGGTGATGGACTAGGTTGCCTGTCGTCATCCTTTCCCTGTGGATCAACTCCCTCTATTGGGAGAGGATGATCAGACAATTCTGCATCTGAGATCTGGTCTTTAGTTCTCTCATTCACATTAATCACTGGGTCGACAGACTTGCTTGAAGGAGGGTCTTCCGTGTCATGAGTTGGAGGTGAGTGTGGAGCCAGGGCTTTTGCACTTGGCTTCGGTTTCTCAGGGGGTGGGCCAAGAATCTTTAGGACTGTTTTCTGCCCCTCCCGCCATGCCGTTGTCGAAATTATATCCTTGCTACGATCTGGCCTCTTGGGTCGTTTTTCCAGGGTCTTGGATGCTTTGTGGACTTTCCGAACAGTTCTGCTTGGCTTTGAGGGTTGCTCAGGTCTGTTCTGTTTCTGGAGAGCCATGCTTGGTTTTAAAGCTCTCTCTGCCAGATCTGCAGTTTTACCAGCTCCAGGGTCAGTAGGTTTGTTCTTTTGGGCTCTACTCTTCTGACTGACTTTTCTTGTCAAGTTGTCTTCTGTCACCACCTTTCCATCTGGCATCTGGAAGCGGGTCTCCACCTCACTGAAACCTTTGTAGGCAGGGGCAGCGGGGGCAGCAGCAACCTTCCTAACTGTACTTTTCCCAGTGGCAACTGACAAACCAGCAATGAGAGGTTCCTTGGAATCTGAGTCCTGCAAGATCACGGGATCCGCCTCTCGATGTCTGAGTCTGTCCCCAACGGACTGCTTCCCAGCCACGGCGGCCTTCTGCTGTTCCACTTTTTCTCTCAGCCGCTCCATGTGATCAGATGCAGTGCCCCCTGACATCATCTTGCGGTTAGCTCGTAATCTCTGGAGGACTGCATCCTTCTGTCTTGATTCCAACTCATCATCCTCATTAGGGAACGTATCCTGTCTATCTTGTAACATCTCTCCAGGTTGAGCACCGTACAGCCTCTCATATGCAGAAACATACTCGTCGCGGTACTCATAGTTCCTGTGGGTACGGTTCCGTTCCTCCTCGTGGCGCTGTCTCTGGGGCAGATCATTCAAGACCCGTATTGCAGTGCTGTTGTCAACAGACATGCTTGCCGATCCCCTACTCAGGATGTCCTGACTGGATGGAGAAAGTGCATTGGTAAATGTGCTTTGATCGTAGCTTTTCGGACGGGACGGACTGATGCTCCCCCAGTTGCCGTCCGTGAACCGTTCGTCGTAATTGTTCCACTGGGGTCGTGTTTTGTCACTCTCACGGCCGGATGATTTCAGGGTCTTGGAGAGAGACTTAAGTTGGCCTTCCAGTCTCTGTATTTGTGCACTGTCGACAGCCCGTGACGGACTCAAGTCTAGACTGCCTGCTCCAATCAGTCTGCTCCTGTCATTTCTCGGTGGTGAGAGGAGTTCCAGTGGAGCTTGATCAGCATCATAGTTATCTGAAAAAGTATAAACAGCACACACTCACAATCTGAAGACCACAACTACCTACACCAAATAAATAAGTCAAACAAAATATATCAATATATATATTACAAACTCGAGTCTCGAGGCAATTCTCCTGTCACCTAATAACATTTTTATCTGAAATCAGAACCTTGCATCCTGGGACCAAATAAGTTCCTGGCAATCATTCTCAAGTATAAAAAACTATTAACATTTTGATGAAGAGGTGTAAACAAAAATATGTGGAAAGACTCACCGACTATTGTCACCCTTTTCCGCGTCTTTCCTTTACCGTAATTAGCACGGCTGTACCTGCTGGTGGAGGCCTGTTGAAGAAGATTCCATTCAAACAAAGGTAATTTTAACAATTTTTAACTTTGCTTAGAGTTAGGAAGGCCTGACACGTTTCGATCCTGGCAGGATCTTTCTCAAAGGCTAAAAAAATCTCTTTAGCCTTTTAGAAAGATTCTCAAACACGATCGAAACACGTCAGGCCCTCCTAACTCTAAGCAATTCTTATTTTTACTTGAACTGTACAGTTACATGTATGTTGAAGCTCTTTACTCAGGAATTCTACACCATGAAAAACTTGTGTTGTGAATAAGTCTTAAGAAATCATTGAAAGAAGTCCGAAGAAAAGTTCTGGCACTTACTGGTCCACGTTGCCTGCTTCCAATTTCTAATGACGGGACTCTATCGACTGGTACCCGGACTTGTCCCTGGTCTTCCATGCCAGCTAGGTGATGCTTATACATGTAGCCCGGGCTGAGTATTCCTCTGGGGTCCTGACTACTGGGGTTGTAGGAGAATGATCCGGCCTCTTCTAACCTGGCCTCGGCCCTACGGAGCTGTACAACAAACACACAGACAGACAGGCAAACAAACCAACAATGCATCATTATGGATTCAGGGATGAGATTGACCAATGATAAAAAATATCTGAAAACAACTGGGCATAAACAAATCTTAACTCTGAAAATCTCTAAAACTTGTGTGTGTACACAACCGGTGAGGAACAAATTCTGAGAAATCTCATCCCTGGGATTTAATGAAAAAATAAGGAACAGTTTTCCAACAAATTCAAGAAAAAATAATTTTTCCCGATGAGCACAGAAACTTTCACTGACCCAAGAGCTGAACTCAAAACCTTGGGATTAGTGTACCATAAATTATTTATAAGTTCATTATCACAAATTATGCAGAAACTGCAGTTAAATACTTTGAAAGATTCAATTGCCCAAATTTACAGGTTACAAATTGTCCTCTGATTACATGTACCTTTAAATCAATTTTAAAAAGTTTGTTGGAAACTGGAATATCATCTGACAGTCGCAATCAAACCAACTTTTCCAGGTTTCATATTCTTAAAGAAAATTTCATATATTGTACTTACAGCACTTTTTGCTTCAGCATGATTATCCCAGGCTGTTGATAAATCTACATTTTGAAGAAAAAACAAAATTTATATCGATCACTTTATTAAAATACAAATTACAATTTGAGCAAAGGAATCTGTTTGGGACTGAATTCTGCCAATGCAATTGGAGCTAATCATTTTGGAGTTACACTGTAAACCACATCAATTCCTTGCAAATTCACCTCTGATCATCTGATGTTGCAGGATTCTGAAGTACATGTAAATAACATTGCATCATAGACTTGACTGCACAAATTAATATTGGGCTAGATGACCTACACATGTACATGTACATGTACTAATGTCAAACTACATGTATGTAGTTTGGTCCTAGAATGTACCATGGGAAAATGCAGTGTTATTGAAGATTCAAGAAGTTTAACAGGTAAAATTGCAGTAAAATTGAGTCAGATCAATGCACTATCCAGCACGTAAATTCAGGTCATACCATTCACCAATAGCAAGATCACAATTTTATTTTTTGAACCCCGGTACAATTGAAAATATGCCAGGCATGAATAGGCTGTGCGGCTATAAAATTTTACGACACTGAGAAATAAGACAATAAGAGCATTGCGAAATAATTCACAATTTATGTAATTCTACTGGTAGGTAATCACGCGCGCAAACAACTCAAAAGAGAAATACACTGCACATGTAGCAAGAGTACAGTTAATATTTTACTTGTCTCAGAAAATATAATGAGATGATTAAGTGAACCATTGAAAAGATGCAGCTTTGTTCTGAAAAGCATCTTTAATTAATGGTTTCAGAAAACACACTGCTGACAGCATTTGTAGAGCCACTTATTTTCCGTTTCAGAAAAGTACAAATTCCATTTCCCAAATCCTTGGATTTTTAAGGCTGAAAAATTCTGTTTCAGACTGAACAAATCTGTTTCGTGCTATTCAGTTCCAAAACGTTGTATAACATGCAGTAAATCGCATACTGTACTGACTGTGTGGGCATGCACTGGAAAAGTGTCGTAACTTTTGCACAGTGAAGACTAACTTGTCAGACTGTGTTTTGTCACAAAAAAAACAGTCAACTATTGAAAGACCAAACCATGATTCAGTTACCCTAGGAAATGTATAGCAATCAATTCACATAAATGATGCATGTTGTGAATTTAATTGGTGAATTTACTTAGTTCCGTTTCGAACATGGAATTCCGTTTCAAAAAGCAGATTCCGTGAATCCCGTCCGTTTTCCATTTTTGCGGAAAATCAGTGGCCCTACATTTGGCATTACCAGAAACTTTGTCGGACTGTCCAAGGCGGATATTTATTTTTTCGTAACTTTGTTCGTAACTTACCCTCTAGGCTTGGCAAGGGTGCTGGGCCTCGCTGTACGGGCATGGGGTCTATTACTTGTCGTACTCTGATTCCTCCAGACATGATGACAGCATATTAACTCACTTCAGCAACAGCACCTGCTGTTAAAATAAAAGAAGAAAGCATGTGCCATTGTTCATTTTATACTGAAAAATTCAAACAAAGTTGAACAAGCGTTTTGAATCGTCAAACAATCACATCATGGTCGGACGTTATGTCATAATTACAATGAGTTTCCCAATGAAAAACTTTCAAAGGGACCTGCTTTGGCGGTTGGCCAGAAAAATCCTGTCATCTTAACAGGTGACATACATTGGCAAACAGTTCCAGCCATTTATTCAACCAAACCTGTCAAATTTACTTTGTGTAAAATACAGAAATCTTGAGTGGTCCAAAGCAATGAGCTAATAACTTGGAGGCGAAGAAGAAATTATTGTGTAGGGTACAATGTATACCCAGTGCTAGGCTACCATCTGGCAATTTTGCTGTTTTGTAGAATACTAATTCAATTATCACATGGGAGTATGGAACTCAGTATTTAGATGTCATACATTGCCAGAATGACTGGCAATATTTATTGACTTCCTTGTGAAAACTTTTGCAATGATCACAAATTGATTTCAAAGTGTGTACACACAAAATGTACATTACTGTACATACTTGTACAGTGTACACCGTACAGCACTTTTTTATTATTAGGTATAAGCAAATACAGAATTGAAACAAAAAGTCATCATTCAAACTTTCCAGAAACGAACATGAGAACCACAGGAAACAGAGTGTTGGTTTGCAAAACAAAGCTGTCAAAACTGCAAAAGCAAAAGCAAAACAATTTCCCAGTACTAACTCTCAACTTTCAGGACTATGTTTTGTTTTCATATCATTTTGAGTCGACCCACGTTCAACTCTTAAGAATTTTCTCACGGGTACATCAGAAATAAAATTTCACTTACACTACACACTTACACAGCATACATGTAACTGCAGAAAGCCATAAATTGTACATTTTGATGCAAAGGTCCAGACAGCGTACAGTGTATAATATTTTTAAAAAGCAATGAAGGGGAAGTAACATTGTTTGCCACACAACCTGTTATGGCAATATGGCCTTGCCTTTTAAGTTTAAGGAAGTGGTGAAAAGCTGTTTGATTGACAGGTTGAATTCCAGATCAAATGTATGTTTTGGCTTCCCGGCACAAACACATAATTTCCCTGTGAAATATGCAAGCATCCAGGATGCACGGTTTGCGCGCTGGCCAACGCGGAGAAACACAATTTTGTTTGTCAGTTGCCAGGTAAAGCAGCAGCCAATCAGGAACTGAGGCTGAGACCGTCGTGACGTTCTGGACAGGAAGAGAGCGCATTTCCTGAGACACTCATGATCACAGTCACAGAAACAATTGAGGGGGGTGGGGCTCTGTAGTAAGTTGCATACGTGCATGCACACTGCACAGACTGACAGTATGATGCATGTCGTCCATCCGTCCGTCCGCAGAAGTTCCAGGAGAAACACATCTGTGCTGTTTAGTTTCACAAGCGGTTCCCCCAGTGGAATCGGTGACACATTTGTGTATATTGTATTAGTCACGATCATTTGTGCATGTTTTGTCTGAGCTAGTTGTGTTTGGGGAAAACTTTCTTTCCTGTTCACATACTTTACACTTTAGCTGCTGCAATAATTATACAGATATTGTGCAGACTTTGTAGTATTGGTCACAGTAATCTACTCACAGTTATTTTGTTTGGGTAGACAGATATTAGGCATGTTAGGTAGACATACATGTATAAGGAGGTAGAACTTAATACATGCATCTCCGTGCTTAAAATTTGCAAGGGAAGTTCCGCATTTTGAACAGGGTTTTGGGTTACAAAACAAATTTAATTAAAAAAGGAGGTAGGGCCTAAACCTTCCTATCACCAAAGCTGGGCCAGTGTAGGGCAATTCTCTATACCTAACAACAGAAAAGGATTTCTGTGATTGCACGGTGAAAAACTGCCTTTAGATGTATGCCATATGGACATAGAATTTGCAATTTTAATATCTGGCAATGGCACGTGCAGCACTTTGAGCCGTGAATAATATTTCCAGGCTTTTCCTGCTACACTTTACTATAAGCGTTACCTACATGTACATGTGTTTTTATACATAGTTTTGTATAAAAGCCAGCACAAAAACAAGGTATTAACGGGATGCAGTTCAAATTAGTGGTTCCGAAATGTTGCCGCACTGACTGTTGTTGAACTGTCGGCCGATTTTGACAAACAGCACCTCCTGGAATGAGGCATTTAAAAAATCTCCTCGCCATAAAAAAAAAAAAAAACCCAGGACAAACCAGCCCCCTTCTATCATCTATAAGCTGGGTGCCAGATTCAATTTCCTCCTTGCCAGGGACTGGGGAGCTTTGCAATCCCCGGACTACTGTCAAACTCTGCAACTTCGGACAAGGCTAACAACATTGAAGGGCTGCATCCCCTGAAAATGAGTCATGAGCAGACTTTTGCTATCGAGTGCACAACTGCACGTACATCGTACCCTTGTCCCCTACCCAAAAGGCCTGTAAGGAAAGGGTTACAACTACATGTACAAGATACTTATCAACAGCTGTGATTTTACGCACAGGTGGTCTATAAACCTGAAAGGGACCCAGGCCTGGGGATACTGATCTAATGACAGATCAGTAGCAGCATTAATCCTCTTTTTGAGAGGCTTTCAAGAGATTACTCAGCCCCTGGGAGCCATCATCTATTTAGGGTCTCTGAGTCTTGTAGTAGTATTTAGGGATTATCTCGCTGCTGTCAAAACTTTGGTCTGCCGATATTGATACTCATGGTACAGATTTCAAGTACAAAATGCAGGCCAACAAGATGCAAAGGAAGTTTAGGCCTACTGGACTTAATTTACAAGACTGATAGGAACATAAATGACGTCAACATCCTGAAGGCTGAAACCATGGAGGAATAAGCAGGGCCCGTCTTATTCCTTCAATGCTCAAACATTCAAAATGTTCACAATTTTGTTAGTGATTGAGTAAGCAAGGCTTAGGCCTGCTGCAAGATGCATCATTTTCATTTGTAGGCACATGTTGGGCATTTTGGGCAATCTACTTTAAGTTTGTACATTATGCAGTCTAACTCAATATACATGTATTTGCCTAATTGAGTATTAATTAAGGTCACGTGCACACTTCAAGTGAAGAAAGGAATGCAATTAGGATTGATTTTGGAAGGTAGCGTGTAAATTGCCAATTTATTATTGATTGTAATAATTGACTGATTTTTAATCAACTGCAGATCTATGCACAGTGCTAGGCTAAAAGGCCTTTTACATGTACCTGGGTTGTAGGCCTGTCATGTACTACAGGTACATGTATAATCAAATGGGCAATGATTTTGCCATGCTATCAAAACATGCACGACATAACAGGGAGGTGGCCATGTATGTTTGGTCTCCCGAAAGCAATGAAGTTAATTGATGGCCAATGATGGGCGATGGTTAGATTGGACAGCAGCTGCCTCACAAGAGACATCTGTCTGAATGCGATTGCTATCGGTATAACTAGTATCCAGCAGCACATTATAATCCCAATTCACAGCTAGCTGCACTTGGACACAGATGCAGCGCAGGTTAAAAAACTGCCCTGGGAAACCATCGCGTTGTCATCAGGATATAAATAGACCAAAACAGAAAAAAAACCACAAATGCCCCTACACTGTACCTGCAAAAGGCAGTTCAGTGCATACAAAGTACATGTATATGTATTAAGTACGTGTACGTGTACCTGTGCTGTGGGAATAACAACCGCAGTCGCACTTTTGAACATAATATGTACTGTACACGACGTGTACGCCTACATACATGTACAGTACATGATGAGCAATTGTACACGTACACACGTATGTTGATTACCAATTTCACAGAACTACTGGCAAAATATGAGACAAAAGCAATGATTCTACATGTACATGTACATACTGTACATATGTACTGTACATGTACACATCAAAGAGTAAAAATATTGGCTCATTATAATAAGTACCGTACTGCGGTACCGATGGTAGATCATAAATGGCGTAAATGCTCTGTTTATTGATTTTGAAGTTCAATTTAATTTAACATGAACACGTAAACATGCGCGTGCGTCTGCGTATCAACCATACACACTGACACTGTACATATTGCAATGTTATACAGATGTGTAGTACCCAACTAGTACTATCCACGTACATCATTACATGTACATGTGTATGTATTTCGTGCTACGGTGCTATTGTGTCCTTTAGGAAGCAAATTTTGATAAGATCCATCCTCCAAATTCAGGAATTTAAATAACTGTTGAACCCGAAAATTTGTTAGAGTCTGTTAAGTTAAGGAAGGTACAGTATGTACACACAGTATGTATATTTATTTACAAGGGGTATATAGGCCTACATGTACCGTAAATGCAATTTTCAGGATTCAGCCACTGCCTGTGATATCCATAAAACAGTGCAAATTTAAAATTATAATGCACTAGTACATGTCAGACAGGTTGATGTATTGTTAATACTACATGGTACACAAATCACAATTACACCTGACAAATAAAAATAACTACATGGATCTACATGTATGTATATGTACATGTGTACAATGTATGTCTTGGTATTGGCAGATCTGTATAAATCTATCAATTAGAGCACTCACAGATCAATATGGTTTTGACATTAATGCACTGAATCCCTCAGCGCCAATAGGCCCAATACATACCGGTGCATGACAGCTCAAAATTTATCTACTATGCACATGTGCAGGCCCAGCCATCAGCCTGTCATTCTATGTCTAGAGAGTGATTGCAACCTTGGAAGGCTACTACTATACTAGGCACCCATGCATTATTAGATAATATTTATATCATACAGTGCAACATGCAGGTGTATTGAAACCGTTCTACTTTGGTGGAGTGAAGTGCATGATGACATTACGCACACAACATAAAGATGTACTGTGTATGGTTTTGGCAAAGTGCGGTATACAAAAAGGACAAAAATATATACACTGTACAAGTTACATACAGTATATGTATTTTTGTGTCATGTTTGTAGGGTCATTCCGTAGACCTGTGGACTCAGGGTTCTAGCCACGGTGGGCGGCGCTGGGCGGGCCAGCCCGGCACTGGAAATTTGCGCCCGGAACTTAGGTCTAAAATAAACTCTGTTGCCCAGCACGAATTTCTGCAGAGTTAATAAAAGTATTGCCAATATTGTGAATTTTGATCACATTCCTGAATAAAAGTTCACTCTTTTCTGTTATACACCTGAAATTCCTTGAATATCAGTCCTTAAAATGTAGCTTTATACCATTAAATGGCGCTGCAGTCGGAACGGTGAAAATGTTGGCCCTGGACCTTGATCATGTTGTGCTGCATTTTTCTCACCACGGCTCAACTTCATTTCTAGAGCCCACCACTAAAACTGGTCTGGCTAGAACCCTGCCTGTGGTAACCAAATAAAACTGAAGGTGAGACTCAACCCCAAGTTTAACCTTCGGGGAAGTTGCCATATTGGGGGTTAGGCAGGCCTATCAAATCCAACTTTGATCAATTATGAGATAAATTTGAGATTAATAAATCTAGATATTAATTTCCCTCATGCTTTATAGAATTTCTCTTGTAATACGGTATACGTATGAACTAAGACAATTGCATTCGCCTAATAAATAATGCACAATAGGCTAGAAAGGTTAATTTTACAATTCTGAATTTCTGATTTACATTATATGAATGCATAATTTGCATAAAATAACAATGCATCATTTGTGAAAGATTTTGTACACATGTACATGTACATCAAAGTTTAATTTATTTCAAATCTATGTATCGGATATCCCACCACATTTTCGTCATTCAAAAACACACATTGACACATTCATTTATTATATGACATACAAGTTAAACAATGTATGACGAATTGTAGTGAAATTGTAGTTCTTTTTGGAGTGTGTTTGACAGTGATTCATTGCTCTTGAGGATATATCATACGAGTCCTTTCACTTCAGACAAAAATTCAAGCATTTGTTGGACAACAATTTTTCCCAACTACCACTTGGCACTCACAATGGTGGGTGCTAAAACAGTAAGGGGCATGTAGGCAATGGCAGGGGCACCAAGGCGAATGCTGATCAATGTTGCCACCCTGATTTAGCCAATTTTTGAGACTGACAAGAGTTGTAAAATGTCTTGGACACTATTATCCAAAAATGTGGGAGTTTGAGCTTGTTGAGAGGCAACTTTTCAAGACCACAGTCCACACTAATGAATGCACTCCCCAAATGTCACTACACCATTCTTCAAAATTAGTTCTTCGAATGTCAAATACCGGTAACGGTAAGTCAAAGCGGAGAGTAATTCTGCAGATGGCCAAGGCTGTTTCACCCAAAACACAAGCGAAATCTGTTAAAATGTGTGGAAGTGTGCAGTCATGCAGTGAAGCAACGTGAGAAATGCAGTTGTGGGACATTTCATGCTAAAAAATTGTGCACAAACTCCCATTTAGGCTGGCTAGTATAAGCGAAAGGCTACGTTTTGATAATTGTTTTATTTCAAATAACTTATTTTGAAGGACTGACCAAAGTTAAGGTTAAGATGGAAAACAAATTAGGATACACATTTCACACATATGCAGTTATAATATCTACCGTTACTATGATTACTGCTCTACATTTTATAAATTAATCAAAGTATAATATTGTGCTGTGCATTTTTTTGTATAATTTAACAACTAGCCAAGAGGAGGAAGGATATGAAATAAAATTCTATGGATGTGATCAAATGCCAAAACCAGATTGAGATTGACCTAGAAAAGATGATCAATGTTTTTTCCATCAAAAACAAGCTTCAAAGGACACTGCGGTATTATTCTCAGTCAAGTTAATTGTTTCCCTACAGAGGGAGAATTCCTTAATTTTAAAACAGAGAGCAAATGGCAAGTCTTGGTTAATTTTGGTTTGATTTGAAACCATCCTACATTTACATTACGAGTTCAGGCAGTCCTTTTATAACTTTGCAATAGTCAATGATGCACTTTTCTCACATGCTTCACTTGACCCAAAGAAAATTAAAATGCTCTATTGGTTGACATAAAGAAACAATATGCCCTAGTATTGATTAACATATTCAGGATAGAAAAGATCTTCCAGACAAACTATAAAATTAGAAATTACCTCAATTTTGGTTCACAAATTGGGTTTCTTTTGTCTGTTTAAAACCTTTACGACATCACAATTTACATATGAACCAACAACTTGTACATTGTGTAAATTTACCATGAAACAGCTGTGGAATTGGGTCAGATTACTGACCCTTCAATTTTTTTCAAAACAGCTGTTATTTCGCATGCATCTAACCAGGGCTCGAATTTCGAAAAAAAAGAAAAAAGCACTGGACAGCGGGTCTAGTAACTGAAGCATTTTACTAGACCTGAACTTTTTTCACAAGACATACGACATTCATGTACATAGGAAAAGCGTAATTGTATGCAATATTGTGTCAAAAATCATCAATTTAGGAACCTTTTTATTTGTGCAAGGAAAACAAAATCACAAGACATGCGGACTAGTGCCTTACACATTTTACTAGACCGACACTGAAATCACTAGATTTAGACTCGATCCACGGTCTAGTGGAGCCCTGATCAGATCTACATAAGATGTAAGTACGTAATAAAATTTTTACTGTACAGAAGATTTAATCAATATAATGATGGTCAGTTCTATGCTGAAATGAATATGAATCTGGGATTGAGAAACAATTCCAATTTTGCAGGAGAATGTTTTGCATAATTAGCAAAGCGTACATCATCTGCTGCATTCTTTCCTACCGGCAATAGGCGGTCATAATAATAATTACGGACAGGTCTGCCATCAACTGAAAGCAACCATTTAAATCGCCAGTATAAAACAGAAAAATCAATTCTTTGCACTTTGCAGGTTGTTTAAATCAGATTATGTTTTTAAGCAGGGCTGAAAAATAAAATTTTTGGGAGGTGACAACTTTTTTCGTCAGAGATATGTTGACCAATGACCATCATCTTGCTATATTTGGACTAATTTATTTATGAGGTATTTTGGTAAATTAATGAATTCAGTGTCCTTTTAGTTTTAGGTCTACACCATAGAGTTAAATAAAAAACTAGAGTGCGCGCTTCGTATTCATTGTGCGTGCTCTTGGCACTCTGGCATGGACGCGCAGCCGCCATTTTAGTTGGGGTGACTGAGCAACCGCAGAAGAGTCCAAAAACGGTACCCGGATGTTACTCGAAGAACTGCGCATGCTGTGCGTGACGCGACATGTATTTTATGCACAGTGCTGCGCACACGAACTGGGGTAAGAATATGTACGCACGCTTTGAAACGGGACGCGCGCGTTTGCCCTTGTTTTCTTAGGCAATGGCGCTGGCCATGGTTCGAGCATCACGCGCAGAGTGCACACTCTAGTTTTTTATTTAACTCTATGGTCTACACGTACAAGGAAACATTATAATATGAAATTATACAGAGCCAAATAATTTGGTATTTGTTTACCAAAAAAAAAAAAGGTTAAGTGTTAATACAGTCGACTCCCGTTACTACGAGCTCGGAAATAACGACAACCCGGATTTAGCGAGCATATTTCCCCAGTCCCGATCAATTTGTGCACATTACTATGGGGAAATATTTGGTTATTACGAGCACGGGCATTACGAGATTCCGGGTATAACGACGACTTTGGCTGACCAAATGCGAGCAAAAACATTGTTCTCAATCCATTTACAACGACATCTTTTCAAACCTTTTGTCGGCGATCTTTCAACTTGAGTTCCAATTCTGGCGACATAGCTTCACGAGTTTGCCGATCTTAAATCTATTCAATGGATGGCGTGAATTAGCGAACGCAAAGCCATGCGTGTCAAGTCTCTAATCCCCCGTTGCGGTTTCCTTAGCTGGACTAGGTTCATGACTGCGGCACCATGCCGCTGAGTAGGCATTGTAAACGGACAATGGGGGCGCAAAGAAGATAATCAGCGTAACTTAGCTTTGTAAGAAGAGATTTAAAAAGCATTGCCGCTGGAACATCAGCTGAGGTGGGGTGTAATTCCTCCAAATTGTCGTCCGTTGTGGTTATTAAAAATATATTTAAAAAATCGCCCCCTGTCTTTTGAAAAAGGGTGATCGATGCAATGTTCAGCGGACGTGCTACGGTAGGCCTACGGGTCATATGCGATTGGCTGGGGGATCGCGGACATCTTTAACGCCGATGAAACTGATCTGTTTTATCGCCTGACCCCCGATAAAACCATGGCTTGTACTAAGGGAGAGCAGTGCCATGGTGGTAAAAAAAACCGCTTTAATAAATAATTGAACTATCCTACAGAAATCATGTGACGCCAAAAATAATAATAAAATAATCAGAAGCGTAAAAAATAATATTCCTCTTTTTAATATAATATTATAGCGCCCTCTCTTGACTATGTACAGTTAAAACCGGAAGCGAAGTCGCTCGGCACGATTTGTGCGAGTGACATACTTACGTACGTCCGTGATTCTTCACAGCGATCCTTTACAGCAGTTGATGCCGTCTACTTCCGATTCAGGTCGTCAATTATTATACTCTTGAAGCAGTATTATTTATTTCATTTATTCATCATCATATACATGTACATTAATGACATATACAAACATAAAATCATGCATTTTGTTCGTGTTTTCATGAGTTCCCACGTGCGTTACACAATTACAAGACGCACGTGTACATATAGCACGTAACTTGGGCGCAACAAAAAGGCGGAAAACTGCGCTCCGGTTGTAACGAGGTTCCGGTTACAACGACAAAATTGTGAAAGTCCGACGGACCTCGTAATAACGGGAGTCGACTGTACAATTGAATCGCCTTTTAAATGACAGCGCTAGCTAGCGGGCAATTGTGCGTGTTCAGTGAAGAAGAAAAGTGCCTGAATAAAAAGTGGTGTTGACAGACGGTATGGACATTAAACTTGTTCGATATGACGATATTTATCAATATCGCGATATTTTTTTCATATCGAAAATCGTATCGGGCCCTGGAAAAAATATCGAAATATCGGGAATATCGGCAGTACACCTATCGCGATATTTTTATGCTAGCGCAACTTTATACCGATTCGTATGGGTAAATTTCTTCAAAACAAGGTAGGTTTTCCTCGGTTTTGAATATTCTGTGGGGCAGTATGGTCTTCAGGAACATGATTGATAGCCAACAAAATTACGTTTTAATATTATGGATCCGGAAAGGTCAGACCAGATCCGGGATCCGACTTTCATCAACACCCGTCAGCATGGACCATTCTACAGCACATCATGCATCACGACCGACTGATGTTCCTTTCTTGTCATGCTTGCTTTCAAGTTTCTGATTCATTTAACCGTAATTTGTAGAAAATCGTACAGCATATGATAATTCCCACGAAAAACAAATAAACAAAACTTAATGTAAAACTGTTCATAAATGACATTCACTCGTCAGTCATCATCGATTTTGTGTGAACTTGAAAATGTACTTTGTACTTTTGTTGTAATTTTATTGCAGTAGGCTAACACTAACACTCAACAGCACACAAACTGTGCACTGCTGTACTCAGTCTGTACACAGTAGTACAGTGTACAGTAGGGTGCCAGTCAACTCGGTCCGTAACCAACTCGGTCCGAGTCAACTCGGTCCGTGACCAACTCGGTCCGAGACCAACTCGGTCCGAAGCCAACTCGGTCCGTGACCAACTCGGTCCGTGGCCAACTCGGTCCGAGGCCAACTCGGTCCGTGACCAACTCGGTCCGTAACCAACTCGGTCCGTGACCAACTCGGTCCCTATGGGAAAACGTACACAAACAAGAATCCATGCAGTTTGCAGCAGCAGTGTACAACATGTAGGCTACTTGCATTAATGTTTTTTAATGTCATCATAACATAATATGTTTTGCTTGTGGCTGAAACCGTGAAGAAATAAATTATGTCTTATTATGTTGATACCATAATTATTTGATAAAATGGCACAATACAATTTTAATTAAAATATTAATTAAATTATACACGAAGTCAAATGCCTTATGAAAACGTGCTTTTTATGTTTAAAATTAATAAATCAATTCATGAATAATAATGATGATTGTTTTGTGTTTTTGTTTTTGATTTTTTAGCTTTGTTTTAATTAATCTGTGTTTATACATATAAAATAATTTAATATAAGATTTATAATTGGCAGGTGTTTGGGAAGGCACGTCCTTTGATAACAGGTTTTTTTTTTTTTTTTTTTTTTTTACTTTTTGTCAGGCCCTGGGCAGCACCTGCCAATGTATTTTTCATTCTTTTAATGTTTTTAAGATAATAAATGAATAAATAAATAAATAGACCTAAATAAATAGTTAAATTCACGCAATTTCCGAGACTATGTACTCGTTTTGCTGCAACAAAATTACCAGACGTTTTTGCGTGCATTTTCCCATAGGGACCGAGTTGGTCACGGACCGAGTTGGTCACGGACCGAGTTGGTTACGGACCGAGTTGGCCTCGGACCGAGTTGGTTACGGACCGAGTTGGTCATGGACCGAGTTGGTTACGGACCGAGTTGGTCACGGACCGAGTTGACTCGGACCGAGTTGGTTACGGACCGAGTTGACCTGAAACCGTACAGTACAAACCAACGCATTTGAATAGATTGCAGCGGGAGTGCGCGTCACCAAATTGCAACGTGAAAATTATGCAAATCGTTATTAACAGCCTTTTCCTTGGTGAATCGAAGACCAAATTACACTTACCGTAACGTCACATATCCCTGATGCATCACATAGAGCAATCACATATATTCCCTACGAGGATTCGGTCAAGTTTACTTCCGCAATTCCGTAGTAAATATTCGAAAATAACCAGAATCTTGCGACAGACGCCATCTTGAGTACAAACTGTGAATAACAAGTGCATCATGGGAAATGAATTGTGAGTGTGGGTTCGGGCACGTGACATTACCTTCTACTACCCTTCCGTAAAAATAGAATTCTCAAAATGAATTGATTTTGGTGCGTTATCATAGTTTAATTTCTTTTGAAATAAATTTAGAATTATTATAATAATATATTTGGGACCATTAGATCATATTAGCCAGGTTTTTGACTTTTAAAAATCAAACATCTGTGATATTGTGGGTGATACCATTTATAAAAAGGGGTGTTGGAATGATTTTTTTTTAAACGAATAGTTCATGACACTGTTGATGTTGATGACAAGCTTCAAAAACATGCGGTCTTAATTACGTGGAATTGGGTGGGTACATTGGTTTGTATGAGTGAGAGTGAATTGCCGTACAGCTGTTCGCTAATTTTAGGCCCAGTTTTAAATAGAAAGTGGGTTTTTTAATATTTAGGTGAAGAATACTGGGGGGAAATCAAGACCACAAAGTCATTTTCAATCTTTCATTCCAGCCAAGCCATTGCATGCACAGTGTGGGAATTTCCCCTTGTGGGAAAGTCCCTGTCTGCTGCGCACATGATCATGATGATGTAGTTCGCGACCCCATGCGAGCATGCCCAATTGACTGCCCTCTCAAATCGTCCTAAAGTTTGACTCGAGTTGCTGCATCACTGATTCACTGTGATTGTGAGTGTTTATCTATGAAACATTGATCATGACCCTCAATAGATCTGTTATTTCAACAGAAAGCGCCCTTTAAAAGGGCGCATCCACTATCACCATCCACCGATCTGACGGCGTGGACATGGAGGTAAAAAAACACCCGCCATTACTGATGTGTCCCCGCCCGTATTTTGTCCATCCCCTAATCAGTGGACGTACACCCTGCAATTAGAGTGCGGCAGAGGTAAATTCTTTTGTTGCTGGACAAAATACGGGCAGAGACACACCAGTAATGGCGGTTGTTTTTACCTCCATGTTCGCGCCGTCGGATTGGTGTATACTGGATGTGCACGCGATGTCCCCTTTACCATGTTTACCAACCCTTTATGCCGTGAATTGTTGTGGGATATTGCGATCAGCAATAGGGTCTATGTTTTTTAAGCTTGTCAACTCCGACCAACTTGTAGGTGCTCGCCTCCGACCAAAACTAAGTCGTTGATTAAAAATGAACAAAGAAAAAAAATAATTGGACATTGGAGTGGGATTCGAACCAGTGACCCCAGGTATAGCATTCCGGGGGTCGCTGGTTCGAATTCCGCTCCAGTCAATTTTTCAATTTGACTTTTCAATGACTTAATATATATTTGTTAATTTTTTGATATATTTTTGGTATTGAATGACTCCAGCCATGACTGAGGAATGTTAGAAAAAGTAGATGAATGTAAATCCTTGCACCCCACAGGTATAGGCACTACCGAGTCCACAACCTCCGAGGCTGAGGCCAAGTCCGAGTCATGGGTCTCCGAGACCAAGGCCGAGTTTCTCATGAGCAGCCAAGGCCGAGTCCGAGTCATGGGTTTCCGAGGCCAAGGCCAAGGCTGAGTCACATAGGGGCATATAATTTCACTCCACGAGAGACTGTTTGCTAGTCTAGATGCGGTACCCGAACTTCCCAATGCGGTTTAAAACCACACTAGCTCTCAATTCATTACATTTGATGCATTACATGCTACACAATAATGTCACGATGTAAGTGAGCACTATTCATGTGATGTTTTAACTTTCTTTCTGTAAGTGTGTTTAACAAATTTTTGACAATTGACAATTGACAATTGTCCCCTTAAAATGTTGGGAAACACGTTTCAGTTTTAAATAGAAAGATTTCCCGGCCTCGGACCGAGTCATCATTCAAAATTCTTCGAGGCCAAGGCCAAGGCCGAGTCATGGACCCACGAGGCCGAGGCCGAGGCAGCAGTTTTCCGAGGCCGGCCTCGAGTCATACAACATTAGGCAGGGCATAACAGTGATCAATAAAAAGATGCCAAATATATCAAATTGCATAGTGAAGAAAAAACAGGGAACTTCACTCAGTTTTTGTGTATAATTCTAAAATTTTGTAACATTTGCATAAAACCTTAATCAGCGTTTGTTTTGTATCTTCCTTGTAGATTTGAATTGACGGCTTTGACGCAGTTGATTGTTCCGAGTGTTAATTATTTCCATGGCTGTTGCGACGCTCTTGTCATCATGGGTACCGGTCATCATCTTGCTGACAGGTGGCATCTGTGTTCATGAAGCTCTTGCATGGAGTTTTGGTGATGTGGGACAGTACATGGTTCGACCATGGTGCTTAGGAGAATGCTGCAATACGGATATATGGATCAATCAAACAAATTCAACAGGTATTCATGAAAAACGTAAAAGTAAAACCCTTTAAAAAAGCTTTGACGTCCACACTACTATCTGCAGAGAATAGTCAGTGGGTATCCAATCACGGTTTGGTTTGGGGAGCTTTCAGGAAGGTTTTAAGTCAAAACGTGTCCTAAAATTCCCAAATCAAATATTGGTATATGGTCTTGCATTCTGTCCATCCCAAAACCACCAAATTCCTTCTCGCATACATGTTGTTGTAAAGTGGAGTTTGGAGGGCCTGATGCATTTCGATCCTAGCAGGATCTTTATCGAAGGCTAAATGACAAGAGGACAAGAACATGCAAGTATATGGATTTTGATGGTAATTGCTTTGTCTAGCCTAGGGCCTCATGCACTGCAGATTTAAGTTTATATCTAGGCATTCTAGCCTGGTTCACCTTGCTTAATTAGGGCCAATTGAACAGGGGGGAAGTGACTTTTGTTGGTTGGTTTTTTGTTGGATTGTGGAAGAGTTGTTGGATTGAGGAAGAGTCGTAGCCAAAATTACCAATTGTTTTGGTAGTGGTAGTTGGCCCCCAGCCCAATACGCCTTATTCACAGCGCATCCATCTTGTTACATTCCTTGGAAAAGATAACACCAATTCTGAAAGGAAAACGGGTACCAGCCTACTTTGAATCCAAGCTTTTAGGTTTGATTGCACTGTTCGGATATGTAGGATGGATGCACCATGAATAAGGTCTATAGTTATGCCATTAGTCTACCCCTAGAGTTGTAAAAACTGGAGCTTGGCAAAAGAATTTAAAAATCTCTTATAATGAATAATTGAATAGCGCATTAATTTGTATTCCTTCAAATGCTCATTCCTGTTCAAGGTCTTCACCATGCACTCCGATGGAACCTGTATGGTCAACATCTAGTGACCAACAATGTGGACGGCGCGGTCGCGGGTCATCTCGCCGACCCTCACCCTCCCAAGCCACTGGTCCTCTCGTTCCATGGTCGCACGGGCACCGGGAAGAATTACGTCTCCCGCATGATAGCGGAGAGCATCTACAAGAAGGGAATGGACAGCAGATTTGTGCATATGTTCTCTGCTAATAGGGACTTCCCCCACAAGAAAAGGCTTGACCAATACAAGGTGAATGGGTGATCTGATAATAATGATAATACGCTGTGCTGTGTGACATTGTATAATGATCAAAAAGATCATTTTAAGGTATAACATGATTGGTAAAGGTCACAGAACAGCACTCACACTTTGTCTTCAAACTTGAGAAATGGTAGTGGGGATCACTCAAGAAAGATGCCGCCTTTCAAGTTTTTGGAAATTAAAACCTTTTAAGACCTTGACCTTCAGAATACCATACTGTGCTGGATAGCTCAGTGGTCAGGTGGTAAGAGCACTGGTGTGGTATTCTGCAGGTTGCAGGTTCAAATCCCTTTTCTTTGTTTACATGGTGTCTAATCCTGGGTGAATTAGAGACTACAAATTATCATCGTTTCGTCATCATTTTGTTCGTGTAGGACTTTCTCAGGGAGAAGATTACGTCAAGTGTATCAAGCTGTCCCTACCAGCTCTTCATATTTGACGAGATTGAGGACATGCCTGAGGGACTCCTCGACAGCACCAAGCCTTTTCTGGATCATAACATCCATCATGGGGGTGTGGATTTTACTAAAGCCATCTACATCTTCCTGAGGTAAGGTTTGTGTGAGCTTGGTCAGGTGGCGCATATACCAATGTGTCAATTATTTGATTGTCCCTTGTAAATATATACTAGCATTTCACAATAGTGTGCCAATTTGGTGACAAACTGCGCATCTTTCCACATATGCGCAGTTTGTTGACCAAATTAATTCCGCATATTGTGATTGGCCAATGCGTTGCAAACTCATGGTAATCATTAAATACCCACAAGGGAAACTGACTGAATTTAAAGTCATTGAAAAACGAACGAAGGAGGTCGCTGGTTCGAATCCCACTCCAGTCAATTTTTCTTTGTTCACTTTTCATGACTTTATATTCAGTCAGTTTCCCTTGTGGTTATTTGAAGATTATATTAATTACAAAGCCGTTTCCTCTTTGAGTGATCCCCCATGTACCGTTCCCAGGTTGCAGCATTGCTGCGCATATCGGTGGAATGATCCTTGGGGTATGGCGGTGTGTGCGTGGTTTCATGGCTTCTGACTGCCAAATGAACAATGAAAAATTGACATAGGGCTGGATAGCTCATTTGGTACGGTATTCCGGAGATCGCTGGTTTGAATCCCGCTCCAGTCAATTTTTCTTTGTTCACTTTTCCAAAATAGTTTCAATCATAAGATTCTCTCCCAATGACATATTATGATCCCTTCATTTCTTTCACAGCAATACTGCGTCCATGGAGATCACTGACAAGACTCGGATGCATCTTGATAGCGGGCAGGGACGTGATGACATCACTCTCAAAGAGATGGAGGAAATCATTGAAAAGGTTTCTTTCAAGACCGGAGGTAATTGACTTCCCGATCAAATTTGTGAATTTTCATTGTTGAATAAGCTTTCCATTTATGAAATCCAAGTGCATTTTTTATTTCTATGATCGACAGATTTGTGCAGATTTTTGGCAATCATATTTTTATTCATTTAGGTTTGAAATAAGGACATTGTTTGAAAATTGAAGTGCATAACTGTTTTAGCTAGGTAAACCTAGCCTGATATTGAGAACAATTCACTCAACTGAAAAAAAATTGAACAAATGTTGTATTTTTAAAATCAACTTTTAAAATATTAGCAGGAGGTTGTGGGTTCGAATCCCACCTGAGCCAGCACATGATTCCTTATCTAATTTGCATAAAAGATAAGATATTGTTTTTGTTCCATTGCAGGAGGTTTTATGGAAAGCCGTCTGATCGATAATTATGTCATCAGTCACTACATACCTTTCCTGCCTCTCGAGAGAAGACACGTTCGCAACTGCATCCAGACTGCTTACCGGAACAAAGGTCACTCGGTAAGAAACAGCGATGCCCTTATTGACAAGGTCCTGGACCATTTACAGTTTGTGCCCAAGGAAACCGGCATTTTTGCTCTCAAAGGTTGTAAAAATGTTATGGAGAAAGTGACACTTGTCCTGTACAAATTAAGGAGAGAGCTTTAGATAGCGGTTGTTATTTCATGGATGTGATTGTATCGTCATCATTCAAATGATGGATGTAAAATTTTGGAAGTGGCCTGAGTGAGATAATGGACACAGCTAAGGTGCTTACTCTGTGCCTGTCCAGTTGGATGCTCCATTTTCTATTTTCCTCCAAGGAACTGACAGAATGAAACAATAAAAGTGCTGGAGCGATTTGATTTTTCCGCGATGAAGTTGCTGAGTAAACTTCATGAACTTTGTGAACATCGATTTTTCTGGGAGCCAATTTCTTTAGCTGCTAAGCACAATAGATATTGGCCAAACAAGAACCAGTTCCCAAGCAGGTTGTCATGTAATGTACATTGCTTGGCTCTCAGCTGATTTTGGCTGAGAAGAAATTTGCTTATTAGCAGAACTGTTCCTGCTAAGAAGCTTAACACTAGCCTGTAAACATGTCTACACAACAAAATGACTGTTGGTGTTTCCAGTACTCACATGTGACGCAGACGGGATGCCGAGGTCGGAGTCTTCAAATACTCAGGAGCACAAAGTCAAACTGCATAATTATAGTGTACAGCGGAATGCCACTGTAACGAACACGTTGGAAGCACAGACATTGTTCGTTATGTAGTGGTCATTCATTATGGTGAACAATGTTAATCATGCCTATTACATTGTACAGTATGTACAAATTGGGAGCCAAGGATGATGTTCGGTATAGTCAAACGTTTGTTATAGCGGCGTTCCACTGTATTTTAATTTCGTTTGATTTGTATCAAGGCGTGTATAGTCTAAATAACTAATGAGAATGTGGAACCACGAACAACAAGTCTGTCGTGGGCTTGGGGACATTATGGTTGGAGCAGTGTCGTCTTCCACGCTTTCAATTCCAAAAGTGCCTAGTGTCAACTCCTTCTTGGGTCAATGTGTGGATTGTTTTTCATTACCTCTCCAAGACTAACTGGAAGAATCCTTTAGAAGAGATTGTTTCCCTCGCACCATTACAATGTAGGATTTTAATCCTTGTTTTCAGTCTACTCTAGGCTGGTAAACTTGAGTGTCATAACTGCTTTTTGAGGAAGGCCTTACACTCTTCGCAATAAAAAGCAGTACAACAGCAATAGCAAAAGCATTTAGCTGACCCGACATTAATATTTTATAAACATGTCTGTTTCAAATGAGTTTTCCCTGTGGCTTTCAAGTAGATTTGTCTTTTTCTGTCCGACAACCATTCCAAATGATGCTATAATTTACGGTTCCTGGTAAGATTCCTGGTCTAAATTTTCTCTGCACTTCCAAATGTTTTATTTGCCAATTATGTTGGTAATTGTGTCGTCATCATCAAATGATGGATGTATAATTTTTTTCAATAATTATAATGGATACCCAATAATTTGGAAAAAGGACAATTGCGATTCCTTTTCCCTGAATGTTTTTCATTTTAACTTCGATTCATTTATAAGATGCATTTTGACCATTATTTCATTTTATTTTTAAACAGCATACATGTAGCATCCGCTTTTCTAAAAAGTGAATAGTTATAGAAAAAGAGCTTTCTGATAAAGCTTGGTGGTATTTAATTAAAATTCACACATGGCATAAATAATGAAATGCAAATTTATGTAAGGTTTTATGTTTTTTTTATTACTGTGACTCTGATTTTGCAGTAAAACAATGAAATTATGAACAATTCGGTGAATACTTATTTACAATACAACAAAACCATAAGGCACTCAATATATTTTACAAAATGTATGAAATGGATAGACACTTTATGAGAAAAACAAAATATGTGGACGGAGAGATTGTGTTTCCTACTAAACAAAAAAAACCTAAAATATTTGGATCAATGACACACTGTTTTTGTACAGTTATCAAATTTTACTTTTTAAAAAGGAAAATTCTTTACTAAAAATGCCTTAAGTTTAGTTTAAAAAGAAGGCTTAACCTGAAGTAGATTTAGAATATTTTACAAAATTATATCAATTTGTTTTATTATGGACGGATTATTTACACACAACAATGGAAATTCGACCCAAGTTTTAACAACTCTCGATCTACCAAAATCCATCGCACTTAGACATGTTAGAAGGACTCGAGTCTGTAAGACCAGGTCCCTGTCGATTTCATGAAGCCCTACGAGCGATCATAACTCGAGTTACGGAGGATAACCCATCTTATCGTAATTATACTACGTGGGGTTTCAATGCATCACAAGTCCTGCGATTGATAGTAAGTTACGATGAGTTTGGTGAAATCGGCCCCAGGCACTGTAACTTGATGGCTTGATGGCCCAATTTGGGCCAGGTCCAAAGAAAGTGCTATAGGTTTACTGCAAAGTATTACATTTTTTTTGGCAGATCGAGGAAGTCTCCTGCCCAAAACACTGAAATTATAACTTTTTCACCTAGAAAACACAGCACCTACACATTCAACAGTTTGATATTTGTGTTACTCCTGAAAAACTTGTTTGACCCAAACTGTTACGGTATTTCTATTCTGTTTTAGGTCAGTATTTGATGTAATAACATTGGAAGTTGCCTCCAATTTATACTCAAGTTTTGACTGAAGAATGCAGAAAGGTTTTTACAAGTGTCTCAAGAGGGTCTTTGACTGGTGGTACATTTCTGGCAGCAAATTCTAACGAGAGAGCTCTCCTTTTTTATGAATCTCTTGAAAAAAAAATTAACGACAGCATTTCTCAACCAAGCAGGTGGGTGGGAAATCTTTAGAACAGGAAGATCGCTTGCCTCTCAGGGATTTAGCTGAGAGAATTTGATATCTTTCCTCGTACTCGGAGGGGGCCGAGTTGATGTCGGTCTTTGATGGCTAGTTCATTAACGATGGCAGATGCAGCTGCACTGGTACCTCCGCCAAGGAGCTGGTCCGAATAGAAAAGTGTCTGATGAAAGAGGACAAAAACGAGAGGTGATTAATTGTGGATAGTGCTGATAAATGTTGAGCGCAGGTCTGCAGTAGTTTGATGTGTCAAACTCATGATCTTGTTGTTCTGAGGTCAGACACCGGGCTTGCGTTCTTGAGTAAGACACTTTGTAGTAATTTACGTCACTACACCAATGGGTAGCTTTGTGCGTATAGAGGTTATTCACCGACTTCATAAAATCACGTGATTGGCCGTCAAGCTTTTCTATGTTCTTCATGGTTACGGGTACGACACTGTACGTTGCGTGTGCACTGTAGCGTATTGTTTACACGTGCGCAATCATTGTGCTTGACAGCCAATCCAAGCTGATGACATAACATGAATAACCTCTATACACGTAGATGGAATTGAGTTTGATAAGCCTTGGTGTTCATACATTGTAGGTTGCTGAATATACTACACCAAAAACCAAGCATTTACAATGCGATGGTACTTTAGTCCAATGACCAGCGATTAAACTGAATTGTGGAATAACTATAAATGATATTTCCTTTACTATTAATGGATCAATACAAAACCATCACATTATGAATATTTTCTGTATATCATAATAATTGATTTTTGTATAATTCTTTATGCTGGCACCGGCTGAATTAATATTAACCAGTATTATTCAAAGACCCTTTTCAATTACCTGTGGTCCGCTTGATGACTGTATCCCCACAGATCGCGTCTTGATCCCGTGGAGTCTATTCATGCGACTGGTAGCTGATAACTGCCTCGTCTTATCAGAATGGTATGCTGTCGCTTTGGGTCTGGGTACCAGACCAAGGTCACCCAGCTTGTAGTGAGGTAGTGCCCGCTGACCTTTTCCAAGAGGGGACAAGAGTGAAAAACTATACACAAAAAGAAACAAAAAGAACGAAGGAATATTAGTTTTTAAAAATCTGTCAATTAGAGAAACCTTATCTAAATATGTTTCCCACACTTTAGCAAGAATTAGAATTATAAGGCCTTTTCACACTATATCCTCGTCGATCCGTGTTGAAACCAACCCGGATCTGCTTCGGTTCCGCCCGGCAGGTTTTTGAACCGGATTGAAGAGATGCAATGTTCACACTACGGTTTTGGTAAATTGGCTCATACGACACGGATCACGGCAAAAAATGCAATTTGGAACCGGGTTGAGATTTCCAACCCTGGTCCCTACCAGGGTTAATGTGATCCGATAAGGCCATCCTGGGTCGGCGCGGGGTTGAAACTTTTCAAGTGTGAAAAGAGTTGAAAAAAATCTTGGGGTTCGATCCGGTTCCAACCCCGAGATTTTGGATTGTGTGAATACAGTATAGGACTGCAAGTCAGGTAACGTGCAAATGAAGGTTTGATTACTTGATTCTATGGTCACAACAAAACACACTGATCAACTTTTGAAATAAAATGTCTGTAGGACCTATGATTGGAAATGAATATCAGAAATGAAATAATAAGTAGTTTCACTTCCCAATGTTTATATCCATGTTTGTATTTGGCTTGGACGGGGATGGCTACCAGCTCCCGAATACCCCGATGCTAATTTTACAGCTTATGTTTCTTAGACAGGTCCGATACGTAATCGGAGAAGTCTGAAGATTCTTACTCTTTGAAGCCTTTGCTTGAGCCAGGTATTGTGGACTGTCTGCTCTTGGTGCGATACATGATCTCATCATCTTTCAGGAAGCTGGCTGGGGAAGGGCCGATGCCGATGGTTGCGGCACTGTTGAGAATCACCAGGAGATTCTCCAACATGTTGTCACGCTGCTCTAAACCCTCTCCATCCAGGTCTCCATCTGTGTCAACCTCATCAGGCCTCGACTGAAATAAAAGAAAAAGAAGAGAACTACAATAAAAAGATTGCTTCAATTGATTTCTATTTTCATCAACTCTGTATACACTGAGATGTGAAACTGCTGGGTATCTTTTTAGGAAACCAATTCTGGCTCCTCTGATCATTGCCTTGGTCTAATAGACAAATCAGTTCTTCCCACTGAAGTACCCCTTAAGCCAAATGAGAGTTGTTTTACAGAAGTCATCAAGGGGCCTTTCTCAAAGCTTGGCTCCGGCTCAGGCTCTGGCATCGAAATCCAGATACTAAAAATAAAGGTTGTGGTTTTTCATTGAAACTGAAGCTCTCTTTTCTTTTTCAAACCAGAGTATCTACCTCTGAACGGCAGCCAAAAGCCTCTATTTTGCTACCATAATTTTAGAATGGATTCACAAATTGGAGCCAGAGCCTGAGCCGGAGCAGAGCTTTGAGAAAGGCCCAAGGTTTTAAGCCAGTGGGGGTCTGGCTGTCAATTTTTGTGTTACAATTTCAGCAATAAACAGCAGGGGCTTACAGTAAGAATCCTGTGCAGGGAGTAAGCAGCCTCGGCGAGTATCCTCTCCATTCGCTCCTTGTTCTTCAGGATCTCCGTCTTCTCTTTCTCCATCAGCTCTATCCTCTCCTCCAGCTGTTCCATCTCCTTGCCCATGGCCTGCATCTCTTCCCGGGAGGACTCTGTCTGCTGGCGGAGGAGGTTGGCCTCGGCCTCTACCTCCATGAACTCCTTCTCGTGCTCCTCCAGGTCCACGATGAGGGTCTCTTGTTGCTTGGCCTTCTCGGTCAGCATGCGAATGACCTGGACGGAGGAAGGGGCAAGACATGCATAAGAGATGAGACAACAAGACTAGGTCACAAGACTGCAGGGCTTGAACTTCATAGAGTGTACTGGTTTTTCCCACAATAGTGCCTTCCATTATTAAAGGGAATTTTTTTTCACTCTTTCAGATTAATAAATTTAAGCTTGCTTTTGACACTCTTCTAATCCACAGGGTTCAGGAAACCAGCTCAAATGCTACAAATCTACGTGTACACCCTGAGCAAGATGTGCAATCAATAAACTCAGTGGCGCATCTGGGTATTTTTAAGACTTTGGATGGTAAATAAATCAGTGGGAGCATGAGCCACTGCAGCGCGTTGCCGCATCTACCTTTGAGTGGTACTCCTTCAGTCTTCTGATGGCCATCCCCCAGGCAGCCACGCGACCCAGCAAATCCAGCCCCTGAGAATCTCAATTTGTTTTTCACCTTTTGATTACTGTGGTTCTTCTTGGCAAGTTCCTTCTCGTTGGTCTCCAACATGTCCAGCTGCTGTCTCTGCTTCTTCTCCTTGGCCTGGATGTCCTCGTTCTCCTGGATCAGCTCCATGGTCTTGTCCGACATCTTGGACAGCTGGGCGTGGATGCTGACGTTCTCGCGGATGGTGCGCTTGGTGGTGTCAGCCATCTGCTTGTTGGAGACCTTGCGGAACTCCGCTGCCACTTGGTTGACACGAAGAACCATCTCTCGTTTTAACCTTAACAAAATCCAGGGAGACTGTCTTTTAATAATCGTTCATCAACTTGTTGGACGGAATAGAATTTTGTTGCAACATTCTGATCTGGTGGAGCAGCTTAGCAGCTGGCTGATTGAAACCTAATCCAAGTACTTTGGCCGTTTGTGAAACGGAGGCTCTGGCTCAGGCTTCATCTCTGTCATCCATATGCTGAAAATATAGGTTGTGGTTTTTCATTGAAGCTGAAGCTCTGTTTTCCTTTTCAAACCAGAGAATCTACTTCCGTACCACAGCCAAAAGGCTCTATTTTGATACCCGTTATTTTAGAATACCAGAGTTTGAGCCTGAGCCTCTGTTTCGTAAACCCCCATCGAAACAGGGCCGTTAGCAGGGATGCAGGGAGCTCCACTTGTACATTCCCAAGCACCTTTTAACATCTGTTTTTTCTTCATGTGTCCTGACACTGACCCAGGAAGAGTGGAAAGTCACCGCATGGAAAAAGCTGACCCAGCTCTTCACTGGTAACATAATCCAAATGCACACTTTTGAGCTATCTCAAGTTTCAAGGGAATATACTACCTCAGGCACCAGGTTCCATTTCAAAGCTCTTTTCCATTCATCATATATCTCACTTTTCAATTTGTGTGCCTTTCTTCCATATTTTAGAGCCAACACAAGTGAGCAGGTAGCCCTATGTTAATTAAGTTACATTATCTGTATGTCTGTTTCCTTTTCTGTTTATCTACCTGTCTTTATCCACCACCTGTTTCCTCTCCAGCTGGTAGATTTGTTCCTTGTGTTCCTGCTGTTGGTTGTCCAGCTCTTGCTCCATCTGAGCAAATTTAGCCATCAGGTCCTCCTTCTGAACCTTGAACTCTTCCAGCGAGGCCAGTTTACCACCTGTGATGACAATTAATTATCGGTACAGTGTACTCTTATCAAATTACTGTCTAGGGGTCGATTTCACCAAACACATCGTAATTTACTATCAATCGTAGGACTTATGATGCATTGCAACCCTACATATGATAGGCCACTTACGATGTGTAATCCTTCATAACTTGAGTTACGATCGATCGTAGGGCTTTCTAAAATCGACCCTGGGTTTTATTGCACAAAATGGCATTAGCCTCAATAGTACAAGATTGTTACAGCATTGGTTGTGGTACTCTGCCCAAAGTGAGTTTAATTTGTACCATTACCTGTACCAATAAAGACGAGAACATTTAAATTGTTGTAATTACCATACTCTAGGACAAGGTGCATTTATCATTGTACCAAACTGCTACCAAACATTCACATAACAGTTTTGACTGTCCTAAACAAGTGAAATACGGGTGTTTTGCAATAGTACACACCTTGAGTTTGCGACGTGTTGCCCAATTTGTCAACAACTTTCCAAATGCGCAGTTTGTCAACAAAATTAAATCTGTGCATTATGATTAGCCAACGGGTTGCAAACTCATGGTGGTGCACTATTGTGAATCGCTCAATTGGGTACTTTTTGTCATCAAATTGTTAACCAAACTATGTATGTCTATTTCTTTTTCATCAAATAAACTACATGATGTACATGCATAAACTTAACTGCAAGTTACTTTCAGATGAAAGGCCCAGAATGGGACATAGGGAGAAAAGTTACAGTTAACGAGTAGACTTCAGGGACGGCACTTACTGAGAATCATATTTTCAGACGTGAGTTGATCTTTAGTCTCCTGGAACTCAGTCCTCAGCTGGGCAAGTTGCTGCTCGTAGGTGTCCTTCTCTGCATCTTTGGCCTGCTGGAGCCCCACGAGGCGGTCGTTGAGATCGGCGATGTCGTTCTGTCTCTGTTCTAGCTGCTTCTTCAAGAAGGAGACAATTTCCTTCTTGTCAGTGCCCATCTGGTCAAACTGGGCGCGGAATTCTCCATTGGCAACTTCCAGCTCATCACATTTACGTTGATACCTGAGGGAAGATAACACCACAGAATTAGTCACCAATAAACGATAGAAATTCTACATAATTGGTTGAAGACTGAGCAATAATGTGACAAAGCGTCTTGCCCAAGGATGCAAGCACCACTAACCCCTGGCTGGACTCGAACCCACAATCTGTTGATTGACCACAAGACCTTGAGTACAACACACCAGACCACCAGGCCACAGAACATCATAAATTTTCCTTTACATAGTGTCTTGCCCAAGGATGCAAGCACCACTAACCCCTGGCTGGACTCGAACCCACAATATGTAGATTGACCACAAGACCTTGAGTATGACACACCAGACCACCAGACCACAGCACATCATAAATTTTCCATTACAAAGTGTCTTGCCCAAGGATACAAGCACCACTAACTCCTGGCTGGACTCGAACCCACAATCTGTAGATTGACCACAAGACATTGAGTATGTCACACCAGACCACCAGGCCACAGCACATCATAAATTTTCCTTTACATAGTGTCTTGCCCAAGGACGCAAGCACCACTAACTCATGGCTGGACTCGAACCCACAATCTGTAGATTAACCACAAGACCTTGAGTATGACACACCAGACCACTAGGCTACAGCACCCCAACATGACCCATCACTGGCAGGAAGGAAGCAATTAGTTGAGACTTCAAACTACTCACCTGAACAGCCTCTGCTCCAAGTCTCGTATCTGGATCAGGAAGAACTCTTTGCTGACCTCAGTCAGGTTGGTCCCCGACGGAGCGGAGGAACCTCTCGCTGATTTCTTGCCGCTCTTTTTGCCACTCTTCTTCCCCTTTTTCTTCCCTCCCTTCTTCTTAGGCGGCATGTTGCTCTACTCAATAAGGTTACAGCAGTATCAAGTGTTTCATGTACAAACCACACAGCTACGGTAGGAAGCAAACAGCTTATAAACTGTCTAGTTACATCATATCCACAATCCACTCAATGGTCATATTCGTAGAAAATCCAAAATGTAGTCACAGTTGTTTCCTTGCTGGTGGATCAAAATCGTGGACTGTCTCACCGTCTCACACCTGGAAAATGGAAAGAGAACACAATTAAACATCAATAAAAATGTTAGTCTTAAAACTACAACTTCAAAAGTCTGCATATATATGTAAAGATGAGTATCAAGTGGATTCTTTGCAATTTGGCATATCAAACTATGCACAGTACTATTGTCACAGATCATAATAAAAGAATACAACAAACAAAAATTGGACGTGCTTGAAGAAACCAAACTGATGCAAAACAAGTCTCTCTACCCATAATCCTGAGTGGCGCTTAATTGCCAATTCATTGAGGCTGAAGAATATTATTTTAGTAAGTTCCACAAAAGATCAGCTAGCAAGACTGTTCGTCGATCCCCAAAATTAAAAAGGGAGTTCAGCACCCTAGTTACTCTGTTACTGGGTGTAACTTAAAATACAATTAATGTTACAACTAATTAATTATTCGTGAAATAACCACAAGGGAAACTGACTGAGTTTTTAAGTCATTGAAAAGTGAACAAAGAAAAATTGACTGGAGCGGGATTCGAACCGGCGACCTCCTGAATATCGTACAGGCGCTCTACCAACTGAGCCATCCAGCCCTATGTTGGTGGTGACCCCAATAGTCAACTATCTTTGTTCGTTTGGCAGTCAGAAGCCATGAAACCACGCATACACCGTCACCCCAGGGATCGTTTCAATGATACATGCAACTGCTGCAACCTGGGAACGGTACATGGGGGATCACTCAAAGAGGATACGGCTTTTTAATTAATATATTCGTGAAATAACCACAAGGGAAACTGACTGAGTTTTTAAGTCATTGAAAAGTGAACAAAGAAAAATTGACTTGCGGGATTCGAACCGGCGACCTCCGGTGTGTGCGTGGTTTCATGGCTTCTGACTGCCAAACGAACAAAGATAGTTGACTATTGGGGTCACCACCAACATAGGGCTGGATGGCTCAGTTGGTAGAGCGCCTGTACGGTATTCACTATTCAGGAGGTCGCCGGTTCGAATCCCGCTCCAGTCAATTTTTCTATGTTCACTTTTCAATAACTAATTAATTAGCTATAGTAATACAACTTTACAGCTAGGTATACGGCAGTTCCAACTTCCTGTGTGATCTTCTTTGGCTGGAACTCTTCTTTTGTTTTTCTAAATTCTAATAAGTAATAATAAATCAATTGAAATGTGACACACCTCACTCAGCAGGCCTACCGTGAATACCCTCCCTTTTATTATTTTGATTTATTATTTGATAGCATACTGCATTGCAACACAGTCGGTCTTATTCCTCCATTATGCATGCGCATGGACCTAATGACTCGAGTGTTACTAACTAAAAAACTGTTAGTCAACATTTCATTAGAACTCATTACATAAGTCAATAGCACTGTGTGTAGTGCCAGCAGCAGCCGGCCAGCCAGTGCCAGTGGGCAGTGGCAGTTTAGGCCCACACACCGTACCCATCGAATGCACTCAATTTTTTACAATTTAGTCAAGTCACACTACCATACAAATACAAACAGAATTCAACATCCTATCCGGCTTTTTCCATTCTTCACCTTAAAATGTTGACGATTACTTTTCACGTTCTCGTGTTGGGACGATCGAGTCCATCCAGCGCCATATGCAAACTACAACCTGTCGCTAAGAAGCGGTTTTCACGTAAACACACCAATAACTGGTACTCGTGTATTATTGTTACCTCTTACAAGCAGTGCGCAGCGATTACCAGGGAACAAATAACCGTTTGTTGGTTAATTTCTTTACTCCACAAATCCAATATGTCAGCGCCCATTGAAATTTGTTGATACAGTTTGGCCTCCATTCAGAAATGTAATTTAAGTGCAATGGGATTGCTTTATCGTGCCATTATATTCACTACTGAGGTCTTCCTTGAGTGTCACATACTGATGTAAAGACAAATTTAATTTTTAATTCAATCTCTGCATTCAATTTCGCTTCATTTGTTGAGACGCGAGCAGA